>OX940987.1:13894508-14490211 GCA_954871275.1 Leptopterna dolabrata | reverse complement strand
ATTATTCACAGAATAATAAACCAAAAGTGTCAACACGTGGATCAAGACGATTAAATGGTACAATCAATGATCAAGGGTAATTTGAAGAAAAAAAAAACCACAGTCATGCAGCATGGCTATAAGAGCGAATTTTCGAAGTTTTCGGCATCTTCCTCCTCCGCCTAAAATTTTCTGAAAATTAATTTTCGGCCAATGTTTTCCCAACTTGATACCATACAAAATTAAAACAGGAGTAGTTTTACGCAAAGTAAAATTTGGGGTGGAAGGAGGGGGAGGGGAAAATCAAAAATGTTTTGAATACCAGAAGAGTAGGTATTGGATAGGTACGTAACAAATTTTTTGTTCCATTTTTTGCCGAGTAACACCTCGGTTTGTAGATTTTCCAACGCTGAACACGATGGTGAAGTCAGAATTGCGATATCCCATTCCGTTATCAGATTAGAGCAGACGAACGCGGAAGAACATCTCAAGAAATAACCACGTTCCTTCATCTTCAAAGTGCTCCAGTTTGAGAATGGAATGAGATATCGCAATTCTGATTTCACCATCGTGTTCAGCGTACAAAAACCTTTAAAATGAGGTGTCACTTGTCAGACTTTTTCATGTTGGGAATTTATGGGTAATTTTCCCCCCCTAAAACTCCCCAAAACTCCCCCTTAGGGTGACCCGATTCTGCCCATCTTCGAACTTAGCCTGTCGATTGCCAAGACAGATTTTTCGTGCAAATTTGAACTTTTTATCTCAATTCTTTCGAGAGTTATCGTCTGGAATGACACATACATATATAAATATATAAATATATATATAAATATATATAAATATATATATAAATATATATATATATATATATACATATAATTTTTGGTGTCTTTCGGCAGTGAATTCAGGATGGTCTGAAACGGATTTTGGGATAAAAATCTTTCGGAAATTGGAGTTTTAAAAATTTTGGACCGAGAACAATAGCTTCCTTTTCTTCGAAAATTCGCTAAAAAGGAGCGTAGTACCTAATTCAAGTTCTGGGGGCCAAAATTTGTGGAAACCACCAGAAATAGCTATTTCAATTAATTTACATGAAAGAAACAATAAATAAACAGCCGGCATTTCTGTAGACCAATAAAATAATAGAATAATAAACCCATGTGACAAGGACTTTGCAGCGTTTTTTTGTGTCATTTCTCGCAGTGGGCAATTTCGTTTTCATTTGTCGGCGAGTGATTTCCGAAAAGGTGCTATATGAGGAGTAACCGACGATCTAAAGTGGGCGATAAACCAGTGGAAAGAAAGCGAAATGACGTCGTAGGCAAAGGCCCTCACCCCCGTGTCCGTCTGGGAGGGACTCCTCAACGCCATCCACTTATGACGTCATTTCGTTTTCTTTCTATCTGTTTTTTGTCCAAGCTACACAGAATTTTGAGATGAAAATTGGCAATGGGGAGTTTTCGAGAGTGCTAAATCCTATTCTTAGATCAAAAATAAAAAATTCCTACACACGGAAGCTGCCCATTCTAGTGAACGCAGATTACAATATTATTCTGATACACCACGATCCGGCGTGCCAAGTATTGTGCAGTGTTTAAATCCTGTTGCCCAAAATAAATATGTACTTCTTAAACATAATGATAGCTTTTTATATTGAGTGTGTAGTGTTTTAAATTAATGAAGATAGTGGACCGGGAACTTTTATCGTATGTGCAAACCAAGTTCTGAAGTCAGTTCTTCCACCCTGTGATTTTCCACCTAGACCTCTCCTTCTGAGCATTCATTGACCGGGCTTTTAGGTAGGTCTACTTGAAAACCCAACATCCACATTCTATCACAGGTCTCTGTTGTAACGAAAAGAATCTGTTTTAGAAATTACCTACTTCTGACCCTAGGCCTGTTGACACAAAAGGCCTATGTGGAATTCGGAATTATTGTATTTCACAATTCCAAACTGGTGGGAGTTGCTGGGCCGAATCACTTCAGTTTGATTTCGACGAAATAACAGTTACAGTAGTTCGTAAGTCAGTACACACTAGTTACTCGTACCGACTTTGTTTAAACTTGAGGAAAACGGGGTGAAAATCACAGAAATTCCACTGCTGGCCACCCAAAGCACACGTACGTCACAATTACCTTCATTTCATGCTACATTCACTACCAACATTAAATCTAGCAAACGTTTTAAGCAGGTTCATGTTATTCCTCCTACCGCCAGCCCCTCATTTCAGAGAAGAAAATTAGCTATTGTTTTGAAATGTTACTTGTCGATAGTAGTGAGATTGTACTGCAGAAATAGAATTTCGCGGTGACCTTAGGTAGGTAGGTACCTACTTCATTGTGTAATTCCTCTTCTAAGAACATCCTTTCATACTTACTACTGTTTCTAACTATGGTTTACATCTCCTAAATGAGAGATGGCAGTCCCTACCCTTGACTAAGAGGAATGCTGAGAATACTGTTTTCCTCATTTAAATCTTCCCTTTTACCTGGCATATACAAGACTCGTTTTGTTCATCTCGCTTATACGTCTCCGTGGTAACTAAGCCTTCATTACAAATTCGCGTTGGTTTTTACTCAATTTTTAATCCATGTAGGCATCCACTAAAGGTTGTGAAAAATGTAGAAACCTGGTGTAAAATTGTGTAGCAATGATTTAGTCATTCGTAACCCATTACTAATTAAACCGAGAGATGAATAAGTTTTTGGAAACTGTAGTACCTACATAATCTAAAATTCCCTGCTATTACATAACACACATTTTCTAGTTTTCTGTCATTTACCGCGATTAGGCACAAGGCACCGCTTTACGCAACTCCTTATTTCCATCATTTCAATCTGCCGTTGTTCTATCAGGGGAATCCCTAGTAAATTCGGCCCCTGGTTTCGTCAAGCTGCTAAATATTTATGAGCTGCCTTCGTTCACTACTTTCGGCGAGAATACATTTTGAGAGAAAAAGGGCTGCGGAAATAACAGAAAGGGCTGAGGTTGGACTGCCATCGGTTCCTTCCCCAGGAATATTCAATAGAACTTTGTCACTTCTCTCTCGACGAGGGAGTGCTCAGTTTGAACGAGTGACATTCCAATTTGTGCACTGTTGAGATAGGCGTCTGCTCAAATGAAACTCGTTCATCATTTATAAGAAATCCTTGAAGCTGTATAGTGGCGAATATTCGAGGCCAAATAATTTACATTAAAACTAGGTAGGGGAGACTGTTATAGGGTTTTCGAATCTTGCTCGAATACAAATCTCCCCTACCTTCGGTAGTGAGGAAGCAAAATGAATTCATCACATATTATGAGATTGCATGGTATAGCTCCGAAACTCAATTTCCTTTTGAGATATTCCCCAAGCCCCCATCTTTCTGAGGGCGCCCGGATTGGGGGGGAAAGGAGTCTTCCTCATTCCGCCCAGCTAAACTTTCCTGGAAGTCCTTTGTGTTGTGTAGAAGTCTTTTGAGTATGAAATAGCAGGTAGCAAGCAGAGCAAGTAGAGCAGCACTGCTACCTGCTCAAAGCCCTCATCACTTGTTCCCTCTCAAATCAAATCCTCAAAACTGTCCCAGGTGGTATCTGTCTCGACTCAGCCAGTGTTGCCAGATGTACGATAATTATCTTTTTGTGCGATAGGTCAGGGGTCCGTACTATGCACGATATGCCCACTTTGTACGATCATTTGAGATTTTAGACAACAATGTGTAAATTATGGAAGATAACACAATTTTTGTTATTTTTACCCTAGAATCGTGAGTATGAAAACAATTTTAACTCTTGGGCTATAATTTATTTATAACCTTTCTAATACAGGTAAAAAGAGCCGTCTTTTCTTGTCCATGTTGATATCTATACAGGTAGGTATCTTACCTGTTATAAGCAATGGATTTGGATTGAAATCCATCAATCAAAACATCTAAATTTTTCAACTGTTAGGTTCGTAACATAGGCGGGGGAAAATCTTGAAAATACCAATAAACACTTAACTAAATCAATACTTAGTATGAACTAGAAATTTTTCATAATGATTAGATTTCAGTCTTGGGACATAGAATTCAGTCTTGGCGCTCAATAGCTTGGGAAAATTCCGAACCGAACAATTCAACTTGTAATCTAACGTTGAAAGCAAGAGTTAGAGTTACAAAATAAATCTACTCAGCGGCGGATTTACCACTGGGCCGACTGGGCCGCGGCCCACGGCCGCAAGCCTCAGGGGGACGCAAGGCTGAGGTTTTTTTGCTTTTTAGCGAATTTTCGAAGAAAAGGAAGCTATTGTTCTCGGTCCAAAATTTTTAAAACTCGAATTTCCGAAAGATTTTTATACCAAAATCCGTTTCAGACCATCCTGAATTCACTGCCGAAAGACACCAAAAATTATATGTATATATATATATATTTATATATATATTTATATATATATTTATATATTTATATATTTATATATATTTATATATTTATATATGTATGTGTCATTCCAGACGATAACTCTCGAAAGAATTGAGATAAAAAGTTCAAATTTGCACGAAAAATCTGTCATGGCAATCGACAGGCTAAGTTCGAAGATGGGCAGAATCGGGTCACTCTAAGGGGGAGTTTTGGGGAATTTTAGGGGGGGGAAAATTACCCATAAATTCCCAAAATGAAAAAGTCTGACAAGTGACACCTCATTTTAAAGGTTTTTGTACGCTGAACACGATGGTGAAATCAGAATTGCGATATCTCATTCCATTCTCAAACTGGAGCACTTTGAAGATGAAGGAACGTGGTTATTTCTTGAGATGTTCTTCCTGGTTCGTCTGCTCTAATCTGATAACGGAATGGGATATCGCAATTCTGACTTCACCATCGTGTTCAGCGTTGGAAAATCTACAAACCGAGGTGTTACTCGGCAAAAAATGGAACAAAAAATTTGTTACGTATCCAATACCTACTCTTCTGCTATTCAAAACATTTTTGATTTCCCCCTCCCCCTCCTTCCACCCCAAATTTTACTTTGCGTAAAACTACTCCTGTTTTAATTTTGTATGGTATCAAGTTGGGAAAACATTGGCCGAAAATTAATTTTCAGAAAATTTTAGGCGGAGGAGGAAGATGCCGAAAACTTCGAAAATTCGCTCTTATAGCCATGCTGCATGACTGTGGTTTTTTTTTAAATTAAGGATATAAATAAAAAATCTGGCTTACGAAACGCATAAATATATACAACGGCTAGTACATGTTATTTTGACATATACAGTTTTTAAGGAAAGAGATATGGTCATTATATGGACTTCAAGTGCATCTGGCAAAAGATCGTTCAGCATTTTGAAAAGAATTCTCAATTACTTGAGAAATACTTGCTCAGATTCAAGACTATCCAGCTCAGCTTTTAAATCGTTAGATTTTGATGAATTAATTGTAGAATTTTCGTCTCAGAAAGCAAGAAAAGTTAATTTGTAAAATTCAAGAATATTAATGATTATGTATTATAAAATAAACATTTATAATAAGGATATAAAATAATTGAATTTATTATACCCAGGGGGCCGCTTACAGATATAGGCCCAGGGCCGCAAGAAACCTAAATCCGGCGCTGAATCTACTTCCATGAGCTCGAGAAATACCACGGAAGTAGGATTTCCAGTCCTGCTTCCAATCGACGCTACAAAGTCCTTGTCACATAGGTTTCTTATTCTGTTGGACATACCTACAGAAATGTTGGCGGTACAAGTATGTTATAGCCCCGCCAATATCGATTGTATCGATTATCTCAAATACATCGATCCTTGTGGTATCGATGACGTGTATCAGACAAGAAGGTGGGTGTACAAGAAGTTTAGTTCCCATTCCGCCGCTCGCATTGTCAAGCGATCTGGATGCTCGCTGGCGCTCGCATCTCAAAAAAGATAAACAATCCCAGAAACTATCCCGTGAATGAGCAGGTTGTTTGGGACTTCTGAATAGATGGTACAAGTATGTTATAGTCACTCTTATTTTTTGGTGTCCTTACAATGGTCTTCCCGTATTCATTTTGAAAGTTGATATCGGCACCCGGGATGTAGGCATCGGGACGCCATATTGAGCCGTCATCGATACCACAAGGATCGATGTATTTGAGATAATCGATACAATCGATATTGGCGGGGCTATAACATACTTGTACCATGTTGGCTGTTCATTTATTGTGTCTTTCATGTGCAATAATTGAAATACCTGTTTTTGATGGTTTCCACCAATTTTGGCTCCCCAAAACACGAATTAGGCTCCCATTTATGAAAAATTATCTTTGGCCACTGATATTGTATTATTAGACTTGATTCACCTGTTACTACTACAGGATTATTATACAAATTTCTGGTGATTTCTGACGATTTCCCAGGTTTTGACTCATAAAAAATGAACCTTGGGACCCTTCGTTACAACCTCAATTCTTCACTCTTTGGTCAAAATTACCTTCATAATTATTCGGTCTTCTCGCCCTAAAAAACATGGAAAACGATACCTCACAGGCTCATGTTAACTAAAACCGCAACAACAACAAAAATTCGAAAAATCCAATTTTTACACCCATTTTTCACCCATAACACCTCTGGGCGTATTCCGATCGGGGTGCCGAGCTTCGGAGCACAACTAGGACCCAAATGGCTGTATGCGGAGGAACGACGATTTCAGACCAACGTGTAAGGTAACTTACAAATGAAACTTGGTTGGAAACTCAATTCTTCGCTTGTTGGTCAAAATCGGCTGTGAATAATACACCTATGTATTCGCTCAGCAAAATTTTGTAACACCCCTCAAAATTTGTTTCTTTTACGTTTCAAGGTGCGTACATTCCAAAAATGCAATGTCCGTCCGCCGTCCGCCTTATCATCCATATCTACTTTATTTTCGGTCTAAAAAATTCGTTCTTTCGCACACAGGCTCCATTTGGGCCCTAGTTGTGTCCAGAAACTTTGTAGTCCGATCGTAATATACCCAAGGGTGTTATGGGTGAAAAATGGGTGCAAAAATAGGTATTTTTGAGGGTTTTGTGAACTTGGGCTAGCATAGTATAGTTTTCCATGGTTTTTTTTTTTTTTTTTTAGTGAGGAGACCAAATATGAAGTTCATTTTGACCACTGATCGAAGGATTAAGGTTCTAATGAAGTTTCAACTCTCAAAATTGAATATTTATGGGTCAGAAACCTGTGAAAATGGCTGTAATCAGCATAAATTTGTATAATAACACTAGTGGTGGTATAAACAGGTGAATCAAGACAATTCAGTGACATTTTCACTGATCGAAAGTAATTTTCCAGAAATAGCAACCTAATATTGGAGTTTAAACCCGTCAAATTAGCTTTGTGGGTCTCTTCACTGAGGTGCCAATCGTGCCGTATTCAGTCGAGAATAATAAACCCATGTGACAAGGGCTTTGCAGCGTTTTGGAATCTGCGCACTCTGAAACGTAAAAGAAAAAATTTTGAGGGGGTGTTCCAGACAATTTTTGCTGAGCGAATACCTACGTGGGTGTATTTTTCACAGAAAAATAAACCAAAATCGGGCTACCTCCCTATACAAAATTTTGCTGAATGTATGGCAATGAAATTGTTCATAATAACCTGAATACTAAATGCTTGTCGATTGATTCTGTCAATATAAATTGAACGAAAAGACCAGCATAAAATTGACTAGAAAAAAGAAAAAGTTCCAGTCATGTAGTATGACTAGGTAAGCAAATTTTCAAACAATTATTCACGTAGTTAAATTTACAATATTTTGAAGATGCAAATTTGGACTTCTAAAACTGTTAAGGTAAAATTATTTACCAGACTTTGTGCATATTTGTTTACTCGCTGTTTACCATGGGCCCTCATGGCCTCTAACACGATAAAGCCGTTTTATTATTATTAATAGTTTATTGCTGAACTGCGTCCATATGGAGAGGCTAGTGGTCCCTCTCTCTTTGCGTTGTACTTTTATTCACTTCGTGTGGATTCGTGAAAACGACTTAAAAGTAGGCCGCGTGCCTTGTCCGAATGCGTGCTCGCTCTGATTCCCGATAAAACTGACCTTGATCCGCCGATATAGGTGGTATCATCAGTTGGCAGACAACATTGAAAACCTAGTAGGTATCATTCAGTACCTACCTACAATAAATTGTAAGAACTCAAGATGTCATGAGGATCACACTACGTATTAGGTAGCTAGGTAGATCCATTATTTTTAATTCAAAGGCAAATGAAGCTGGAAAAAGTACGGACATGACTTACAGTCTGTACAAGGCAGGGATGTCGGACTCACGTGCTGTAGTTACGGTAGAAGTTTTACCTACACCTACGGATGGTCGTTGCACTGAAGAATAAATTCAACTAAAAAACGCTACAAATTATTACACGACGGTTTATTATTTACCTGTACAGGTGCCCCTTCTGCGTAGATCACTGTTTTCTGTGGTCAATACCCTCGAGCTCCCCCCACGAGAGCCTAAATCGAGTACTGGAGCCGGCCCCGGAATTGAAGTTTCATACAAATGCACGGGATTAAATATTTGTATCAATAATTATTTGTAGTTATTCATGAAGCATAAGGCAAATAATAAACCGTCGTGTAGTAATTTACCTTTATAGATGCCCCTTCTACGTAGATAGTATAATAAACCCTTGAGTAATAATTTACCCAATAATACTTAAACGTTTGTTCAAGTTTAAAAGTACCTATCAACAAAATCCAAAAGATCCATCATTTTTCAAATGAAATAATGTCACGGACCAACCAACTCGAATTCATAGAGCCATCCGTGATTATAATCAGGTGCTCCGTAGCAATGATTTATCTGATCCGGATTTATACCGTTTGATTCACGATCGTGTTGACGAAGCTTTTCGGCGCAAACGAAAGGCCGGTCGTACAGTGCTCCGGGTGGTCTCGAAAAATTCTTTAGTTCAAGATCAATTTAAAAACGTAAAAAAAACCATACGCTTCTATTGAAAGTTTACGAGCTACGGCGTTCTGAAAATTTCAACCCCTGTTTGTCTGAGTTAGAGATGACGGAGTAACGCCGAGCTTCGAGGACCAACAATACCCCAAACTGGACCTGCAAACCAAATTTCATTCATTTGGGGTCATGGTAACTAAGATAAATGCGACGTACGGCGCCAGAAATTTGTTTATTCGAATTTCGGATTCTGCGTACCTTGAAACGTAAACCATCAAATTTTGAGGGTGGGGGTTAAAATTTTTTTTCATGCTCGATTCCAAAGTTTCATTATTGAAAATAACTGTTTTGTGTATTAAGAAGAACGGCGAGTTTAATTCTAGGTATGTTCCAGCCACCAGAACTGGCTTTTAGAAGTTTCAAAACGAAAACTCAAGTTTTTCTGAAGGGTGGGGGATAAGTTTTAGAACTGTTTCAATTCGAGAACTCATCGGCTGGAACACCTTGGAAACGCCCCAAACAACTGGGATGACTTTAAGGCCAAACAATAGCTGAGTAACTGGGCACCACAGAGACTAAAGATCCGTTTAACATGAATGTTGGAGGGAAATGAGATTTTGGTTCCAACCCGGTTATATTCAGTTCTATGGGAAAAACCTATCCCCGGAGTGCGAAAAGTTCCCGGGCCTGGCGCGGTTGGAACATATTACCAATAAAACCTATGTGTCATTGAACAGTTTCAACACTGGATGTGGTTGGAACACAGTTTTTGTGTGCTGAACTCATTACAAAACTCGCGTCTGCTGGAACAAAGCTTCTATTTATCAAATTCATCGAAAATGTCATAGATTGATGAAAGAATTTCGTAGGCAGATCGGAATTTAAGTTCGGGTTAAAAACTGGGGCGTCCAAGCCATGGTTTGAAAGATAAGCGAGGAAGATGATCTGCGGGTACTATTATAGAAGCCAACCAGAAGTGAACAGCGTCCAAGTCTTGGCGCCTGCGCACTCCTTAGGAAGCGGCATCGCTGCATCAATCCTTCAGACTCCTTTCATTGGCGAGTAACTTAAATATTGTAGCGTAGATAATTCCCCTTCAGGCATCAAACTGAAAGTGAAAGGTGATTAAATTTTATTATTGTGTTTAGCAGTAGCTTAAGCGCAGGGCTGTCGGCAATCCCTTCCATAGGTGTTATATCTGTGAAATGTGAACACCCGTTCTGCGCATTGCGGCCTTGGTTATTACCATGACTGCTCCAATGTTTGAAAAAGCCCCTGTTTTCTGCGAGAATTTATCAGATTTAAATAAAGCATCAATATACTGTATGTCTCACCAACGTTGAATAAAGCATCAGTGTAAATATTTTGAAACGCTTAACCTGACGTCCTGACGAGGAGAAGTTATGTAGAAATGGCATGCAGAGTGCTGTTGTCTGGGCACGTTCATACGGAAAACCAATATCGTTCCAGTGAAACAGGTCAGTTCCTTGCGTTGCTCCCGTGTAACTGTATTGATCCTTACATCGAGTCCGTTCGTTTAAAATGAGTGATTTAAGACTATTTGCTTTGTGTCTAGCTGGATGAACTTTGAGCTTTCATCCCCAATCGTTTTAATGATCATTGCTTTGCGGCAGTGGGATGACGGTGGTAAAAGAGCTACGAACTAAAGCATTGGTCGGAGGGAGGGAGGGCTGACCTATAAGTGCCCCCCCAACCACACAACCACTCGTGAGAACAAGGGTCCAAAGTTCGCTTGCCAGTATTGTCTTCGACGGTCCTTATGCTCTCTCAAAGGGATTCAATTTCTCCTTTGTGGTATTTGTGACTGTGCAGTTCCACCATCAGCAGTATCTGGTCCCCTGAAAGGTGGCGATGAGGCAATGTGCGCACAGCGAGGCTGCAGGTGTGGACCAAGTAAGATGAACAAATATTATACTTGGATATTCCAGTTTCAGAAAATCCCAAGTTTTATGTTTTCTTCAAGCTCAGTCTAATCAGCCCGAGTTCGAGTTCTGCGGTTACCATTATCAAATATCGTATTAAATCCTCCTCAGTATCCTTGTGGACAATTTATGAGTTAGCTAAGATTTATTATTTATTGTTATTCGGGTTGCTTAAGGGTTTCAATAGTTGCACATCAACTTCATCGTAATAGAGATGAAGGTACGAACTTGATGAATCAGTCAAATTTTTATTTTTGTACTCAAGCAAAATGGTATAACGTTAGAATTTCTTTTAACTGGTAATTTCTTCTAAATTACGTTAGAATTTCTTCTAACGCAATTTAGAACTCTTAACTTAGTTTAGTATTTAACTCAGTTTGAGCAGTAAAAGGTATTTAGCTATACCTATCTATGGGCATATACGTACATACACTCCGGAAACAAAACGACAACAAACCGCAATTAAAAGTAATTTGTAATGAGATAAACCTGGTCCCCTCTCTTATAAACCGAATCAATGAAAAATATTATGGTTCCAGATGTTTTCATTTCAGCTCTTCTCATTTCGTTGTTTCACTAACCCATATCAAACCCTTAACCGGCAGCAAGCGAACCAATCGAAACCCTTTGAAGCGAATAATGAAGCTGACCAAACACTCGTTCATGGTGTCTTCAACAGTGAATTTGGCTGTTTAGGTTGCTCCGTAGAGGAAAACCAGAGTCTACAAAGGCTGTGGAAATGAATATTCATCCCTTGTCGACGAAACCCACGGCTCAATGGACCAAATTCGCGCATAGCGTCACCCGTGTGTTAATGTTGACTACCTGAATTTAACCAATCTACTGGGTATCCGAGAGGCCGTTTTTCACTGGATACACACTGTGAGCACGCGAATACCGTAGTACAATCTCATATTGTAAAGTAAACCATGGAGAGGTAACGAGATCTGCTGCTACAGCCACTTGGGTACACGATGGTACCATTGCTTCCAATGTAGGTGCCTAATATCGAAGATGGGCGAGAATTTTGTTAAAACGAGGTTTTTCTACCAATAGACTCGTTTGGGGGTTTTCTACCGACTCTGACGCTCATAGTGGGGAATAGTAAACTGAAATAATTTTATTAGGTAGGTAGGTTCAGTGACAACCAGCCCCTGGACGGGTCGTCAAGACCTTTAGGGGCCATTCATGAACGTGGTTTTCTCATATTTCTGTACTTATATTATACATTATGTATTAAATATGTTTTTGAATAAAGAATTGAATTGAATTGAATTGAATTGAGGTACCTGTAAGTAGGAGGGACCTATTTAGTTTTTTACGTCTTCAAAAGGTGGAACAAAGTGGTTGGATATTCCGAGCAAGAAGTTGTGACTTCCGTTATCCCCCGTAGGACATCAACTCCAAATCTAGAGACGATATGTTGGGGAATTTCCCCGTTTTGATATTAGGTATATTCATGAGGAAAATTTTTTTTTTTTCAATTTTTCATAATCTATGTGCCTACTGATGTGAATACAATAGGCTAGTTCCCATGCAAATAGGAAAAACCATTTTGGTTTATTATTTTCAATAATGAACCTTTGGAACCGAGCGTGAAAAACAAAATAAAAAGTTACCCCCCCCCCCCCCTCCAATTTGGTGGTTTCCAATTCAAGGTACGTAGAATCTGAAAATGGAATAAAAGACGCATTATTTACCTATAGATTGATTTTTTTTTTCATGCTCATACACCCTCCGCCGTACTTCGCACTTTCTTAATAACCATGAACCAAAATTAATTAAATTTAGTTTGTAGGTCCCATTTGGGGTCTAGTTGGTCCGCGAAGCTCGGCGTTACTGTCGGTCATCTCTAAGGGGTGAAAAATAAGGGTTGAAATTTTCAGAACGTCGTAGATCGAAACTTTCAATAGAAGGTATGGGTTTTTTTAACGTTTAACAATTGGTCACAAACTTGTGGTTTTTTTAGCTCACCCGGAGCATTGTACGTCCAGCCGTTCGTTTGCACCGAAAAGCTTAGCCAACATGATTGTGAATCAAACGGTATAAATCCGGCCCAGATATTGCTAGGAAACACCTGATAATAATCACGCATGGCTGTATGAAATCAAGCTCGTTGTTTCGAGATATTATTTCATTTGAAGAATGAAAGGGGTTTCTGAATTCAGTTGATAGGTACTTTTTCAACTTGAACGAACGTTATGCTTCATGAATAAAAGCTAATAATTAATGATAGAATTCTTGATTCCACCGCATATTTATGAAATGTGATTGCCTGGCTGGCTCTAGTACTCAATTTTAGGGCTCTCTTGAGGGAAGCACGAGGGAAGGTATTGACCAGAGAAAACAGTGATCTACGCAGGAGGGGCAGCTATACAGGTGAATTATAAACCGTTGTGCACAGAAAATCTTCGTCAAGATGATTGTGAATAACGGTATAAATCCGGCTCAGATATCACGCTTGGCTGTCTGATATCGAGTTGGTTTTTCTGTGATATTATTTCATTTGAAGAATAATTGCTCTTTTGTATTTTGTTGATAGGTGCTAACTTCAACAAACTTTATGCTTCATGAATAATATTAGATAATTAATGATAGAATTATTGAAGCCCATGCATTTTTATGAAAATCTCATTCCCCGGCCGGATCCAGTACTCGATTTTGGACTTCCCCGTGGGGGGGGGGGGGGGGGGAACCATGAGTGTATTGATCACAGAAAACAGTGATCTACGCAGAAGGGGCACCTATACAGGTAAATAATAAACCGTTCTGTAATAATTTGCAGCGTTTTTGGAACGTCATTCATTATCTAGTGATCTCTTGATTAAGAGATAGGGTTTGTCTGGAGATTCCGTTTGTCACCGTGATTTTCACAGGAGTTTTCATGCCTCTTGTATAGCCCATTTTTGATCAATAATTTGAAATGTTTATCGCATCCATAAATCAGCATGGAGATTGTGAATGAAGCATAATTGATTGGATCATAATATGATAATCCAATCCAGAAAGTACCTAATTTGATGGATAACATGACCGATGTACGAACAGTTGGTCGAAGTTTAATTTTTTCGTTCTTATGTAAAGTATACGGGTTGTCTCGTCCACCGTCGAGATTGTCAGAATAATGTGACCTAGTAATAATGCATGCCAAATGATGTATTTAGTAAGTTGATTGTAAAGAACAATCGAACGAGGGGGGTTGAATACAAGTTTTTGTCGCCAAAAATGAAGTTTTCTTATGTTTACTTTGAAAAAGAGTCATTTGTCGGAAAATCAATAGGTAGTTCGTTTGACTGGGAAATACCTACCTACTCTCGTAGCTGAATTTAAATAGGCAGGAAAGGACGCCCTAGCTGCTACCTGTGTATCACAATAAAAATAAGGAGTTGGGTATGGCAGAATCTTGTTTACCACGAAAAATTGAGCGTTTACCAGCAGAAAAAATAGAGTAGAAAAGGGAGCACTATGTAACTCGTTGTAAATGTTACCCAGTAACGAAAACCTCACTTATCTCCAATCCATTCAACCGTTCTCAATTTCCGTTCGTGGGCCCTGATCGCGGTTTAACGTTGAATAAATACCGGAGGATTCGAAAGACGAAGGAAGCCTTCGGTAGACACCGAAAATTAAATACGAAGCTTGCTCTCGGTTGCTTTGATGTCCCAGCCCGGGAGGTGTTTTCCATGCACGATGGTCCTCATAGGAAACCTTCGCAAGGATCTTCTGTTTTGATGGTCTGCAGAAAGCGGCCTAGCAGGTTTCCCTGCGAGAGTCCGAAGGTTGGTCCTTTGCCACCAAAAGCGCTACGTATCAGACTCGTATGGTAAACGACCTCGAGCACGACCTAAGTTGCATCTGAATTCGAGCTTTGAAGATCAAAGTGCCTCATCGGCAATGCCCCTTTCTTCATTCGGTTTGTACTGCTAGGTTTCAGTAATAGAAGGCGGATTTCAAAACTAACTGCGCATGCAGAGGGTTACCAGACATCATCTCTTCTTATAGTATCTAAGTGCATACTCTTTTTGGCCCCACAATTTCATGTACTATTTTTTTGTAGCCAAATTTACTGTTTTTTCATAGCATATGAGGTCTCCTACTCCCATGGTTAGGAATGACTTGAAGAGAAGGCTAATTTCTGAGAGACTGATTTGAGAGTGTGTAGGTACCGTATTACTCTGGTGAGAAGCATTTTTAAAACGCTTGGTCCGCAGATAAGTACCGAGTTTCTTGAAAGTATAACTTGAAAAAAAATAAAAATTAACATTACCTTTTTGCATAACACCTATTATAGGTACTCGCTGTGAATTGTGTTTGACAAAAATGGAATTAGAAACAGATTTTTTTCTTGTTTTGTTGCCTTAAACATGAACATACCTTGTGTTCTTTATTTCTGTGATGTTTTCGAAAGGTACCTACTCAGCTCCATTTGAACTATTAATAAAACGGTTGTTCCACTGATGGTAAAGTTGAAATGTTAAATTTCCACAATTTGGACAACAAAATTGAGTTTGAAAAAAGTTAATAAAATCTTATTTTGACTATCGAAAATTCAGTTTGATGATTTCATGTAACAGCTTCATAAAACGACCTAACATGACCTATTTATATTATGTATACCTATATATCTTTTTTTGAACAAGGATATACTATATTTTTGGAAGGGGCTACCTGGTAACCCTATACACGCACTCTTTTCAATGTTGGCTTAATATGTAGATACGCAAAACTACATAATAGGTCACCATGCAAACGTACATTTTATATAAATTTATTTAAAATTAATCATTAACAAGTTTTATGTTTATTTGAAATTAATAATTATTGTAATTAAATAATGTATTACCTGATTTTGATTAATTAATATAAATATGCGATTTAACTCGAGAGAATATCGTGTCTCGCGGATGTGTCCCAAACAGTCGTTTTGCCAGAGAAAGAAAATATGAGGCTTTGGTGGGTTTTGAAGGTGCAGCATGCTAGGTGATGAGAGTCACAAATAATAATAAACCTATGGGTCCAGAACTGGTTCGCTTGGAACGTAGAAATAAAAACTGCTTCTTTCTGGTGGGTGATTGGCAAGACTGGTTCTTTCTCATATTAAAATGGTTCTAGCTCCTTTATGTTTTTTTCGTGAGACTACCTTTCAGTGTTGCCAGCCAGTTAAATTCGTAATTTAAACTGAATGAAACTAGTTTCCATATATTATGAACAGTTGTATTATGAACGCTTCCGAAGAACCGCTCATTTCGGAAAAACGGATTTTGCAACTCCGTACATACCTCTACTTCTTGTCATTTGGGTTGGGAATTTTATCACGGAACGCCTCACAACTAGAACTAGACTGTAAATCCTCTATATCTGAACCCAGTAAACTGGAACAGAGTGATAAGCTGAGTCAGGACGTTCCCTGAAAGGCGATCTAAGTCTAGTTCAAACTCGGAGAGAAGTAGGCCCCAGAGAGCGATTCACTAACGAATGAATGACTATAAAGCGACGGTTGGATTAAAGGCTCAGAACGTAGCAGGCTGGCAGGCAGTGGAATCCGCTTGTGCTAACATGGAAAAACGTATCAAATTCAGAACGGAGAAGGATACCCTAACTTAAGACCCTCAAATTCAGGTTCTACGTGATTTAGGTAAATGGAATTTTATAACGGAAATCTAATTTAAACACTCTTGATTATAATACCGACATCTCACCGTAATAGCGGATTTTCTGATTTGTTTACAGCCATCATTAACTCTACTTTCATTTAGACTATTGTCTGTTATGAGTATGCGATTATTAGCATACTTATTCTTCTATATAGGTAGGGCCTACACTGAATCAGTAGGATATAGCATGGCAATTTTTGGCAAGTAATAGAAATATGCGAAAAAGTTATAAAAAAATATGCCGAGCTTGAGTTGAACCTTAGCGAGAGTCAAAAAAGAAAACGAACTCTAAAAATGTTAGTGTGCTACAACTTGCGCACTCTGTTGAGCTTGTCTAGAACTATTAAGGAGAATACAGTGGAGGGCGTCATGATAACACTGTGTACGTGTTAGAAACTCAAAACCATTGGCATCGTACCATAATAACCATCAGGTATGTCCTGGCGGTCATCGTAACGCTCTAGCGTACAGTCATGCTATATTGTGTTGGTAGGTTTAGGTTAAGCCAGCTCGACTTCTCATGATTCGATCACACGAGGAACTACTAAACTACCTACTATAGTATTTTTCATCACGCAACATGGAGATCAGTAGAAAGTTCGAACCGGACAATGCATCCGAGACACCGAAAGGCTTCCGGTAAGAGGAGAAAAAGTGATAACAGAACATGCCTTTAATGATAGATGATTTCGTGTATGTTTTTGTACACGTACACGGGCTTCTTGAAATGACTATTGGCTTCTCGCGTGAACGTCATGAAAGGAAAACCTGAATTCCTTGGGAGTTGCGCAAGGTACAGTTTGTTGAAAATCCCATGAAGCTCACAGGGCTATTGGGGCTCACGTTGTTAGGATGTTGCGTATTACTGAGGTGCATACATTGGAGTTAATGTGGACAGGTCGGCTGATAAAAGAATTTCGGATACCAAACTGCTTGAAATACCTACTTTTCTACTTGTACAAATGAGTGAGCAGTTCATGAACCGGCCCAGTAGGTAATCTGGCCTACAGAAATTACGAAATTAATTTTTATGATTTCATTTCGAGGTTTCACTCTACAATGCTGAAAGGCCATCCTGAACGTACAACCAGGCGAATTCTGTACTGTAAAGAACTATTCAACAGGGGTATGCGTCAAAATAGTGATTTGTCCTTGGGGTAGTGGAACGTTCATCAGGGATTTAACTATAAGAGGATGTTATTGGGACCGGATTTTTGCAATCCGTCATCAGCCACTGCGACAACGTAATTACAAGTACGCATAATAATATTTAAGTTGTATACTGGTTACATAGTAATATTATATTTTTACAAAATGTTTGAGGTATGCTGCTCATTTGTAGGGAATCCGACATGACCATACCTATGGGTTCTAAAATTTGGCTGAGAAATAAGTAAATGTGACTTTATATTACTCAGCTATTTTGGACATTTCGAGAAAATTTGTTTAAAAATTTGGAACTTATTATCTAAACTTAATCATATTCATCTATATTTAATTTATAATAATTCTATCTATTTGTATTTCATTTATATTTATCTGTATTTACCTGTATTTAATTATTTAAATTTATTTATTTGGAAATTATCTACATTTTGCTATACCAACTTACGTCGAGTGCAAGAGATGTAAATCGCACGAAGTCGGCTGCATTTTGTAAAATCATTATATATAGGTACCTGCCTAACCATTATACAACTTATATTATATCGTGTACTCGTAATTACGTTGATGCAGTGGCTGATGCTCGATTGCCAAAATCCGAAACCGGTCCCAATAGCTACCTTTAAAAAGTTTAATAAATCTGTGTGGAACATGGGTATTTTCAAGATGATTTATTTGTTTCCATTACGGGCAGAGCCCTAGCATTACAATTTACAAAGATACAATTATAATATGCCAGTTGTCTGGGGTATACAATACATAAGAAAAGTAAGCATTTAACAAGATGAACAGTATTTTTCTTTTTTTTTCTTTGTTAAATAAAAGTTATAATAATTATAGTTGAGGGCGGTGTAAAATGAAGATCCACATTAGGGGAGCGTTGAAGGGAAATGGGAAAGATTATGAAGAGACGGAAGTGTTACTACAGAGTGTTTAGGGCGTTTGTGGTTGTGGCTTTGGATTTGGAAACTGTTGAGGGAATCGTCGAATATATCATCACGCCATGGGATCACGGACATATACCAAACTTTTGGTAGAACATGAATATGAAAGTAGTAGAAGCAAGCTAGCAGGTATCTTGCACATCAGGCGTCTATATTTGTATACTGTCGTTTATGCAGCTCTTTATAGTTTTGTAGTGAGACGTTAGGTAGAGAACCGAATCATCGAGTAGTTCAGTCGTCATGAATGAAACCAGTGTGTCCAGAATTCCTTAGGAATCTGATAAAAGGCAAAGTCAACCAAGAAAACGACTCTGTAGGTCCAACTGGAGCTTGCGTTGTTTGGATTTCACGGCCACTTAGCGCTGTCTTCGCGCCGTATACCTCCGTAAAAGACCGTTGAGTGCCCGGTTCTGCTTTCACGACCTTGGTCGGTAAAAAGATACCCATCTACGCATTACGACGCCCCAATCATAATAAAAACGCTATTTACGGCACGGAATTTTGCGCTTTCTCTTCGCATGTCCCAAAAAGAGACTTCAATGTCCCGTGAAAGGAATAATGTATTAATTTTTTCGAGCAACCGTGCTATAAAATAAAGGGAATGCCAACATTTCCCCTAAAAATGTAGTGGGGAGGATACTTTATAGAGCTTCATAGAACCCCTGCTATCAGTCAAACAAAGTGCTAAGATATTTGTCTTGAAAACATTTTTTTTTAACTACCACTTACAGCATCTTCCACCACTACACAGAGGAGAGCCAATGGAGAGTGCATACATCTTACATCTCCTGAGTGGAGATGGCATAATAACTATTTCTTATTTCTCGTCAATGGAGTTGTTCGTTTTGCCCAACCATCTTTCATTTAGTCTGTGCCGTGGTTCACATTACTGTATCAGAAACGAAAAACCTAAAATATAAAATTATTATAAATTCCAGGCGACTCTCCACTATGCATTTTGCGCGTCGATTTATGTTTAAGAACCAAAAATTGCAACCATGTATCATGTTTCCACGCGACTCTCCACTATGCATTGTGCGCGAAAAGAATTGACGCTCAAAATTGACTCGCAACATCGACGCGCAAAAAATGCTGGTATCCCAGGGCTCGTTACCAGGCGACTCTCCACTATGCATTGTGCGCGAAAAAAGTTGACGCTCAAAATTGACTCGCAAAATCGACGCGCAAAAAATGCTAGTATCCCAGGGCTAAAACATGATACATGTTAAAATTTTAAATTCTGTTGTGAAAAGAGTATTAATGCTAGCGCGCGCGTGGGGGGGGGGGGGGGTAGCTATAGAAATTACCTTATCATTTTATCTGTTGCTTTTTCATATTTATTATTTTTTCGCTCTTTATTTCAAGATTTTTCTATTTTTAGTCATCTTTGCTTTTGTTGATTTTTTTTGTCATTGATTTTCGTTTATTAGAGTTTTGGTTTTATTTTTCATTTCCAAAGGAGTGTGCTTGCCGAAGGCGGAGAGGTCATCTGGAGGAATGATCTGCTATATGCCTAGAATCCAGGTCATAGAAAAACTTGGGCTCAAGTCAGAAGGTAAGGACATCTTTCAACCATATGTCTGGCAAAATCAAGCTTAATACTGTCAATAGGTTGTTATGATCGCTGTTGAATGAATAACACAGAAAGTGACTACCTATAATCAAGCCGTTAAATCCACTTGACCAGATGAATTCCTTCGTAATTTCCTTAATTATTAACCTAAGTGCTGCTGCAGGTAATGTCCCAGTCCCCCCTTTTGCCTTCAGTCACTGAGTTCCCTTCACCACTGCGTCCCCTGCGAACAACCGGATTGAAATGAATACCTACCAAAATTTGGTACTGCTGATGACTATATTGAGAGTACCGGTGGCATTGCTTCTCTTTATGTGGTTGGCATAGTTCTGTTGACGTAATGGTGAAGGTGTACCAAATTGTAAATTAATGCTTTTGACGTAGGTACCCAACAGTAAGAATAGGAACATGGTCAGTTAGTATATTCATTAGTTTGCTTCCGACGATTATGATACGCATAATTTCTATACCTACTATATACACTTATGAAAATATTCGTAAGGGATAGCGCAATATAGAGGCAAATCCACGGTGTCTGCCGTAAGATTCCAGGGACTCAACTATCGATAAAGTAATCGTATGAGATGATCAAATCATGACATGATCATTGACTATGGTTAAATGATATCATCTTCTGTAATTTGATCACGCACATTAACTTGTAGCATTACGAACAGCTTTCTGGCGAAGAAGCTAGTGGGCAGGTACTTGAATATTTAAGAATATACTTTGGCGTATCGAAAATTCCATTCGTGAGACTTCTCTCCACATTGATCTGACAGCGTTTGCATGTTCCAGCTACTTGACTGCTCAAGTCGGTTCATTTAGTTATTTATAAGCTCGCTTAAAACCTTGAAGGGAACAATACAAACCGAATTTTCAACCTTATGCCTAAACTCGTCCAATTTGTCTACGTACAAAATTAATTGTATTTTTATTACTAGTAGTTATCGTATTAGTGGGAAGTAGGAGTGGGGGTAATGTCATAACCTAAGAGTGGGGGTAATGTCATAACGTAAGTGTGGGGCTAATGACATAACCTAGGAGTATGTGTAAATACTAAAAATTCATTGTTTATGTAAAAATATTTTTCAATATCTATTAATTATTTAACTGATAGATGTATTTATTTTCAATTTTCTTCTAAAAAAGTGTCCTAATGTGTTTTCAAACAAATTGGCGTATTTTATGGCAGCGTAGCTAACTTCAGAGTTTGCAAATCAAAACATTGAAACCACAACAAATCACAAGTGTTGCTACAAACCAAATACAGAAAAAATCAGTATTCTATAAAAAGTTTAATCGTAATTATTGTTATCATTTTGTTTCCAATGTTTTAAGTTAACAATATGGTAAGTTGACTTTGGTCGTTTGGTTTGTTTCTGGTTTTTGATTTCACAAAAACTGGGTTCGTTTTCGTTTGGTTTTTTGTTTTCGGGTTTGTGAACAATTCGGTCAGCTCTGCTTTTGGTTTATTATTCTGTGAATAATACACCTTTGTATTCGCTCAGCAAAAAATTTTTATAACACCCCCTCAAACTTTTTTCTTTTCCGTTTCAAGGTGCGTAGATTCAAAAAATGCAATGTCCGTCCGCCCTACGCCGTCCGCCGTACGCCGTATCACGTCTACAGGCTTCATTTTCGGTCTAAAAAAATCGTTCTTTCGCACACATGCTCCATTTGGGCCGTAGTTGTGTCCCGAAACTTTTCAGCCCGATCGGAATATACCCAGGGGTGTTATGAGTGAAAATGTGTGTAAAAATAGGTACTTTTTGCGTTTTAGTAACATGTTAGTAACATGAGCTTCTGAGATATCATTTTCCATGTTTTCGGTTCGTAACTTATCCAGACAATTAAAGAAATGTCTAGGTAAGGTAGGTAGGTATGTCTACGTGGCATGGGCTGTGCCACCAGAGGATCGATTCTCCTGATTCGGACAGGTACTCGGAACGATGACAACACCGTATAGGTACCTTATCAGTAGTTTTTTGGAAATACAAGATCGTGTTAATCACGAAGTTCAATCAAATAGGTAGAAACTGCCAAGCAGATACCTAAATTCGTGATTTTACTACACTCACGTTTATAGTTACATATAAGGAAATATTACCTACAATCAAGGGAAGTAACAAAGTTGTACTTATGTACCTTTAGTAGCGGATGATCCGTGAATGAAGGTGGTAGAACCCAAATCGCATCACTAATAATCAAAAACACTGGTCAATACGGGCCAACCTGCACTCACGTGAGGTATCGGAGTGTCCATATCACTTCTCGCGGTTATTCGGCGGATAATACTGAGGCGATTCCAGGAGAAAACACCAAAATTTATAATCTAGTCCAGGAATTATTGTTTAAAGATCAATTTTGACGAAAAACTACCGCATACCAACCAATGGCGGGCGATCTAGGGACTGACTTCAGAAAGTATCAGAGCGACGATTCTCCTGATTCACACAGGTACTCGGAACGATGAGAACACCGTCTAGATCCCTTATCAGTAGTTTTTGGAAATTCACGATCGTGTTAATCACGAAATTCAATCAAATATGTAGAAACTCCCAAGTAGATACCTAAATTCGTGATTTTACTACTCTCCTGTTCATAGTTACAGGGAAATACGACGTAAAATAAAGGGAAATAACAGAGTTGTACTCACCTTTAGTAGCGGATGATCCGTGAATGAAGGTGGTAGAACCCAAATCGCATCACTAATAATCAGAAACACTGATCAATACGGGCCAACCTGGGGGCCTATTCACTAAAATAGATAGTGGAAAGAGATTATCTATTTTGAAAATCTCACGCGAGAGATAGTCTCCCCTGGGAGACAGTCTCTTCCAATGTCTCCCGGGTTCGTCTATTTTACAATAGCTTCAGAGACCTTGAGAAAGAGATATGGATCCTAATACACGAAAATGCCATAGTATCCATGAAGTGCGAGATGTTTGTGCCCCCGGGAGTTCAATTCCTTAATAATGAACGCATTTCTTAGTAATACCTATTCAATGGGTACCTACCTACCTTAATCCATACTTGGACGTTTTTACTCATGAATCGGATAAAAGTTTAAATGAAATTGAAAAAAAGTCTCAATTATAAACAGAAAAAGTCGAATTAGGGGGCTTAATGCTTGTATTATATCTACACCTAATGAACGGCCACTCTTAGGAAGGTAGGTACCTACCTCAACTCGTACTTGGACGTTTTTACTCATGACTGAATAACCCTGTCATGGATACTATAAAAATCTATTTTGCCAAAAGAGAGAGTTGGACCTGAAAGAGATGTCTCTTTGGCTTAGTGAATAGGCCCCCTGCACTCACGTAAGGTGTCGGAGTGTCCATATACCTATCTGTTCTCGTGGTTATTCGGCGGGTAATACTGAGGCAATTCCAGGAGAGAACACACCAAAATTTATAATCTAGTCCAGGAATTATTGTTTAAAGATGAATTTTGACGAAAAACTACCGCATACCAACCAGTTGCGAGCGATCTAGGGACTGACTTCAGAAAGTATCAGCAGGGTGGGCCTTGGTAGGTATATTTACTTAATATTTTCCCCTTTCATTTATCTGAATTCTCAATCTATTTTTCGGTTCGTAACTTATCCAGACAATTAGAGAAATGTCCAGGTAAGGTAGGTAGGTAAGTCTACGTGGCATGGGCTGTGCCACCAGAGCATCGATTCTCCTGATTCAGACAGGTACTCGGAACGATGAGAACACCGTATAGGTCCCTTATCAGTAGTTTTTGGAAATTCAAGATCGTGTTAACCACGAAGTTCAATCAAATATGTAGAACCTCCCAAGTAGATACCTGAATTCGTGATTTTGTTACACTCGCGTTTATAGTTATAGGGAAATATTACTTAAATCAAGGGAAATAACAGAGTTGTACTTACCTTTAGTAGCGGATGATCCGTGAATGAAGGTGGTAGAACCCAAATCGCATCACTAATAATAAAAAACACTGGTCAATACGGGCCAACCTGCACTCACGTGAGGTATCGGAGTGTCCATATCACTTCTCGCGGTTATGCGGCGGATAATACTGAGGCGACTCCAGGAGAAAACACACCAAAAATAATTTATATATAATGTAATCCAGGAATAAAGACGCATTTTGACGACCGCATACCAACCCGTAGCGGGTGATCAACGGACTGACTTCAGAAAGTATCAGCAGGGTGGGCCTTGGTAGGTATATTTACTTAATATTTTCTCCTTTCATTTATCTGAATAGTCATTGTATTTTTCGGTTCGGAACTGCTCAAAACAGTTGAAGAAATGTGTAGGTAAGGTAGGTAGGTATGTCTACGTGGCATGGGGTGTGCCACCAGAGGGACGATTCTCCTGATTCACACAGGTACTCGGAACGATGAGAACACTAAAAACTCTTATAGATGGTTTTTGGGAATTCAAATCTAATAGGTCGAAACTTCCAAGTAGGTAGATAGGTACCTAAATTCATAATTACTATCCTCGACATGATAAATTATAAAGAAAATATTACTTAGAATAAACCTAAATAACATAATTTTACGGTACCTTTAGTATTGGAGAATGAAGGTGGTGGAATCCAAATCGCAGCACTGAACACAATCATCATCGGCGCGGGCCGGCAATGCACCCACGTTGGTTTTCGAATTGCCCATATCACTTCTCCCGATTGAATCGGCGGATACCGAAGCGATTCGAGGAGAAAACTCACAATAACACAGTAAAATTTAGTCCAGGAATTATTCTTCTATGATGAATTTGGAATAAAAACTACCACTTACCTACCATCCGTCGCGGGTGATCGGGCCAGACTGACTATTAGTGAGGGGTGGCAGCGTGGTGAAGGTGACGGGGCTGGGCGTGGTGGGGTAGGTAGGTATTCACTCGATTTTTTAAAATTTATTTATTTATTTATTTATTTTTTTACCTGAATTTTCATTGTGTTTTTCTTTTCCTAACTGCTTCAAACAATCGAAGAAATAATATACAAGTTACTAATCTATGTGGCACTGGTTGTGCCACGAGGGCATCAGTTCACAACATGATTTAGTTACTGGGAACGATTAAAACACCAACTATACAACAAACTATTGGTGGTTTATTGAATTTCAAGATCGCATTAATGACCAATTCCAATAAAATAGATGGAAAATTCCAAGTATTAACCTACATCTGGAGAGTTTAAGCTCTGGCGGGCAGACCCAGTGCCACATAGATCGGTAACTTCAATCATTTCGTGGATTTTTTTGGAAAAGGGTAAAAACAGGTAAAGACAATAAGTCGGGTAAAATGAAGGGAAAAATAATTAAAGTTACAAGTACCTAAGTGCCTACTTTCCCCTCCCCACCACCTTCCCCACCTTGCCGCCCCTCTCTATTAGTAGGTTTGTGGTAGTTTTTCGTCAAAATTCATCTTTAAACAATAATTCCTGGACTAGATTATTGTTTTTTGTGTTTTTTCTCGAATCGCCTCGGAATGATCCGCCGATTGACCGCGAAGTGGTATGGGCAATCCGATGAATAACGTGTGTGCACTGATTGGCCCGCGTTGATCAGTGGTTGTGTATGCGGTTTGTGCTACGAACTGGATTCTACCTTCATTCTCGGATTGTACACACTACTAAAGGTAACGTGGAACTTTGTTATTTCGATTTATTGTAAGTAATATTTCTTTAAATAACTACAAAGTCGAGGGTAATCATCATTAAACATACAGGTAATTATGAAACATTTTAGGTAGCAAAACTACTTATAGCAACGCAGGGGTAGATGCATTTTTTAAAAACTAAATAGCTATTAATTTATTATCTTGTTGCAAACTGATGAGAAACGCACTTTCTCCTAGGTTTAAGCCATAGCAAATGGTAGGATGTGGAGGTGAAACTGGAGAATCCAAGTCAGGAGATCCGACTTTGGTGGCACAAGCAGTTCCAAACTGTGCATTTTCATGATTATTTGAAAATGGTACGAAGATGAACAGGAAAATACTATGGCAGGTCAAATGAAACGGAAAATTTCGTTCCTGCCTACCAACTCAATCAATGGTTGTGTGTTGTGATTTGGTTTTGTACCACCTTCATTCAAGATTCTACCACTGCTAAAGCTCCGTACTATGTTATTCGGTTTTATTGTAATATTTTCGATTATTTTTATTGTAATAATGTGTCGAGTTGACGTCTTCTTATGCTCATCGCTTAGTGGCTAGTTACGGTATTTTTTCCCTCCACCGCGCCCTAATTGTCGGACTGGAGTCATATTTCGTACATGCCCTCTCTAGAACCCAAGCCCAAGTCCTATCTGCCCCCGAAACTCAAACCCCTTCTGAGCCCATGAAGAGAGAAATCCGGCATATCCCCATATCTGTATACTTCACCAATAAAAAACTAGGTTTGTACTTGACACTGACTTGGTGAAACTGGAGAATCCAAGTCAGGAGATCCGACTTTGGTGGCACAAGCAGTTCCAAACTGTGCATTTTCATGATTATTTGAAAATGGTACGAAGATGAACAGGAAAATACTATGGCAGGTCAAATGAAACGGAAAATTTCGTTCCTGCCTACCAACTCAATCAATGGTTGTGTGTTGTGATTTGGTTTTGTACCACCTTCATTCAAGATTCTACCACTGCTAAAGCTCCGTACTATGTTATTCGGTTTTATTGTAATATTTTCGATTATTTTTATTGTAATAATGTGTCGAGTTGACGTCTTCTTATGCTCATCGCTTAGTGGCTAGTTACGGTATTTTTTCCCTCCACCGCGCCCTAATTGTCGGACTGGAGTCATATTTCGTACATGCCCTCTCTAGAACCCAAGCCCAAGTCCTATCTGCCCCCGAAACTCAAACCCCTTCTGAGCCCATGAAGAGAGAAATCCGGCATATCCCCATATCTGTATACTTCACCAATAAAAAACTAGGTTTGTACTTGAGATTAAGGAGATTGAACTAATCTACATCACAAAAATATCTTTACACTTTTACCGGGTAGTTTTTTTAAATTTTTGGTTTATTATTTTCAATAATGAACCATTGGAATCGAGCATGAAAAAAAAAAAAAAAAAAATTCTAACCCCCCCTCAAAATTTGATGGTTTACGTTTCAAGGTACGTAGAATCCGAAAATGCAATAAAAATATTTCTGTCTGTCCGCCGTACGCCGTACTGGCCACTTTTCTTAGTTACCATGAAACGAAATTGATGAAATTCGGGTTATAGGTTCCGTTCAAGGCCTAGTTGGTCCTCGAAGCTCGACGTTACTGTCAGTCACCTCTAAGGGGTTCAAAATAGGGGTTGAAATTTTCAGAACGCCGTATCTCGAAAACTTTTGATAGAAGTGTTGTGATCGGCTGCACCTCCACAACCAATGTAATGTACATACATGTTGTACCTTAGAGTGGGGACCCCCCGACCCCCCTTTGATCACGTCGGGGTCACCAGTGTAGTGATTAAGGATGGAACAGACGAGGCCGAAAGTTAGCTTGAGAATGGTTATGTATTTGTTGGCCCCTCGGCTCTTTATAGGCCCCTGACATGATCAGAGGGGGGTCGGGGGTCCCCACTCTGAGGTACAACATGTATGTACATTACATTGGTTGTGGAGGAGCAGCCGATCACAAGAAGAAGAGTATGGTTTTTTGACGTTATTAAATTTGTCTTGAGCTAAACCATTTTTTGAGACCACCCGGAGCACTGTACGTCCAGCCGTTCGTGTGCACCAAAAAGCTTCGTCAACACGATCGTGAATCAAACGGTATAAATCCGGCCGGGATATCATCACTAGGGAGCACATGATTATAATCAAGGATGGCTGTATGAAGTCGTGTTGGTTGTTCTGCGATATTATTTCATTTGATAAGTGATGGACTATTGGATTTTGTTGGTAGGTACTTGTGAAACTTGAACAAACGTTGAAGTATTATTGATGGGTAAATTAATAGACAATGGCAAATTATTACACAACGGCAAATTATTACACAACGGTAAATTATTGAACAACGGCAAATTATTACACAACGGTTCATCTACTGAGAAGGGGCTGGATTTTGTTGATCGGTACTTATGCAACTTGACCAACCGTTGAAGTATTATTGATGGGCAAGTTATTACACAACGGCTCATTATACTTGACCACGAGGGTAGTAGGTATTGACCACAGAAAACAGTGATCTACGCAGAAGGGGCATCTATTTCACTCTACATCAACAATTTTCCTTTAGAACTTCATTATTGCGTTTGTTTTTGCCGTTTTAGTTACTTTTTGTCATCGACAGAATTATTTTAGTAACATTTAACTCGTGATTTAGGTAGGTACCTAGTGACGAATACGGGGTTAGGTACTAACCTACGGAGGGTCTGCGATCTACATAATATGTATAGAATAGTACATATCATATTAGATGAAGGGTTATCTATACAGAGAGCTGTGATCTGTAACAGAAGGGTATTCTATACAAAATAATAAACCGTTGTGCAGGGATTTGCAGCGTTTTGAAATGCAGGCTGATTCTGGTGGGGGGGGGGGGGGGGTCATGACCCCTTGTGACCCCCCCCCCCCTCCCCTGGATCCGCGCCTGGGAGTCACCTCACCTGTGACGTTTGCAACCCGACTGTCTACCATACAAATTGATCACAACACAATAAATTGTACCTACACTTGTTTACAATTGTTCAGTAAATAGGTCCAAAGTTAGAAAAAGGGCCATCTCTGGATCCATCTGATCCACGTTAAATATAACATCCAAAGCATGGTCGGGGACAAGAAGAACATTTCATCTTTTTGAATGCCGCCTGTTTCTGCCTCTCGTGACAATCGGCTTTTGATGTTCCCTTCTCATTTGCTGGATTCACTGAAGTCCCTGTTGCGGATACCATTACTGTACCTAATTATGAGGTGTTACCATTTGAACAATAAATTTTGCTTGCCCACTTTTTAAATGAATTTTCCAAGTTCTCTTATTTACATCAGCCTTGTAGGTGAACTAATATTTTGCCCCCAACTTCTTTCTTAGTTCAATTTTGTTCAACATTGACTTTTCTCTATGACGTAATTCACTGGATTCCAGTGGACGAGCACCCTAAAACGTTATGAAGCCTGCCAGGGCGCCAGGGGGGTACTGTGGTAGGCTAATATAGTTATTTCGCGGCGAGCCCCGTCCCCACCACCAGGTCATATCTCACTATCAGGCCGTCCCCCGCATAGCTCCAGCGCAATCTCCAGTATAATGAGGAAGGTCCTCTCTCTTCGTTGTATTATTTACGAGCTGGGAAGGGGCGTTACGTTGGAATCAGACCGTGCCATCCGACAGCGGACAGAAAGACTCGAAAATCAAGCTAATTTTTCGAGGAAGTCAACCTCAAGGATTCTAACGATTTAAGGGTTTCTTTTGGAAGTTTATGTAACCTTAAAGCTTACAGGAGACGTACTTACTGGAATGTACAGTACATTAACATAACTGGACGGCGATAAGCAAACCCCTCCTAAGCTTCAGTTCTAATTTTTTTGGTGGAAATCGCAAAAAAATATTTTGGCATTCTGTCTTGTCTGGAGGGCTTGGTTTCTGGCTGATTTTTATGAAAAGATGAGCTAATGTGTAATTTAGTGTGTTATTGACGTCTGAAGTAGAAAAAACTGCCGTTTTCTCGCTTATTAGGTTTTTGCGAAACCAAAGAATGTTATGCAACAGTTATGCGAAATCCAACAACCGCCAATTTGTCCGCTTGTAGAGATCAAGGATCTTCTTTCCTGGTGAAGAAAACCCAGTTAACCGCGAATTCAAAATCGAAAGATATTAATGAATGCAAAAGCTTACTTTTCAAGGAATTGAGCGCAAGAAATGGAGAAGAATGGAGAAAACCACAGTCATGCAGCATGGCTATAAGAGCGAATTTTCGAAGTTTTCGGCATCTTCCTCCTCCGCCTAAAATTTTCTGAAAATTAATTTTCGGCCAATGTTTTCCCAACTTGATACCATACAAAATTAAAACAGGAGTAGTTTTACGCAAAGTAAAATTTGGGGTGGAAGGGGGAGGAGGGGGAAATCAAAAATGTTTTGAATACCAGAAGAGTACCTAGGTATTGGATACGTAACAAATTTTTTGTTCCATTTTTTGCCGAGTAACACCTCGGTTTGTAGATTTTCCAACGCTGAACACGATGGTGAAGTCAGAATTGCGATATCCCATTCCGTTATCAGATTAGAGCAGACGAACCAGGAAGAACATCTCAAGAAATAACCACGTTCCTTCATCTTCAAAGTGCTCCAGTTTGAGAATGGAATGAGATATCGCAATTCTGATTTCACCATCGTGTTCAGCGTACAAAAACCTTTAAAATGAGGTGTCACTTGTCAGACTTTTTCATTTTGGGGATTTATGGGTAATTTCCCCCCCCTAAAACTCCCCAAAACTCCCCCTTAGAGTGACCCGATTCTGCCCATCTTCGAACTTAGCCTGTCGATTGCCAAGACAGATTTTTCGTGCAAATTTGAACTTTTTATCTAAATTCTTTCGAGAGTTATCGTCTGGAATGACACATACATATATAAATATATAAATATATAAATATATATATATATATATATACATATAATTTTTGGTGTCTTTTGGCAGTGAATTCAGGATGGTCTGAAACGGATTTTGGTATAAAAATCTTTCGGAAATTCGAGTTTTAAAAATTTTGGACCGAGAACAATAGCTTCCTTTTCTTCGAAAATTCGCTAAAACGAGAGTGAAGTGGGAACATTAGAACAACAACGCTGCAAATTATTACACAGTATTAAGTGTTAATTATTTAACTGTATAGACGCCCCTTCTGAGTAGATCACTGTTTTCTGTGGTCAATACCTACCCTCGAGCTCCCCCCCAGTAAAGCCCTAAATCGAGTTCTGGAGCCGGCCTGGGAATTATAGTTTCATAAAAATGCGAGGAATTCAATGATTCATTCATTAAAATTATTTGATGCTATTCATGTAGCATATAGCAAAAGTACGTATCAACAAAATCCAAAACAGCCATCATTCTTCAAATGAAATAATATCACGGATCAGCCAACTCGATTTCAGGTGATTATAATCAGGTGTTCCATAGCAATGATATCTGGGCCGGGAATGATATCTGATTTGGGACGGATTTATACCGTTTCATTCACGATCATGTTGATGAAGATTTTCGGTGAGAACGAACGGCTGGACGTACAATGCTGATGGCAGTCTCAAAAAATACTTCAGTTCGAGATCAATTTAAAAACGTTTAAAAAAAGCATTCTATTGAAAGTTTCGAGCTGCGGCGTCCTGAAAATGTCAACCCCTATTTTTTCGTCCCTTAGATTACTGACAGTAACGCCGAGGACCAGGTAGACCCCAAATGGGACCTATAAACCGAATTTCATTAATTATGGTTGGTGGTAACTAAGGAAAGTGCGAAGTGCTGCGGACGGACAGAAATGTTGTTATTATTTTTCGTTTTCGAATTTTACGTACCTACCTTGAAACGGAAACAATAACATTTGGATGGAGGAACGGGGGGTTAAATTTTTGTTTTTCATGCTAGATTCTAAAGGTTCATTATTGAAAATAAACCAAGAGCATGCCTAGATGGTCGCTAGGGTGTGAATCTGATCAACTATTTCAACAAAGCGACAGCAAAGTTCCAAGTCCACAGCCACGCCAGGAAAACAGGTATATGCAATTAATTATGTCGTCGCTCATTTGGTTACTTACTGCATAATTTTTCTTTTGATGTGGCGCTTAGTAGGAAATCGCAAAATTCAGAATGTTCTTTTTAGGGACTGTCGCTTAGTTTATGCCTGAATAGTTCACTCAGTAATCGAAATAGGACTACAAAACGAAAACTAGCATTCTTATAAATCCCAGCTTCCAATCATCAAGAAACTCTTCATATAATCAACATATTTTTCCAAACGCGGGTAAGGGGCTCCGCGGATGGAACCCGTCATCTTGAACTGGATGTTGTGAAAAGTAGCTGTTCTAGTAGGTTGGGTTACCTACACGGTCGCTATTCTAGTTCGAGTTGATCTACTACATCCTGATCTAGTCGGTGTTACATATATCAAGACCGTTGTCGACTTCTTTCCTTATCGTCATAAACCGCTCCTCTCGGTCATCCCTTCTTTGTGGAATTGCAACTAATAGAGCGAAGCTTAGATAGATGTAGGTCTTGAGAGACGGTCAAAATGGCTGGTCACGTTCTCAGCCCTCACTAACTCAATCAGCCTGATGAGAATCAGGTAATGTTTTGTCAACTTGTGGAACCAAGCAGGCATAGAAAATGTTGATATATAGTATGGTGGTACGATATTATGGTGATCGGGGTCAACCTACTTATATTCCGCAATTCAAAAGAGTTTCATTCATATCTGACCTGCTTAAAAGTCATTCAGGAACTGATTGTAAGGTGTGCTTCACAGTTTTGCATCGGAAATTGAAAACTTCAGGATTTGATTTAATCTTACGAGGTAGATTGTGTAGACCCGCCGTATTCAGACACTTCTAAAAGTTCCTTTCAAGATGGATGGCCCCCCCGTCGCCATTTTTCCCCGCTTTCCTTATATAAAAGAAAAATCCTCTCCCACACCCTACAGTTGTATTCTTATTCAGAAAATCCGCGTCAACTAACGAGTTATCGGGTTTTTTTTCCCCGGCGTTACAGACGTTTTCGCCCAAGTCCATGATTGGATTAAACTTCCGTTCCACTTTTTTGTAACGAAAGGTCCTCGAGCACCTCGAAAGCTTACGAGGGTTGGATGATGGAGGGGTTAGAGAAAGAGCGTGCATCATTCAAAGAAGCCATCAATCTCTGGAACGGCCCAATTTTTCGGTGTCTCCTTAAAAGTCAGATTTTTCTTTCTGACACATCTGCCTTACGAGGGCTTCGTTTTTGAGCGTTCTTGCAATGAGAGGTTTTGCTACTAGAAGCAACTTCCCGTTTTTTATCAGGGCCTGCAAGTTCGAGTTTGAGCTTCGAGTATAATAACTTACTACTTCATATGTTCATAAGCACTATGTAGGTGCATGATGGCCATTTAGTTCAGGCAACGAATACATACTGTCACTTGGCGATTGTTAGTTTGCCTTGTTCCTTCCGGTTGATTCAATCCCTGATCCCGTTCTGTGGAGCTGTGGAGACACTCCAATGACGAGTTGTGAGTGGCTGCGTCACTTATTATTTACATTTAGTTGTAGCTACTCCCAGAATCTGCAAATTTTTCCAGGTGCTGCTTGAAGTTGACGAGACCAGTCGCATAATTTTACCAGGGCATTGATCCCGTTGCTGCTAAATAACAGTTTAGGACATGTTTCATAAGAGTTTAGTACTTTTGACTATTTCTGACGTGCTCAATCTGGCCTGATAGTGCGGTAATGGAACAAAATTTGACAGCCCACAGCTTTGGACTAAGCTCTATGCTTAGTCTTTGACGAAGCTTTTGCAACCTACTTCACTTACATCTTGGGTTAACCCTTAGTTATTCTTGTAGAGGAAGCAGTTTTCCCCCTAAGCAAGTAATTTTTGTACTAACCTGTAGTGAAGTAGGTATTGTTTCAAATCAGCCACCTATGTTGAAAGTAGCAGGTACCGCTAGAATAATTGTGGTACCCCATGGAATTAGGTATATCTATAGATAGGCATACCCACGCAATATCCTATATTATAGCATCCAATCCAAGACCAGGATCTGAGGAACAGAAAAAACCCCTACTGGCCCACTCTGGGGCTAATGAAGACGAATAGATCGGAACGCCGTGCCAGCGGTCATAAGTCAATTAGAGTCCAATAGAAGGCAGGGAGTGGGGGAAAACGTCGACGGGATAACTACAGTTGGTAACAAATAATGTCAACAGAGGGCGTCGACCTCTTGTTGCTATCAGGACAGCGTTCTATCCGCTATGTTCTGACATAAATATCCACTTGAACCTCCCACACGGATGTCACTGGACCAAGTTCCGAGGATGAGGGTATGCTCGTGCAGAGCCCCATTTCCTTTTGTTGAAGTTGAGCTAGATGATGTATTTTGCCTTGTTGACCTTTCGGATCGTAGATACGTCGTTTCCTCGGTAGGAACGCACGAAACGGACAGTTTTATACGGGGGTTCTCGGTGAACGAATGTTCCGGGATTTTAGAGCGCGGCACCACAAGAGAAATGAGGGAATATTTGATTTTAAAAACCTCACATAAATCCGTCAGTGTAAACAAGACATTATTAATCGAGGATTATGGATTAACTTTTAAGGGAACGTACGTAAATACTGAAAAATTATTCCTTGTTTGGAAATTTGGCGGTGAACTCACAAGTTTATTAAAATCGTTTGAAAGAAAATTTCATGAAAGTGGTTTTAAAAATGAGGAATTAAATTTTCAGCCGATATCTGATGGAACTTTTATGTCAAGTTATTTTTGGTTCACCTGAGAACAAAGTCAGACGTTGAGACAACGATTTGATGGTTGGTAATAGTGTCAAGTACATTCTAGGCTGAAAGTGATATTACATGGATACTAGTACCTATTTAGTCTACCCAAATCAGGTTCGAATTCAACTCAGTTTGAAGAACAGTTTTGTTCCTGAATAACAGTTTGTAGGATCCTTAATATTTCTGTTTGCCATAAATATAACATTATCATGGAGTGTTGGTTGCGTGCAATCAAGAGAACTAATGGTACAAAAAATCACGTTTGGTCCATAGGGTATTACAAATTTCCTATCAGATTCCCGAGGGAAACCGGAGCAAAAATATTTCGCCCCCGGGTGGGCTCGAACCACCAACCTTTCGGTTAACAGCCGAACGCGCTATCCGATTGCGCCACGGAGGCCTGCGTCGAGGTTACGATTTCTTTGGCTTCTATGTTGCATCTATTGCCTATCTCTTGAGTGACAGGGGTTGTCTTCGGATTAGATAGGTTTGCCAAATGAATAAAAAATATTCATTTCTCTAGGCCGACGTTTCGTTTAATTTTTTAAGTTATTAGTTGAGGGGTTGGTCGAACGAATAAAAACTGTTTCTCTGTGCCGATGTTTCGTTTAGTAATTTAAACATCTTCTCTCTGGTAAGTTATGCGTTCACACACTGAGAATTATTTATTAGAAGGCTCACATACTTCCCCTATTTATATACTTCATTATGGACTTATGGTAGAATATACCCTCAGTATGTATGTAGAATAGATTCTGTTCCCGGATTACAATAAAGAAGTGAGTAATCGGGGCCTAAATAAATGCCTGCACACGTGGTAAGTATGTTACGGTGTGATAAACGACAGTTACGTAGGTACCAACCTGGATTTGTTCAACGTATTACAAACTACTTACCTATTATAATAATGTAAATTGATTCATTAAAACAAATATTTATAATATCCATTTATCTACTTGTTAGGAAAACCGCATTTACATAATAGCCTACGTAACGCATGGTATCTACCATAAGATAACCAGCTCTAAAATAATATCTATATAAATATAAACTTTGTGTATTTCCCGTCAGGTACTTACTGTGACTCAACAACAGTGTGATCGTTCATAATATATAACTTTAATTTCATTTTCTCGCAAACGCTCCTTATTGCTGTTATAGAATGTCGTGTTCATTGCTTGCAACACCGTATCTACCTACTACCTTCCAATCCCAAGTCTTACCTACCTACCTATTAGCCGGCCACACACGAGCGGATATTTACGGCAGATATGATCACTATGGCACTATGATATGAGACTTCACTCGCCGATGTCTGTCATCCGATCAGATCGTCTCGTTAGTGGGGCAAATCGGCAGATTTCCGGCAAATTTTGATCGGTCACCGACCTAGATCGGGCAGATTCATATCTTTTGACATAACAAAAGATTTCCGAGATCGGTGGGCTGTGTCGGTGTTCCTCGCCACGTGCGGTTTGAAGCAGTGTTACACTGGAACTAATTTTAAACTAATTTTTAACTAATTTTAAAAGTATGGGGTTACAACGCCTTCTGCGCGATAGGCGTAAAGCAATTGCGTTTGTAGGAGGTGTTTGTGCGATTGACCACGCAATTTACAAAATCGAACGCACTAGCTAGGTCAATTCGTGGGTCGCGATGAGAAATACCTTCGGGCGTATGAAGTTGGTAAACCACCTTAAGCAAAATCATCCTGCTGACTTTAAAAATTACGTACAGGTGGACGAAGAAGATTTCAATACTCAATTTTCAATTTTCGATTTCAATAAGTACGATTGATTTTGGCATCTTTGTTGTTGAAAAAATATGTTGAAGTGCAGTTTGTAAAAATACCTAGAGAACCACGATACTTTGGAAGAGGTTTTATGGTTTTGAAAAAAAAAAACGGACTTAACAAACACAAGGGTTGGTTGGTAGGTACTCAAGTACTCAGATCGTTGGTACACGGTAGGAAAGATCGGTTGAAACTGATCTGCACGTTATCCTTTCGTTATGGGGAGGCGCCAAATCACGTCGGCCGATTTCTGTGCCGACAACATCTGTGTCAACAAATTTTCCGTTCAAATCGCTCCATCTTCTCGTCCAGGCTTTCCACTAACCTCGAGATTTTCAAGTGGATATCGCTCACAAACCCCACATATGCCGCGAAAATCCGCTCGTGTGTGGCCAGCAATTCTCGAACGTCTTCTTCTGAACAGCCCCTAAACCCTGGCACGAAATGCTGACCCGCATATCGTCAATGTAGCTACGAATTGTATCTCAACCATTGCGCGGCGGATTATCCCACGTTGTGCTTGACTCGTATTATAATGAATATTATATTCAGTCCTTTACACGAGATATTCCTAAACTATTTCCTATAATTTAGGAAAATTAAACAATTCCCGGTTTTCAGTCATTGGCAGAAAGTTAGTTTTGGTTTAAATTACCTACTAGAATTTCACTTGAACGTTATTGCTCAAAAAAGATCCAGAATAAAAATTGTTGGCAGCTTGATTTTTTTATTTGATGCGGGTTGTCGCAAGTTGCATTTCTTTCCTTCGTCTTCCTTATTCTACCTTTTTACAGTACAGTACTACGTACTTACATTGAAGAGAAATTGAGACTCGCCTCCCATTGAAGACGGTTGGAGGTTCATTTGACTTAGGATTTGAGGGTTTGACTTTCCACGTTGTTGTTACAAGTGAATAGAATTAGAAACGAATGGTGGGGATTCTTTGCCTCGGTGTTCCGTCTCAGTTCCGACTTGAAAAAACGCTGCAAAGTCCTTGTCACATGGGTTTATTATTCTATTGGAGTTCTAGAGATTCTTGTTGGCAGTTAAATTTATAGTTTCTTTCATGTGGAATAATTGAAATAGCTATTCCTGATGATTTCCACCAATTTTGGCCCCCAAAACATGAAATAGGTACACTTTTTTTTCCCCCAGATCATCTTCGATCATTGGTAGTGCGATTTAATGGTCTTGATTCAGCTGTTTACACTTTTTCTAATGTTAGTATACACATTGATGGTGATTTCAGACAGTTTTCCAGGTTTTTGACTAAAAAAAAAACCAATTTTGGGAGCTGAACCAATGGTAAAACCTCAATTTCCGCGTCTTTGGTCAAAATCGACTTCATATTCGGTATTCTCGTCCCCAAAAACATGGAAAACGATACCTCGAAAGCTCATTTTACTAACATGTTGCTAAAACGCAAAAAGTACCTATTTTTACACACATTTTCACTCATAACACCCCTGGGTATATTCCGATCGGGCTGAAAAGTTTCGGGACACAACTAGGGCCCAAATGGAGCATGTGTGCGAAAGAACGACTTTTTTAGATCTAAAATGAAGCCTGTACACGTGATACGGCGGACGGCGGACGGCGTACGGCGTACGGCGGACGGCGGACGGACATTGCATTTTTGGAATCTACGCACCTTGAAACGGAAAAGAAAAAAGTTTGAGGGGGTGTTATAAAAATTGTTTGCTGAGCGAATACATAGGTGTATTATTCACAGAATAATAAACCAAAAACGCTGCAAAGTCCTTGTCACATGGGGTTTATTATTCTACAGAAATGTTGGCTGTACATTTATTGTTTGTATCATGTGAAATAATTGAAATAGCTATTTCTGATGGTTTCCACCAATTTTGGCCCCCAAAACACAAATTAGGTAGGTACGATTTTTTTTTTTTTTTTTTTCAAATTATCTTTGATCATTGGTAGTGCCATTTAATTAATCGTCTTGATCCACGTGTTGACACTTTTTCTAGTGTTATTCTACAAATTGATGGTGATTTCGCAGGTATTTGACTCATAAAAAATAAATTTTGGGAGCTGAACATCTGGTACAACCTCAATTTTCCTCTCCTTGGCCAAAATCGACTTCATATTCGATCTTCTCGTCCCCAAAAACATGGAAAACGATACCTCAAAAGCTCATGTTACCAACATGTTGCTAAAACGCAAAAAGTACCTATTTTCACACACATTTTCACTCATAACACCCCTGGGTATATTCCGATCGGGCTGAAAAGTTTCGGGACACAACTAGGGCCCAAATGGAGCATGTGTGCGAAAGAACGATTTTTTTAGATCGAAAATGAAGCCTGTACACGTGATACGGCGGACGGCGGACGGCGTACGGCGTACGGCGGACGGACATTGCATTTTTTGAATCTACACACCTTGAAACGGAAAAGAAAAAAGTTTGAGGGGGTGTTATAAAAATTTTTTGCTGAGCGATTACATAGGTGTATTATTCACAGAATAATAAACCAAAAGGAGGAGGCTCTCAATTCCTCCTGGGGGAATTTCCTGGTGGGCTCTTTTTTATTTTTTTTATTTATTTTTTTAACGTTCGTCCGGCAATTATTCCGAAACTATTGGTCCGATTTCCACGAATCTCAAATCAAAGAGGATCGCCCCACGGTGGTCCCGTACTAGTTTTGTAAGCAGAAAAGTACTGCTGGGCCTGTAGTGTAGTACATACTTATAAGCTAGTTATACTCTTCGAGTTCGGATGCTTTGACAGACAGTGCACAATTTAACGACAGAGAAAAGCCTGCCAAAGACTGTGGATGCCCCAGTAATGACAGCATGAGGTATATTAACTGAACTAGTAATGGGCCACTATTGGCGTAAAAATATTTTAAATCCCTACTTTGAAAAACGCACTAAAAGTATAAAATAATTCAGAACACCTTTCGAAATTAATTTTTGTTAAATAATCAATTGAGAGCATTAAAAAAAATGTTTGCTGAACAAACGCACATAATTAATTCATTCGAACTGTAGACTTCAGAAACCGCATAATCAACCAGAGAACAACATAATCAATAGGTATCTTTTATTAGACGATTTGCAGAATTCTCAAGATCCGCTCAGAATTCAGAGAACACATAATCAATAGGTACCTAGGTATCTTTTATTGGAATTTTATTAGACAATTCAGCGAACCCCATAACGAATAGTTACCTATTTTTTGTTAGACGATTTGTAGAATTCTCAAGATTTGCTCTTACGGACTCTTTAGAAATATCTTCAAACTCAACTGGACTGTTTATTTGTTGCTATAAAAAACTACCTACCTTCAAATGATTTCCATACCAACTCAACATGGTTTGTGAGAATACAGCAGTTCTCTTGCCCATCTCGTTCTTTGTGAATAATGCCATTAGAAGGAAGGACAATGACTGCTTTAAAACAACTGTTCTGGTGAGTTTGTTGGTGCTCGAGAGGGATCCAACAATACTGAATGATTATCCTTTATTGGTTCATCATTGTGATATAACCGTCAATCCGAACTCTAGACGCCGGCGCCGGTTGAGAGAATGCTACATGAAAGAGGCCTCCTGAGAATGTCCACATTTTCGACAGCTTCTGTGATCCAATTAACTTGGAAGTGGTACCTAACTAGTTAGTAAGTAGAACTCCACTTAAAGAAACCTCTTGAGGAATCGCTCATTGTTGTCATAATTTATGGCTTCTGCTGTCAATACACTTGCCAAGCCGTGGCTCAGAGATTAAAAGTGCTACTGTGGTGTACGATATGGTGAATTTGTTCACACCGTGAAAATCGACTTGTTGAGGCAACTCAGAGGATCGATATGAGATTCACCCTCATGTTTGGAACTAATTTTTTCAATTTATTCGCTTTTCCGAATGAATAGGTACATGTAGGTTATGATATGAATGATACGCACATTTTTCGTTGCGTCGTTTCTGCTTTGCATCCCTTACAAGGCCCACACCAGGAAACTTGAGGCCCAACAATCATTGATGGATTAGTCTAAGCGCCAGATGCTAGTTGAGGAACGTGTATTTCCTTGTTGCACTATCGCTCGTTGCTGAAATCAACATTGTGGATTCAACGCTTACTATACGTGAGCGCTGTATAAATATGCCCACTGGCCAGATGGGCGAGTTTGATAAACCGACTCTTGAATATTCAGGGAGTCCAGGTTCTCCGCAGAGGACTGAAGTTCCTCGGAACGACCTAAAACCGTATGATAACTGAATGTAAGTGGTGCTGTGAAACTTCGTTGGCAAATCATAATTAAAGCACAACCCGCGTTGCGTAGAGCAGCACCAGGACGTTCTGCCATAATATCAGTGACCGACGACGGATTTTTTCCAGTATGCCCTCACTATTCAGATACTGTGGACCCCACCAGTCACCTTCTTCACTTCACCCAATCCCAAAGGTACATTGTTTGGCTCGCTCCCCTATCATCTACCACCGGTGCCTTCTGTAACGGTCCTCGAACTGTCAGCTGCTCACGACCAGTCTTCCGTGCGAACGCGTGGCCGGCAGTTGGTCGGCGTTAAATTGTGTTGTTTCAGTAAAAACCAAAAACTCCGCAATTTTTCATTACGCAAGATGAGTCCAAAATTCGTGCCAAAATCGTCGCTCTACGTGAATGTGACCCCGGTGTTCGTTACGCTCTTCAAAAACAAGTTCAGTGACATAAGTGCCGCCCACCGGAAATCTTCATGAACCTTCATTGTTGAAGCCATCCCGACATTTTCCTTTCATTCCCATGCTAAGTGGAGGACTTCTCAAACGAGATCGAGAATGAAGATAGAGCGATCTCGTCTCCCAAAGACAAACCTTTTCATAGGAGTTTTTCTTGATAACTCCGCCCAGTACTTGATTTTTTTTCTCTCTCTTCAAGGAGTCAATTTGAGCCTCTTGAGCCATTTACTCGTCAAAAGAACAACCCTTCAAGATTATTTCTTCGCTCAGTACTGTGATTTGAAAGGGAAATCAACCCTTTTGAATTTTCTTTAGGAGCTGTCGACTTTTGCCACGTTTCTATCGCAGAAATAACTTGATTTTCTCTTAACGAACATTTGAATTGTAGAGAAATATTTCTATCGAAATACTGTGGATAAAGTATTGCCCTTTTCAATATCAACAACACCGATCTGATTGTTCTAAGAATCACTGGGCTTTTCGAATAGATGAATGATATTCCTTCAAAAATTCGAACATGAATTTTATGTCGTACTTACCGGTTCACAAGTGGAACGGATTGACTATAATTATACATCAAGTACCTACGTTCAAACAAAACTCACGAATCTAGTCAGAGGTTTGCCATATCTATATTTATATTATAGTAGACATTGTAGTAGATAGTTGGAACACTATCAGTAGATTGGCGACAGCTCAAAAAGCTCCCATCGCGAGAAAACAGTTGACATGTGGCCATGCGTTTGATCCTTATTATTACTGAGAACCCAACATTTGTTGAAAAAACCGCTTACGTCTACCACCACCTTCAGCGTATTTAGATAACACTGTACACGTACGTTTGGTCATTGAATATTCACCGACATTGTTGCGGTGAAAAGATTACTGGAAGTATGTACTGAAATCTGCTCAAGCACGTTGACTGAAATTCGTAGTGTTGACATCCAATTTTAGACCATACCTACCTTAAGGAAATAGGAAGAACACGATGAGTAAATGTGGTCATGCAAAAATGTCAAGTGACGGGTTTGGAACGAAATTGATACTGAAATTTTGAGTTTCAAAACAGATGAACACCCAACTAAAATGTAGAACTGATTGTCAGTTTACCTGTATTGGTATGGTATTTGACTGAAATCACGTGGTTGCTGTTTATACCATAGAGTAGAACTGATTAGCAAATAAGAATGTGTGGAGCTTTTGTCTTCAGGAACTTTAAGAGCCTTAAGAGAGCCTGCAGTACTCGTGTGAGTTGATGACTCGTTTTGGATCGGAATCGCTTACGGCACAATGACCATGAACTACATAAAATTAGAGTCCGATGACCCACCACCGGCTCTAACCCGTAAATCCTCGTTCCGTGCATCTTTGAAAAGGATGAGCAACCGCTTGGGAGGGAGGGAGTCAGCTGATCGGAAACAGGTGCCTGTGGCCACCGCACCTGCCAAACTCCCAGTCGTCAGTTTCTATTCGGCCAGGGAGGACCGCGATATGCGACTAGTCCGAAGGAAATCCTCGGTACGCGGAGACGGGCCGCCGCCGTTGAAGAAGGTCAAAGAAGACTTGGCGTCTCTCAGCCCGAGCTCCAGGATACGGGTCGGTCGCCTCGTCAAGACTTTGGGGCCCGAGGCCTACGAAGCCGTCAAGAAAGAAGTGCAGATGCAAAATGCGAAAAAGGACGCGAGTGAACGTGAACAGTGTGCCAAGTGCCATGTGAGCAGAGCGGCTAAACCACCTTCGCAGACGTTCGGAAGGAATTTTCGGCGGTGCCCTGAAACGGTTTTGCCTGACCAGAAGTACCCTCCGTTCACAGTTCCAGTAAAGAGGCGACGCTCTTTGGGGGATCTTATGGAAATCGATGAAGTCGAAAACCAACCACCAGGTGCGTTTATGTAGGCAAATAATTGATTTCAGTGTCAATAACGTAGTTCATCTTCTTCGGAGTTGCTTATTGCCAGCGTTTTACGACCTTCTTATGACTTCCATGTTCTATAGTCAGACAGATGCATGTGAACAAAAGGACGTTGAAGGTTGGATTTGAAGCGATAACACTGTTCCTGGTAAATGAACTCCTGGAAATTATACTACCTTCTAGATATTTTGAGGTTTTATTTTTTTTGCGAATTTTCAGAGAAATGTAGGTAGCTATTTGGCTCGTTTGAAAATTTCAGAGATGCTCCCAGTGAAGCGGAAACCCCTCCAAAATCCGTTTCATGCATCGGAGTTTAAATGATAGATTTTCACATTTTCAATAGAGTTCGTTACCCAGCCCGATCGCACCGTGTACAGCGGTCCAAATTTGCAAATTTTTGGTCCGCAAAATCAAAACAAGAAGGATTTTAGCAACCGCCAGTCCGATTAGACGCACCAGATTTACAAAATTGTAGTCCGAAATCCCCAAAAGAATTGCATATGTTTTATGTAGGCATGTGAGGTGTCGTTTACCATGTTTTTTTTTTGTCGCTAAATCGACTGCGAGTAGTTTCAGCACGTTCAGACTGCATCTAATGATCAAAATCACGATTTGTTTGTTCAAAACACCCAAAATTATTTTTCTGCACGATCTGCCACTCTGGTCTCAATAAGTGCCCAGTCAGGCCCTAATTAATCATTTAAATTTTCAGTTTCCCAAACTATTTCTTTGAAAATTCGCTCCTTAATCCATGCTGCATGACTGGAATTTTTTTATTTTTTTTATTTTCAGTTTTGTAAAACTGGAAATTTTGGGACGAACATATTTTTGGAGTGTGCCTACTTACCCACCGTCATATCGTGCTCGATCTTTTGGAGTGTTATGATTGGAGATTTATAATCATAAAAACAACCTTAACTGTAGTACATTAGCCTATGAATTTGGTACTTGGCAGCCAGTCGGGTTCTCGATTTTCTCTCTGGAATAGTTAACGTATTTGAGGGAGGCTATTTTTGTAGCAGTATGAGTAGATTCACTTGTGACCAGCTATGCTGAGTCAGTAGTTGATGTAACCGTGTATCTGGGATGTACCTATGCCCCTCCATCCACCACGTCTCGTTTAATGTATTTGCAGTTTTATCAAAGATGCAGCGATTTTGATGTTTCCATTGTTCCCACCTACAGTTTCAAAACTACGGTGATAAGGGTTTAGTTTTGGACAGGATTAGTCCCTTCCGTTTTCGTTGTTCATGTAGGTAACTATTAGTCGATAGGTACTTTCGTACACCTGTGGACAACTATGACTTTTATCATTTTCCATATAAGAAATCGCATTTCAGATTTGATCCTTGGTTATTACTAGCAGACTAACGTTTTCCACGATTTTCTTACGACGTGATACTTCGGAAGGGCCTAGATATCCCACCGTTAGAACTGCAGGGGAACACTGTTTCCGGCGAAGTAACAGGTGCGCGAAGGGTGAGCGCAGATGTTGTCGAACTTATTTCACCGTGCGATCGAAACTCCCCGTTGAGCCCATGACCCACCACGCTCTCTTTCTGCTTGTATGTGCCAACTATTGCACTATTTTTCACTCTTACATGAAATTGGTAAAGTACGTGCTGGGTAAAGAACACCTGTGGTGATCAATTGAGTTGTTACAAGTAGGATTCTAGTGATAATTATATGTAGCATTATCGTGTCTATTACAATCAGGATTAAATTAATCTCCAGTCAAGCAGATAATACCAAGATTCAAAGGTAAATTCGTTACCTACAATTTCGCCTTAAGCATTCTCCAAAATTTGTACCGTTTTGTACGAGTGTTTTCGATGGCTTGTTTTGGAGTTAACCGTCTTCTCCTTTACTGAGATTACAAACAGCATCATCTCAAGGGCAGTGCTATGCACCGGTCGATCACCCTTTACATTCGAATGTTACGCTCGGCCGTCCCATTACGATGCGACTATCTTCTGAAAAGATCGCTTCCAAGCAAGATTCTGATTGGTTCCACTGGCATCCAAGGCCACACTTTGTTGCTAGGATTGTAAAGAAACGCTGTCTTCGTCCATCACTTAGATACTGAAGCGTCTTTTCTTGTCACTGCCTCATTTTGGTTTATTATTTTCAATAATAAACCATTGGAATCGAGCATGGAAAAAAAATTCTTACCCCCCCCCCTCAAAATTTGATGGTTTACGTTTCAAGGTACTTAGAATCCGAAAATGCAATAAAAATATTTCTGTCTGTCCGCCGTACGCCGTACTTTTCTTAGTTACCACGAATAAAAATTGATGAAATTCGGGTTATAGGTTCCGTTCGGGGTCTAGTTGGTCCTCGAAGCTCGGCGTTACTGTCAGTCATCTCTAAGGGGTTCAAAATAGGGGTTGAAATTTTCAGAACTCCGTATCTCAAAAACTTTCGATTGAAGGGTATGGTTTTTTTAACGGTATTAAATTTGTCTTGAGCTAAACAATTTTTTGAGACCACCCGGAGCACTGTACGTCCAGCCGTTCGTGTGCAGCAAAAAGCTTCGTCAACACGATCGTGAATCAAACGGTATAAATCCGGCCGGGATTTCATCACTAAGGAGCACCTGATTATAATCAAGGATGGCTGTATGAAGTCGAGTTGGTTGTTGTGCGATATTATTTAATTTGATAAGTGATGGACTATTTGATTTTGTTGGTAGGGACTTACAACGGCAAATTATTACGCAACGGTAAATTATTACACAACGGTTCATCTACAAAGAAGGGGCTGGATTTTGTTGATCGGTACCTACTTTTGCAACTTGACCAACCATTGAAATATTATTGATGGGCAAGTTATTACACAATGGGTCATTATACTTGACCATAGGGTAGGTACTGACCACAGAAAACAGTGATCTACGCAGAAAGGGCATCTATTTCACTCCACATCAACAATTTTCCTTCAGAACTTCATTATTTGCGTTTCTTTTCGCCATTTTAGTTGCTGTTTGTCATCGACAGAATTAATTTAGGAACATTTAACTCGTGATTTAGGTAGGTACCTAGTAACGAGTACGGGTTTAGGTATTAAGCTACGGAGGGTATGCGATCTACATAATATTTATAGACTAGTACATATTGTATAGACGGGTTATCTATACAGGGAGCTGTGATCTGTAAAAGAAGGGTATTCTGTACAAAATAATAAACCGTTGTGCAGGGATTTGCGCGTTTTAAAATTATTTTTAAAAGTTGACCTTACTATATGGAGGTAGTAAAGAAAGTGAATAAACTACAGAAATACATATACGAGTATATTACTTACAAACATTAATTTGCGAGTCATGAGCTCACCAATTTCAGTACCTACCTACCAGCGAGAAGATAACTGATGTGTGTTACCTACTGTAGATGAAATCAACGATCTTGGTCGCTACTGGGTGCTTATTTTAATAAAAACTTGCTCATCCGTTAACTTTTCAGTCGACGTTCCGGTTGGTTTAGCGGTACATTGTATTTTAAAACACGTATAGGCTGCTAATACGAAATTGAAGCGTCTGGGCGAGGATTCTGACAAAAGATTCAGAATTAGAGTTTCGATGGTAAAGTTAGGAGACGATGAATGAAGCCGAACATTCGGTCCTTTATTACCCCGCTATAACTTTTCATGCTTTTCATACATACCAAACCTCGGGACTGTATACCTTCTCAACAAGAGGAAATACGGGCATCATTATTCCTACAACATATTCCCAGTCCAAGCTCTTCATATCTGTCTTTTAGCGAATTTTCGAAGAAAAGGAAGCTATTGTTCTCGGTCCAAAATTTTTAAAACTCGAATTTCCGAAAGATTTTTATACCAAAATCCGTTTCAGACCATCCTGAATTCCCTGCCGAAAGACACAAAAAATTATATGTATATATATATATATTTATATATTTATATATTTTATATATGTATGTGTCATTCCAGACGATAACTCTCGAAAGAATTGAGATAAAAAGTTCAAATTTGCACGAAAAATCTGTCTTGGCAATCGACAGGCTAAGTTCGAAGATGGGCAGAATCGGGTCACCCTAAGGGGGAGTTTTGGGGAGTTTTAGGGGGGGGGGGGGGAATTACCCATAAATTCCCAAAATGAAAAAGTCTGACAAGTGACACCTCATTTTAAAGGTTTTTGTACGCTGAACACGATGGTGAAATCAGAATTGCGATATCTCATTCCATTCTCAAACTGGAGCACTTTGAAGATGAAGGAACGTGGTTATTTCTTGAGATGTTCTTCCTGGTTCGTCTGCTCTAATCTGATAACGGAATGGGATATCGCAATTCTGACTTCACCATCGTGTTCAGCGTTGGAAAATCTACAAACCGAGGTGTTACTCGGCAAAAAATGGAACAAAAAATTTGTTACGTAGGTACCCAATACCTACTCTTCTGGTATTCAAAACATTTTTGATTTCCCCCTCCCCCTCCTTCCACCCCAAATTTTACTTTGCGTAAAACTACTCCTGTTTTAATTTTGTATGGTATCAAGTTGGGAAAACATTGGCCGAAAATTAATTTTCAGAAAATTTTAGGCGGAGGAGGAAGATGCCGAAAACTTCGAAAATTCGCTCTTATAGCCATGCTGCATGACTGTGGTTTTTTGTTTTTTTTCAAGTTAAATAAGAAGTGTGAGCTCATCGAAAGTTGTTACGCGTCTTCTTTCTTCGGTTCGCCCTCCTGCGAGATTGCTACAAGTTTCATGGTTGTTCTTAGGAAAGTACGTACCTTGAAAAGGTAGGGAGGTACCTACATGGTATTTTCTACCAAACAAATGGCGATTCATCCTTCTAAATGAGGCGTACCGACATGAACTTTGAAGTTATAGTACATCCTCGTTTATTCGGACTAACTGAGACCAAATGCAATCCAGACTTGATTGAAAATCCGGTTACTTAATGTGTGTGGGTAGTAAGCAAAATAAAATCCTTTAAATAAATGCTGACTTACCATTTATTACAATAAAAAACTATGTTTGTAACAAAATTACGAAATATGTATTGTTTACAAGGCATTAGAATAGGTAGGTATATAAAAATAACTTTTCTCACCATTTTTGAACAAAGAATTGGTCCACTGTCTTTTGTTTTCGGCTGTCATAAGTATGTAGTTGAAAAATTCAAAGGGAACCAATAAATAGATAATAATGTCTACAAACCTGGTCCGGATCAACTAGGACCGGGTAAACTAGGTTTTACTGTACATTCAAAATGGACAAAACATGAAGTAAGCGTAAATATGCACGATGAACTAGTTGATACCTACGCCAACCCCCCTCCCCTCCCTTACGCAGCAATCCAGCAACCTATTATCTGCAATATTTGCATGAAATTCAATACAGGACTGTACACGTATCTTAAAATAATAAATTATTTATGTATGTGTTTGGTGATCGGTAAGGGAGGGTTGCTGTATACCCTGTACTCAATTAATTTAAAATCAGGGGTTTCATTTATTATTTTATAACTAGGTACCTACCTCCCCACACCCCGTGTTGCAGCAGTAAACCTTTCGCCGCTTACAACATTAACCTCTCGGACCTTAATTGTTTTCGTTTTTCATAAAGATTTTATTTTGTCGATAAAAATAAGAGTCATTTCCCATAATACCCATCGACATAAATATCTCGCCCACTTGAAATCTGCTGGCTGACGGCTGGCGCTAATCTCCTTTGCTTCGGCGTGAAAATTACCGTCTCTTCTGAACCAATTTCCCGTCAAAACTGAAGTTGATGGGTTAGAACCCCCCTCCCCCATCACCACCATGTGACACGAGATTGGTCGGGAAGGGCTCAAATTGTATCCTGCTGGTCGTCCTGAACACACGATTCCGTATCGTCTAAAGGCGGAACTACTTGTAATTGGGAAACATTCATTAACCTGTCGATAAAAAAAATGTAGTACCAACACAGTACTTAACAACGGAACCGTAAAAATATATTATGGTTGATATTTCTGAATAAACTTATAATAAGCACATTACGATACATTAACATACATACATAGACTTCATTTTTATAATAGTGCTCAATTATTCATATTAATTATAATTATCTTATTATCAATTAGCTTGGTGACTCGTGCGTCATACAGGATCTTATATTACTTTCCCGTTATATCGATAACGTAATATATTAACACTTCGTAATCTAGCGGGAACGTACTAGATAGAATTTAAAAAAAAAATCTAACTCAGTAAATCATAGCACTTGAACGAATGGGTTTTGATTAATTGCCTTACACCAAACTGTGCATATCTCAGCCTGGTCCTTCTGTCAGACTGGTTCTATTTTGGTTTATTGTTCTATGAATAATAACTATGATGTGTTCGGTTCGGAAAATTTTTTTGAACACCTCAAACAATTTTTTTTACGTTTCAAGGTGTGTAGATTACAAAAATGCGGTGTCCGTCCGCCGTGTCATCGATATGTACCTAAATTTTCGGTCTAAAAAAGTCGTTCTTTCTCACCCAGGCTCCATTTGGGCCCTAGTTGTGTCCCCTATGTCGGCAGCCCGATCGGTTTTCTGATAATACCCCAGGGGTATTACGGGTGAAAAATTTGTGCAAAATTAGGTATTTTTTAGGTTTGAGTGAACTTGGGCTCGTGAGTATTGTTTCCCATGTTTTTTTAGGGTGAGGAGACCAAAAAGCATGAAGTTGATTTTGACCACTGAGTGAAAGATTGATGTGCTAACGAAGTTTCTACTCTCAAAATCCAATATTTATGGGTCAAAGACCTGTGAAAATTGCTGTAATCACCAGAAATTTGTATCATAACACAGCACGTAGTATTAGCAGGTGAATCAAGACAGTCCAGTGACAAGTTCAATGGTCGAAGGTAATTTGTCAAAAATAGGAGCCGAATTCGAGTTTTGGAGCCAAAATAGGTGAAAACCGTCAAAAATAGCTTTGTCAATATTATTACAGAAAGAAGCAATAAACGAATAGCCAGCATTTTTGTATGTCCAATAGAATAATAAACCCATGTGACAAGGATTTTGCAGCGTTTTTTACATTCATGTGGCCCTAATCTACCTGCCAAGTTGTGGTAGGTAATAATATGTTTAATTCAAACTGTCATCCATTTCGAATGTTTCATTTAGCTGAGTTGTGAGGGGAAACATACAAATTAACCGGGAAAAATTGAGGGTAGGTAGGTACCTACCTATGGTGAGAGTCGTCTACAGATAACATAAGCATAACGGAAAGGAAACAGAATCAGTGTAAGCACAGAAGCAGTTTAATGGTAATTTAAAACACATGACATATAATTTTCAATCAGTTTTATTTAGAATAACTTTTTGCTCAAGGTGTCACAAACAGGATTTTGCTGTTCATAGTTTTCTACTCAATCAAGAAGTTATCAATTTTATGTTAATCCACATTTTAACGCCTAAGCAAAATTAGGATATTTTTCTTGTGATCATAAATGGCCTTTTCATTAATATATTACTTTAAGAAGAGCTAAGCTAAAAAATAAAATAATTGATCAGAGGTTCAATTAATGTGAGATGTTCAAATGCCATTTTATGTTTATGAGAATCACAGGGTGTCTGATGAGTTTTTGGGGTAGTGTAGTTTTATGAGAATACCTACTGCATGCTTCTCCTCACTCCCTACCCACCCGTTGGCAAAGGTTTGGTTATCTACCATTGCGAACGACTCACAGTTGAAGTTTAAAATTTATGGAACTGCAAATTTAACCTATTGAGAATCTCCGGTAGAAAGGAGGTCTTAGGAACGAAGGCTGCCAATTGCTGTTGTAGAAATGGTAAAACGGCCTGGGTGGGCGGTAATTGGTCCAGTAGCGATTGTTGGATGGTTGATAGTATGGCGGGGGCAGGTAAGTTGGCCCTGTTGGAGACAGTGTGGGATATCCTGTGGGGTACGGAGTTGGATACGTTGGCGTTGTTGCCGGTGACGTGGGACTCGATGGTTTTGTACTTGTAGGGGCGCTAGTGCCACTTGATGTTGACAGTTGACTTGTAGAAGTAGTTGTCGGTGATGTAGTACTAGTACTACTTGATGGCAAGGCAGTGGTTGTAGAAGTAGTTGGTGGTTTAGTACTAGTAGGAGTACTAGTACTACTTGATGGCAAGGCAGTGGTTGTAGAAGTAGTTGGTGGTTTAGTACTAGTAGAAGTACTAGTACTACTTGATGGCAAAGCAGTGGTTGTAGAAGTAGTTGGTGGTTTAGTACTAGCAGAAGTACTAGTGCTGCTAGACGGCGACGCAGTGATTGTAGAAACAGTGGTCGGTGATGTAGAACTGGTACTGCTGGACGGCAATGCAGTACTTGTAGAAGTACTCGTTGGTGGCGTAGTACTAGTCGCATTAGTCGTGGATGGCCCTGTAGTTGTTGTAGTACTGCTCGGTCCTAATAACGGGAAAATTCCATTATTAGTGTTAATTCGAATGCTATACATTTTTTATAATTATCTACTGCTTCTAGTTTTGAACTTTATAAAATTAGACATGGTTATCCAGACCAAACTAATATAACATACCGGTTTTGGGGAGTCAAAAAAGCACTAAAAATTGATTTTGGGTTCGTTCGCAGTGACCATCTGACGGTTATCTGACCGTGAGAAAGGCGTTGGGCCATTTGCAGTGATTCTCGGACTCTTTTCTGACTATAGAATCCATGACCAGCTGTTCGCGGTGTTTTCCGTACTATCCAAAGCCAATTTTCTTATCGTCATTCCAGTACACAGGAAGTAGGGCGAACGAGAAACTAACCATGAACTAACTGCCCTCTCTATTTCCAACCGTTATCAAACTCAAACCCTTCTCATACGCTTATTGACGTGATATTGGACCATGAACTAACTGCCTTCTCGATTCCCAACATTATCAAACTCAAACGCTTATCAAAATGATATTGGATCATGGATGGTTTCTTACGATTTTCTAGGAGTCAGCTAACCGTCAGAAAAAGCCAGTGCGAACTAACGTTACCACTTACCTGTTAGGTGAATTAAAACGACCGACAAAAGATCATTGTAAATTACAATTAAAAAAAAAATTTCGTTGGAAAAAAATCTAAATAAAATCTAAAATACATTAGAAAACAACAGCTTTGTGTCATAAAATTTGACAAGTAGGTAGGTACCTAGGTAGTTGAAAGCTTATTCTTTTATTGGTACCTATCATAATAATAAAAGGAGTGTGGAAGAATAACGTTATTATTATTACTAGGTACTTTGCTCGTCCTTGATCGACTTTGTAAATGTTTGAAAAAAAAATCAATTTATCCTATTAAAATGTCGTCATTGAGTGCTATAAGTACCTAATAATGTAAAGCTATTCACTGCTTACCTTGTGGTGCGGACTCAACGAGTAAGCATACTCCTGCTAGCAACAAAATCTCGAACCGCCTCATCCCTCACAAGTTATTTGGTGTATTACTGAAGAATCGCCAAGTTTTCATCCTTCTTATACCTTCCGACCGACAATGCCTTTACGTGACATCTGGGGACTTCTTGGAGCTCTGCGTGGTCTCCTTTATCTTTGAAGGTTGCTGAACGCACTAGAAAACCTACACGGGGAAATGCCTACTTCTTATATTATTATCGTTACGAGTTCGCTCTAGTGTTATTTCAAGGCTTGATGATTTTCAAAGGCTCACATTGTTGGGCAAAGAAGCATCTGCAAGATGCAAGATCTGCAAGTCTAGCGTAACCCGACTTTTACGGATACTTACTTTGAGATACCTATTTGCGTTATCTACCTACATGGGAAATAGCTGAACAAACTGTATTACCATCCTAACTATCAATTTTGCCTGTTTATATCCTTCATTCAGCACCACGCTTATTTTATACAGATATACTTTATACTATATCACTGAGGTTTCTGAGGTGAGCTAAACTTTTGGGAGCCAAAATACCGGGAAAATGTTGTACTTTTTCGGTTTCGGGCTTATACAGTATCGTAAAAAATACATTTACTTCTCCAAAATTAAAGAGCATTAAATTTTGCTTCGAATAACTTCCCTGACCATTAAATTTGGTTCAGCGGTTTGGTCGCAACTATCAGTCAGAAATAAGTACTATTTTCCTTTTGACGGAAATTTGTGTTATGCTCAATTTCACACGCCTGTAACTAAAACTAGTTAAAAAAAAAAAAGAGAGCTCCAGTCGTGCAGCATGGCAATAAGATCGAATTTTCAAAGAAATATTTGTGCTACTGTAAAAAGATGATATAGCGCAAAACCGTACCATTTTTTGTAACTGTATATCATTTTTTCGAGATTTTAGCAATTTTTACCGATTTTTGACCATTATTAAACCAAATTTGACCCACTACTTTTAGATGAAATATTTTATCATTTAATAATGATTAACAGGACGTTTCCATTTGTTTTCCGAACGTCACGAGCGTCACATCACGATCGAGCGTCACTTCATGGCACAAGAAATTGCACCATCGAAATTACATCACGTTACTATGTTGGTTGCGAGCGTCACAAAACGATATAAATAAAGAGGCTAGAAAAATAGTTTCGTTATGCCTGCAGATATAAGTAAAGTGCGAGAAAACTCAGAACCTAATAACATTAGGAAATTGACGGGAGGTGAAACAAAAATGTTTTCAACTTTTGATGCATTAATGAGCTGCAAAATTTCCATTGACGGAAATTTTGGCGAAACAAACGTTAATCTTTATTAAATGATCTGACTGTAGGTCTACCGTCCGTCTACCCACACAACCCCATGTGAGTTAACATGAATTTAGCCCTTAATACCAATTTTTAACCCCCAAAAATCCAAATTTGACCTCTATTCTGTAAGAAAAACAACTGAAATGGTATTTTTCTGTCTTTATTCACCTTCTATACCCATTTCAGTGATTTTATATCAATTGCTTGCGATTTTTGCCGTTTTTTAACCCATTTTTGACCTCTAAAAACGCAAATTCGATCTCCTTAGAATTTTTGAAAATTTCTCATCTTCGAACTCACCTTTTTGTTTGGCAATGCGAACATATTGGCGAAATTTAGAATTTTTATGATGACCGTACTCATGGTCAGATATCGTCTGGAGTGGCACATAAATATATATTTATTATAAACATAAGTTTTTGTTAAAATCCAGGGATGAATTCAAGATGCTCTGAAACGGGTTTTCTTTGAAAATCCGCTAAAAACGGTTATTCCAAATGAAAAATGTCATATAACTATAGTTGTAGAGCATCACAGTCTGCATCAGAGCACCCCTATATTTATTAAAATATCCTATTTAAAATATTAATTAAAACTTAAAATGGAATGTAATATTTTAATAAAAATAGGGAGTTTCTCAACGCAGAAATTGACGCTCTACAACTTTAATTATATGACGTTTTTAATTTGGAATAATCGTTTTGGTTTATTATTCTCTGAATAATACACCTATGTAATCGCTCAGCAAAAAATTTTTATAACCCCCCCTCAAACTTTTTTCTTTTCCGTTTCAAGGTGCGTAGATTCAAAAAATGCAATGTCCGTCCGCCGTACGCCGTCCGCCGTCCGCCGTATCACGTGTACAGGCTTCATTTTCGGTCTAAAAAAGTCGTTCTTTCGCACACATGCTCTATTTGGGCCCTAGTTGTGTCCCGAAACTTTTCAGCCCGATCGGAATATACCCAGGGGTGTTGTGAGTGAAAATGTGTGTAAAAATAGGTACTTTTTGCGTTTTAGCAACATGTTGGTAACATGAGCTTTTGAGGTATCGTTTTCCATGTTTTTGGGGACGAGAAGATCGAATATGAGGTCGATTTTGGCCAAGGAGTGGAAAATTGAGGTTGTACCAGATGTTCAGCTCCCAAAATTGATTTTTTATGAGGCAAAAACCTGGGAAATCGTCTGAAATCACCATCAATTTGTAGAATAGCACTAGGAAAAGTTTCAACACGTAGATCAAGACGATTAAGTGGCACTACCAATGATCATGGATAATTTGAAAAAAAAAAAAGATCGTACCTACCTAATTTGTGTTTTGGGGGCCAAAATTGGTGGAAACCATCAGAAATAGCTATTTCAATTATTTCACATGAAACAAACAATAAATGTAGGTACAGCCAACATTTCTGTAGAATAATAAACCCCATGTGACAAGGACTTTGCAGCGTTTTTAGCTGTAGGCGTGTGAAACTGAGCACAACACACTTCGGTCAAAATGGAAAAATTTGCCTATTTTTGACTGTTGATTCCGATCATTCATTCAATTCCTGTTGTCTAATTTGCCGGGGCTTATTCTCCTCTCTAATCATTTTATCCGTGAAATACCATTCCACCAGTTTCTTTGGTTCACTATCAACTTCCAGTTTATTATTTATTTGCGTTTATTGTTTAGTTTACTTTTCGTTTTGTTTTTTGTTTTTATTATTTCGTTTCCCTCCCCACAGAAAGTAATGTGGAGCCAAATCTCCGAGGGATGGACCCTACACGGGTGGAAAACCCCAGCAAAAAAATCCCTCCAATCGACATACATCTTACAGGTAAGCCACATGTTTCCCCTTCGCTAATCAATTTTCGGTTAAATACGATGTTTTTGCATGAGTCGTGTGCCTGTTCAATAGTATGCATGTTATTCAAAATAATTATGAGAGCTCACCCAAGTCCTTTCTGGCTGCATTCGTACTTAGTGCCTAGTTATCATTAAAATTTATTGAAATTTTGAATGTACACATCTAATGGCAGGTAATGTATTGAATATCATTACCGTTTTGTACTTCAAGGTGTTGGGGCTAACGTACTTTTCAGATTCTCGTGATCGCCGGGAAATATACTAACTACTAACGATACAACTACTACTACTACCCCCCCCCCCCCCCTTGGCATCGATAAGATAATGCCAAATAGGGCAGACAGATGTTTGTTAAAACCTATTTGATCTACAGAGACCAGATTGGTATCATTTTGTGAAAATTTAGTCCACTTGAAAAGTGTAAACAGTGACTTTAACCGTAACATCGGTCCTTGGGGGGTCAGCATTGACAAAAACTAGAGTCCGAAAATTTAGCGGTTTTTCAAGGTAGGTATTTCACAATGATCCAGAGGGCGAGTGGAAAACTTGGATTTGTCATTACCACTTCATCAAATACAAAGCACCTACCAAAAAATAATTAATAATTGGTTCTATCCCACACATGGATATTACCTACTCTAAGAAATATCTCTATCTAATTAATTAATAAACCGCCGAAACCTCATCCCAGTTTTCATTTTCTAATACCCATCTCAAATTTCTTCCGAAAATTCCCTTCAAAAGGCACTTGAACATTGACTTTGTACAAGCATGGTCATCAGTGTCCGCCAAACCTAACCGTTAATGTTATAATAACTTCTGTGATATCAATGTGAATATCAATAATAAATGTGGATATTCACTTCTTGTACCAACGATAGGTATGTTTTGTCCGTTGTAAATGTAGGAATCCATTTTTTTCATTTTGTAATACCTTCTTCATCATATTTGTTGCAGCTCTCTTCGCTGCAGTCGAGCATGGTCACACGGACAAGGCCAAGACAATACTGGAGTCCACGGATGTTGACGTTAACGGGTAAATAGGCAACTTTTATGGGTTCAGAATTCTCATTTTTTGGCCAAATTCTGTTCGTTAAAGGAAATGAACACTTATTGATCCACATAATGAGGTTTGATGTTGGAACGTCTGCAATTTCCGAGTTCCTCCTAGAAAGGACGTCTCAGGTAGATTGCCGGGTAGTTCAACACAAATCCCGCTTAGAGCGCTAGTACATCACTTCAAACGATTTACAGAACCTCAGTGGATGGATGGAACCAAAAATTTATAAGTAAGTTTTAAAAAGTCCTCAGAATCAAACCAAAGGAAAATTCATGGCAAAGGTCCTTGAAGGTTGTCAGGAAGGTTCGCCATTTCTAATGTTGGGTTGTTGGCAGCATTGAGAACCCTCGCCTCTGAGGCTTCCCTATGCCTGCTTGGACCAGCAGCCAATCAGATGTCAATAGACCTAATACGTAGTTTTTTTGCCGCATTTTTTAATTTGATCACTCTAATTCAGAAAATAACGCTTATTTTTGAAAACGGGCTTCGAACTACAATTTTTCCAGGAGTTCTAAATAATTTTTTTCAAAAAAATTTGTTTTGACGAAAATTCCCAACTGATTGAAAGGAGTTACGAATCCATCATGTACACGCTAAGAAAGGAATTCGATGGAAGGTTGCGTCTGCAAAAGTAAGGTTTTTACCTGGGAAACAGTGACGGATTCCCCCCCCCCCCCCCCCCCCGAAAACGAAAACGTGAAATATTCAAGTACCTATATTATATACTGTACTAAATATATATCTTGACCTGCAATAAATAGTTATCTTAATTACTTTTATTATCTTAACTTTACCTGCACAATATGAATGGAGTAAAACACTATACCTACTTAAATAATATGTTTATTTTAAGTATAGTATTGTATATTCAGGCGCGGATCCAAGGGCCCCCAGAATCAGCCTGCATTTCAAAAAGCAGAGCTGAACGAATTGTTCACAAACCCGAAAACAAAAAAAAACCAAACGAAAACGAACCCAGTTTTTGTGAAATCAAAAAAGAACTATAAAAAATCTAAAAAGATTCGATCAAAAATGTCAAAATTAGTCGAATATAATCGTACACTTGGTCCTACCAATGTTACTTTATATACAATTATGTCAATAAATTTACCTTGATGTATCCGTCAAATTACACCTTGTTTATTTCTTCTTATTTTTGTTAATTATTATCTTGTTTTTGTTTCGTTCTCGTTTTCTTTCGTGCCAAATTCAGTAAAAACGATACTGAACTCACTGAGATCAACAATAGATTGTTGTGGTTTCAATGTTTTGATTTGCAAACTCTGAAGTTAGCTACGCTGCCATAAAATGCGCCAATTTGTTTGAAAACACATTAGGACACTTTTTTAGAAGAAAATTGAAAATAAATACATTTATCAGTTAAATAATTATTAATAGATATTGAAAAATGTTTTTTACTTAAACAATGAATTTTATAAATAAATACAATTAATTTTGTAAGTAGACAAATTGGACGAGTTTAGGCATAAGGTTGAAAATTCGGTTTGTATTGTTCGTTTGGTTATTTTGTTATTTTTTATATTGTTCTACCCTGTGACCCCCTCCGGAAAAAAATTCTGGATCCGCCCCTGTGTATATAAATTTAGCATTGTGCTAATAGCACCAATGCTATCCATGTTGTAGTTTAGACGGGTAGGTGCACCTATTTCATAAAGCATATTTACCACAGAGAGAAATGGTAAAGATTTTATTTAAATTAATGCACTTCGATATCGATTTGAAGGACCAAAATATACATACGAACCCCGTTTTGGTTTTCGCCTCCCTCCCTCTTCCAAATCCTAAATCGGCAACTGCTGGGAAACTATTAAAATATAATTTAATTTTTTTTTTACAGGTTCAACAGCGACGGATTATCTCCTCTGGATGTCGCCGTTCTAAATAATAATAAACCTCTTATCAAAATGCTGATCGGTTTTGGAGCGCAGGAAGGGAACGAATGTGAGTATGAATATTTATTAGGTACCTACCCTCGGCGATTTCGATGTTTTCGTGCTTTACATATTTTTTGGTGGCCTGAACGATTCATTTCCAGCTGCTCGGTTGATGACTGATCTCTATATTACATCCCTACCGTCAGCTTGATCCTAGGGATTTCCCTACCTCTAAATATATCAATCAATCAAATATTCTTATGGATGTCTGAATAAGTAGTAGCGCTAATTTCACAACTTGGACATAATTAAATGAAATTAATAAATCTTAACAAAAATTTAAAATAAATCAATTTCTCATTTTAAACAATTTCGCCATTTTGCTAAAATAATTAATACCTACACCACTACAATAAGTGTAAGTGTAATTTACAACTAACCAAAATCAAAATCTCGGGACCAAACCAACGTGCACCAACAGCCTCGCACGCCTGCACTCCAAACCCAGTTCCTTCATTACCACCACACCCACAATATCAAGTCCCTCACCTCCACTGCCTCAAAAAATGCGTGTGCATTAGTCTAATGCACACTATGGAGGCAAGTCATCGCTCTACCTGCCCGGATGATGAAAGGGGAAATATCATAATTGGCTGAAGGAACTTTATTCTGGCCTCCCTCAGCATTGGGCAGTGCATCAGTAGATGAGTCAGGTCCTCCATCTCTTCCAAATTGTAGATAGACCAGGGTGATGTCGGGTCGAGACGCATAACCTCCAGCAAACGAGAGCTGCGCCCATCCTACCTCATCTGGGCCATCCTACCTCTATAATATTGTATATATAAAACGTGTTCATTAAATGGGTATTCCAGTAATATGGTTAATTTTCTTTCGAAAATCTCTTAATTTTCTTTTAATTTTTCTATTTTTAATTTTTTTTCCAAGTCTTAATCTATTTTTTCAAAGCTTGGGGTTAACAAAATCGGGCCTGTTCGTCAAGATAATGTTAGCATAAAATTAGAGAAGCAAAATTTGCGCAAAATAGAAATCGGGAGTTTGAAAAAATGGCAGGCGTGAAGTAGAGATAATTCACTGCCTCCTCAAACTTCACAAAAACGTACAGAATATCGGGGATACATCAAAACGGACTAAGCAAGATCGAGTTGGAAATAATAGTAGGTATTTAATAACCGAAGTTTCTTCTAACGTTACCTACGTGACCACTGTTGAACGATAAAGGAAGGTTAGAATGAGCGGGGACCTTGATCGCTGAGATCACTATGGATACTATACAGCCTTACCGTTTTTATGCACGCGTGCGGGCAGCACGTAAGACCCGTGCTTTTTCAGCACCGCTATCTTTATTTGGTATTTCCTTCCCTTATGTAACAAAATTATCACCTTCGCCCACAGTCTACGCCCTTTTCACAGTTAATTGAACTAAAATATTCCAAAAATCATCTTATTTTTCAGACCCACTGAAATACCCCATTCAGTTGAACATTCGACTGAGCTTCTTGTTCTGGAATATCACACGATTTTTCGTTATTTTCAGTTTCGAGCGGTGACAGTCTTCTATCGCATTTGCGGAAACTCAGCTGCGAAGCTGACCAGAGGATTAGCGATCTCGCAGGAACCGATGCTCGGAATCAGAGTTTGTGGCAGCGACGGTCGAAAGGCCTGGCCAACTTGATACGAGGCTTCACACAAGCGCGTAAGGAATACAAAAACATTAGTCAATTTTTGAGGGAAAATTTTTTGTCTGAATGGAAATACAGCAGTGTCTTTCATTTGGCTTCTTTATTATAAGAGATAGAGAGCTTTTAAATTCAAATAGACTGTGGCGTAGAGACTCTCGACAACGCTCAGAGCTCACAATCCTTGGAACTTGGAACACCGCGTTGAGGAAATGCACCTTGTACAACAACATAACTTTGTTTAAGTAATTATTTTCTCGTTTGCATTGTTGGGCACAATTTTATCTCCATGGGCCTTAAGGGGATTTGTTACCAACTGAAAATGCTAAAATAGTTATTTTTCACTCTAGGTGTAATACTATTTTTCCCCGTTTTCTCAACCTAATCCGACTGAAAACCGATATTTTCGCGATATGGGACTAGGTACTGTAGGAAAATTTAGAAATCGGGCGCTTACACCTTCCAGACAATAATAATTATTTTTGGGTTAGGTATTTTCTGGTTCCTGACATTCTATTGCGCTAAATGGAGCCCCCTCTCCCCAAATTTAAAAGTTTTATTGTCATTTTCAGTACCAAATCCCCTCAAGTTATACTTATGCTCTAAATGTTTTGAATTTTGTATTCAAGGATGGTTAAAGGAGTTTTTCCGGGGTATCGGAAAAGTTGAAATGATCTCAAAGAGATGTTCCTTTCTTTTCCTTAAAATGAGCGTTGATTCTGCCTCGTTGATTTGCTTATCGTCCGACCGTTGTTGATATGTTCAACGGTTCAAATCTTATATTTTCTGTAGTAACATTTATCGCATTTTGTTCTATCGGGAAATAATCTTGTACGCCGTAATTGTTGTTTAGTTTTTGCTTCTCTCTTGAAGATCTCATTTAAGAAGGCTTTATCGTCTTACCTGTTTAGCTTCTCTACAGACGAGACTCATTACTGAACTATTATTATTGATTGAAATAAGTATCTCATTAGTGTTCCATGAAAACTTATCTGTCAAAAGGGATTTGCAGTAAGTGCACCACCGCCGCTTTTAGCCAAATTTGGTCTGTAGGTTCTAATTCTACCTACTACCCAAAATATGTCCGTGTATGATCTTTCTTCAGAATGGGCCCAGAGTCCCCTAAAACCTGATCTTTTCACAATTTGAACTGATTTTTATACTGAGCTGTATACTTACAAAAGTTCTAAAAATTCCCTTACTTAAGATGGTAGTTTTCACTAAAAACCTCAAAAAACTATTTAAGCGATTTTTTTACCCCTACAATATATAAATGCATCATACAGATACCTGCAATATAAAAATGTCATTCCTGATGATATCTAGGTAACTCAAGGAACGGTTTAAAAAACCAGGATTGGTGCCAAAATATCAGTAATATCAAAAGAAATTACGATTTAGTTGGCCAGAATTATTGGAACATTTGTGGGGCTAAAATGTCAAAATTTAAGAGTAAAAAATCGCCAAAAAACGAATTTTTTGAGGTTTTTAGTGAAACTGCCATCTTGAGTAGGTGTAGGAATAGAGTTATGGTATAATCGAAATTAGCGCAAAATTCTAAAACATTAACAATTTTTGTAGGTATGAAACTCGCTAAAAATCTGTTCAAATTGTGAAAAAATTAAGTTTTAGAGGTCTCTGGGCCCATTCTGAACAAAGATCATACACGGAATTTACATTTTGGGTAGTAGGTAATCTACAGACAACATTTGGTTGCTGACTGCAACGCCCACTTGTTAGTAATCAATTATATATAAAAAGCAAGCTTGGCCTTAAGTACTCATTTCGTAATGATAGTTGTTATTTTTGTAGTTTAGCGTAGGCACATTGGCAGGTGTTTCGTTGCAGAGAATTCTAAACAATCGTATTATGTGTATTTACATTAGTTTTTTGGTTTTCTAGGACCCCCGGACGTGCCTGCGCTCTTTGCCGTGGATGTAATTGGTAGCCATACTGTCAACGTCAGATTTAGAGAACCAGAGAGCAACGATTCCCCTCCGACAACCAAATTCAAAGGTCAGTAACGTAGGTCAGTAAAGTAAAGATCAGTACCTATTCTGAGTAGGTCTCATAACGTATTTCTTACGTGAGGTGCTGCCTTGTTTCATATAAAGGAAGACACTACCTACTAGGTAGGTATTATCATCCCTGACAAAATTTCATCAAAATCCTTCCACTACCGGGGTACCTAACTTCGTAGTTTCGAGCTATTCAGGGATTTCACATTTGCTTATGGTAAGGGAGATCCTACTTTGGGGGAAGCGGCTAAAAATGGAACGACTTTGGAGGAACGTCCCGGTAGATAAAAAAGTGAGACGAAGCTCAAAATGCGGTTGATTTTTTTTATATATACGTATAAAATACCTATAATATATTTATGTATTCGCTCAGCAAAAAAAATTTATAACACCCCCTCAAAGTGTTTTCTTTTACGTTTCAGTGTGCGTAGATTCCAAAAATGCAATGTCCGTCCGCCGTATCATGCATTACTTCATTTTCGGTCTAAAAAGTTCGTTCTTTCGCACACAGGCTCCATTTGGGCCCTATAGTTGTGTCCCGAAACTTTGCAGCCCTATCGGAATGTACCATGGTTTTTTGGTGTTTATTAAAACGAGCTTTTGAGGTATCTTTTTCCATGTTTTTTAGGGCGAGAAGACCGAATATGAAGTCGATTTTGACCAGAGTGTGAGGTTGTAACGAAGGTTCAGCTCCCAAAATTCATTTTTTATTAGTCAAAAACCTAGGAAACTGTCTGAAATCACCATCAATTTGTATAATAACACTGGAAAAAGTGTCAACAGGTGAATCAAGGCAATTAAATGGCACTGTCAATGTTAAAAGAAATTTGAAAAAAAAAGCGTAATTCGTGTTTTTGGGGACCAAAATCGATGGAAACCATCAGAAATAGCTATTACAATTATTGCGCATGAAAGAAACAATAAGCGGACAGCTAGCATTTCTGTACATATGTCCAATAGAATAATAAGCCCATGTGACAAGGACTTTGCAGCGTTTTTATTTTTAGAACCGCCACTGCGTAAACCCATCGGGGCACATACAAGTAGGTGCACAACCAGTATTAACCGAATGCAATGTTATATTAATTTACAGTGGAGTGGTCAACGGATCCGGAGTTCAAATCGTTATCCGGCTACCGGATACTGTTGGATCCGCGGCAAACGGAATGCGCCATCGACGAGGTCGTCCATGGAACCCGCTACTACTTCAGGCTTTGCTGCGGTAACATCAAAGGCTGGGGCAGCCCTCATCCTTCGACGCCCGCTTCAGTGATTCCGTCGAGTGAGTTATCAATATGATTATTGTATGAATTTCCATTGGTCGAGATGAACCGATTGGGTGGAAAATGTCTGAACTTCCGGCTCCCGGAGAACCAAAACATGATATTTAGACCAGCCCATTGCTCTTAAATTATGTTTCTGTTTGTTATTTTCAATAATGAACCTTTAGACTCGAGCAAGAAAAAAGAAAATTCAACACCACCTAAAAATTTGATGGTTTGTGTTCCAAGGTACCTACCTACGTAGAGTCCGAAAACTGAATTTAAAAAAATCTATGCCGCACTTTTCTCGCACTTTGCTTTGTATGAATAAAAATTAATGAAATCGGTTTTGTTGTCATTTGGAGTGTAGTTGGAGAAGCTAGGCGTTACTAGGTTTGTTCGCACTGTCTTTTTCTGATGGTTAGCTGACTCCTAGAAAACCGTTAGAAACCATCCATGATAAGTAGCGGTGCGTGGGCACCAGTCCGGAACACAAAACAGATTTTTCTACAAAGTACCTCAAGGCAACAACACCCTTCCCTTTATTTACTGATTGAGTGATGTCAGGAATGGCTTATATTCCTAAACTTTTAATCAACACTATCGTCTAGGAAAACGTTGAAAATGTTGACAGTAAATAAGACATGGAATTCATGAGGTACAACACAATATGGCAAACTAAAATATAACGAAACAGTGACCCTTCAGCCGGTACCTAGTTGAATGGAGAAGCTATTGACTAGAAGCTAGATACTTATTGGTGTGTTATGACGCCGATCAATCCACAAGACCACAAACAGCAAACAGGGCAAAACGCAGGTAGGCATCACAAATCAAAATCATTGCTACCGGACCAAACGCAAACGCATAAAATTTGACGCAAAGAATTGAAAACTGACAACAGACTCAACAGAGAAAGTGAATGTGATTCACGAGACAACAATCCGAAATGCATAAGCACTTTGTATCGAGATGACAAGTTGAATCGAAGAGGTCGAATCGGTTGTTAACAGGAACGATTTTGGGGTGGAAATCAGATTCTGGAGACAGGACCCAAAGTGGGCGTGGCGAATGCGGGGATAGGCCACTTTTATCAGTTGCCATAGGAACACTAGGTCCCAAGACCTACCTGCCAGTTTTAGGAGCGTATGTTTCAATTTCGATTGCAGGACATCGATTACTGTCGCTTTATTCTGATAACATGCTTGGTCTAGGGAGCCTCCATGGATGCTATATACTAGAACATTGAATATTCATAGCCAGAAAAATCTAGCGGATTGCCATTAACTTTGTGAAAAAAGCTAGGTAAAGTGTACACATGGTTGGATTTTTTAAATTTTTACTCCTAGTGTTTTTGGGTGCCCAAGGTGGCCCAAGTGGCCTTATGGACGCAGCGCCCATGTCTCCATCTAGTACCATGTTGATAAGCGTTTGAGAAGGGTTTGAGATTAATAATGGTAGGGAATCGAGAAAGCAGTGCGGGGGGGGGGGGGGTCAGTTTCTCGTCCGCTCCATTTGTTATGAAGGTACTGGAATGACGATTAAAAAAATGGCTGAGGATAGTCAGGAAAACTAAGCAGACAGCCGATCATGGATACTATGTAGTCCAAAAAGAGTCCGATAACTACTGGGCCCGCCTTTCTGGCAGTCAGATAGCCGTCAGATGGCCATTGCGAACAAATCTACTATCAGTCATCTCTAAGGGGTGATAAATAGAGGTTGAAATTTCCAGGACGCCCTTCTCTCAAAAACTTTGAATAGTAGGGTATTTTTTATTTATTAAAAAAAATGTTTTTAAATGTTTTTAAATTAATCTCGTGGAGGAGTATGGTAACATTTTGATGGCCCGTTTAGAATGAGTTTTGGTTGAAATACGTAAGTAGGCGGCTCTTTCATATACTTAGAGCAATGCATAACAGTACACTTACTTGTACTTAGTTTTATACTGTGTCATGCCATTCAACTACAGTAGAACTTCGACATCTTGAACTCCACGAGAAATTGGAACTTCAGGTTATCGAAGTTTTGAGTTACGGGTGTGATTTATCGGCCCGGCAAAATAGAGGTTACTCCCTACATAAAAGGCGGGCATAACAGCTTTTAATTCAAACACACGTCCAAAAAATACTTCGCACATCAAAAAAGGGAATCGCACGGCTAATTTGGGAGTCGCACGGCTAATTTGGGAGACGCCCGTCTAATAAGGTGATTCAACGTTCAAATTTGTTATTGCCCTTCCAGAAATTGATTATAACGGCAGAAGAAGGATTCTCACTTGAAATAGCTGTGCGAAACCCCTTTTTTGCTGTGCAAACCCCTTTTTGGCTGTGCCAATCCCTTTTCTGATGTGTGATTGAATAATATGCTGGTATTGATCACCTGTTTAGCCGTGATTGGAGTCATTATTGACGTTTACTTTATGCTGGGAGTTTTACTTTTTCTGAAGTGAAGATAATCTTTTTAGATGGAGATTCGCAGAAGGGAAAATACTTTTTTTTGCCGTGCAGTTAAATATATCCCTTGAGTTACTGAACCTTTCGAGATATCGAAGTTCTACTGTAGGTAGAAGGAATATTTATGGTCCCCAATGCCCAATTCGAGACCTGTAAGTCGACAGGGTTCTTGCCTACACCTTTTTTATGGATTTCGTGATACAGAATCAATAACATAGCTTCGAGCCTATGGCACAAGATTTATACCACCCTTATCCGTCATCTCAGGTTGGAGGGACGTGTACCAAAAGGAGGACAGACTTTGTACGGAAGGGCTGGCCCGACTAGACAAGCTGTTCAGCGAAGTGCGGACGGGGCGACCGGACATCAAGGGGATGCAAGAACCTGCTGCTGGCGAGCGACGGAAGAAAACCACCATCAAGCAGCTCTTCACGGCTGCCTCCAAGTTCCAGAAACATTTGAGGAGGTGAGAAGTGCATTTTAGGCTCAGTGTTAGTTTCGATCCTCCATTACTAAACACACGGTCTAGCAGTACAGTTCCATGGAAATGAAGTGCGGGGTTGTGGTGGTGGGGAACGGATGAGAGGATGGGAAGCTGAGGTCGCTTGAAAACTCGATCAATCTCATCTGAACGGGATTCCTCGCTTGGTATAGCCCAAGTACATCACTCAAATACGCTTGCAGTGGAAGCCCCCTAAAGCAGCCTCAAGTTCGTCAAGCCGCACGCCATGGGAACGCTCAGCTCGAGAAGGTTCGAGACCTCTCGGGCGTTCCCCCAAAAAGTCGGTAGGTTAATCGTTAAACTTCTTACGGCTAGCGGCTCGAGCAGGCTTGTGGCTGGAGCAGGCTCTTGCACCCTTCCCACAGCCTCTTGGGGTTCGTCGGGTTTAGTTTATTATGTACCTCCTAGTAACACCTAGGTTGTGCGCAGTTTGTCTCTGTTCGCCGACTGCCAGAGGAGAAGTGGCTCGAGGCGACTGGTTGCTTGACAAGCCACTCGCCGTGGGAACGCTCGGTGGATCGTGGAGTGACAGGTCACAAGCTTTACAGGCTCGAGGCTCAAGGCTTGTCAAGGCACACGCCGTGGGAACAGGGCTTAATGCACTTACCGCAATGGGATCAGTCGCTCGTGTACGGACGAATATGCATAGTCGCTTTGTCGCTCCGTACCACTTCCAGTGCAGGACCCGCCTGAAGGTCTTTGCTAATTATTAAGTAGATCTACAATATTAAATAATCATAGGTAATACAAGTTCAGAAATTTGTCTGGTGTTTTCAGAGGAGTGTACCTGTCTTGCCTCCTTTACCACGAAGACAAAGTGCTGGCCACTAATGAGGACTTTCTACCCGTGATCGAGGTCGATGAAACGTATCCCGGGTCGATATACAACGACTTTCATTGGCTTCTAAAAGTAAGTGCGTTTTTCTTCACTCCACCAACTGTAATAATTTATTGTCACTAGTGCGCTAACACTTTCATAAAACATGGTTCAATAAACAAATCTACGTTTGCCCTAGTTTTACCACGCAATAATAATAATAAACGTTTATGTACAAGTAGGTACCTGTAGTAGTACATACATTATAGGTAATTATGTGAATTATCAAGTAGGTAGGTACCTAAATAGTAGGTAATATGTGATATTATAATTTCAAACGATTTCTGAGCATGGATACGAAGAGGAAAATCTTGAGTTTCGCCAAATTATCTTAGGTAGGTAGGTACCTACGTCCATGTAAGGCGTGTAAAACCAGAAGAACATGGCATTAGAATATTTTTCTTATTTGAGTTTCTCATTTCGGAAATTAGTTAAAAATTGTTGAAAATAAATAGCGAGAGTTGTCTACGTTCTATGTTTGAAGATGCATCAACATGAAAATTTTCCCGGAGGTTGGGATTTTCGGAAAATCGGGTAGGTAGTACAAGCTTGAATATTTTATAGACTAAATTGGTCAATAAATTGATCCTAAAATGCATTGAATGGGGACAAAATGATGATTATAAGAAACATCCAACAATTACTTGAATAGGTATCCATATAATTGAATATGTGGGTAGCGTGCTGGGTGCAAATTTGGGAACTGCAGTTTATTTATAGGTGTGTCAGGAAAGTGGGCTGTTCGTAGGGGAAATTGCCTTATAGTGTTGGGTAGCGAAGAGAGTGCATTTGATGGTACCAACGTGTTTATTACAGCTGTGGCACCGAACAGCTTTTGCTTCGGCTAATTGGCTCGGAAAACTACGAGCGATTTCAGAGAGTAGGTAATGAGGAAACGCATAAAAGAAGAAAAAAGCGAAGATTAGGTACGGTGGAATGAGCCGTTTGATGTTCGAATTGACTCAATATCGAGGCATATCCGCTTTTCACGTGCTGCACTAACTGCCATTCTACGTTGATCACGTGCTTCATTGTGAGCTCGATGTGGATTCAAAGGAATTTCGCGAAAGAAATGGAAAATATTACAAAAACAGAAAAAATATACTGCTATGTAGGTAATAAGAATGAAAAATGCACCATTCAAATTAGACAAAATAAAGGCCGTACCTACCTCAAAAAAGCTGGAAATGATTTTAAAGAACTTCGGGCACTTCTTCAGTTTTTGGTTCATATCATCTGAACGGCGCATCTTGAAGAAAATTTTAACCAAAATTAAAGAGCATTAAATTCTGCGTCGAATGACCTTTAACATTAAATTTGGTTCAGTGGTTTGGACGGAGTCGGCAGTCGAAAATAAGCAAATTTTTCAATTTTGACTGAAAGTGTGCTTTAAAAAAAAAACCATCAAATTTTGAGGGGGGGTAAGAATTTTTTTTTTCATGCTCGATTCCAATGGTTCATTATTGAAAATAATAAACCAAAAGTTATTCCAAGTGAAAAATGTCAAACCTACCTAATTATTAAAGTTGTAGAGCATCGAATTCTCTGCGTTCAGAAAATTGAATGTTTTAATACAAATATAACTTCAGAACTTTCAAAAGAACTTTAATTATGTGACATTTTTCATTTGGAATAACTGTTTTGGTAATTCCAAATAACCTCTGAATAATACACGTATGATTCTGTTCGGAGTTTTTTTTTTGGAATACCCCCTCAAAATTTTTTTTTTACGTTTCAAGGTGTGTAGATCCCAAAAATGCACTGTCCGTCCACCGTCCGCTTATCATCCATATCTACCTTAATTTTCCGTCTAAAAAAATCGTTTTTTCGCACATAGGCCGCATTTGGGCCCTAGTCGTGTGCCGAAACTACTCACCCCGATCGGAATATACCCAAGGGTGTTATGGGTAAAAATTAGGTATTTTTGAGGTTTTAGTAAACTTCGGATACCTTTTAGTTTTCCATGTTTTTTAGGGTGAGGAGACCAATATGAGGTTGATTTAGACCACTGAGTGAAGGATTGAGGTTCTAACGAAGTTTTAACCCTCATAATTCAATATTTATGGGTCAGAAACCTGTGAAAATGGCTGTAATCACCATAAATTTGTATAATAACACAGGAGGTAGTATAAACAGGTGAATTAAGACAATTCATTGACAATTTCAGTGATAGAAATTTATTTTTCAGAAATAGCAACCTAATATTATAAGGAGTTTAAAACCGTCAAATTAGCTTTGTGGTCTCTTCACTGAGGTCCCAATCGTGGCAAGGACTTTGCAGGGGTTTTTTTTAGTTACCCCATGTGAAATTGAGCATATCACTTTTCAGTCAAAAGTGAAATACATAGGAGAATTACGCCAAAATATGCTTATTTTTGACTGCCAATACCGACCAAACCGCTGAACCAAATTTTATGTTTAAGGAAATCGTTCGACCCAGAATTAGATCTTTAGTTTTTATGCAGCGAAATTTTCTTTAAGATGCACCGTTTAGATGTTACAGGCCCAAAACTGAACAATTTCGTGGTTTTTGGCTCCCAGAAGTTTAGTTCGTCTTAGAAACCGTCGCAAACTCATATTACTCTTACTTGGGATGCCCAAATTTTAAAATCATTGACTGCTTTACGCGATTTTGAGATGAAAGTCTAATTTGCCTTGACTGTTATTACCTACTAGTACCTATCTAAGCTGCCCTTGTTAAGTACCGCTCTGTCTTGATTCAGGTGGCGTGTACATGGGATGACGTCAAGTGGCTTCGTCAAGACATGGAGAAGTCCCTGAGTTCGCCGGGAGTTCATTTTCGTATCAAGTTACTGCAAGCAGCTGCCCAAATGCAGGTAAATAACAGCAGACCACTTATTTAAACTATGGGAGTAAGTAATGCAATAAGTATTTCAGCTGAAAGTTTTCACGCCTGTTAGTAGGTACCTACCTAATCTATAATGACCCATGTCTGTATTCAGTATAAGCAGTACGTTAATGTTACAATACCTTTCGAAGGAATCCGTCGTCTCTAGCTGGTTGAGTACTGGATGCGAGTGCTTTCGATTAAGGGCATCATCATCAGGCCGTCGAGAGAATACTATATCTCTCAACGGCCTGATGATGATGTCCTTGCATCGAAAGCGCTCGCCACCAGCACTCAACCAGCCAGTGACGACGGATTCCTCCAGAAGGTATGGTAATATTACTTCTTACACTAGCGGAAATAACCCTTTAGGTTTAATACTAAATACTACCTGCCTCCTTACAAAGCAAGTAGGTATTTAAAGTTTGCAGGTAACGTCTGAGTTTCAACCTTTGTAACAGTCTGTTGTCTATGAGGAACATGTTTTTCTGCAAATTAGTCAAATTTGATCTAAGTATGAGTGGTATATAATATATATCTCCATATATATAAAGGATTTGACGGTAGTTACCAGTACATACGTATTTACGTAAATGAACTAAGTCGCCATAAACCTTGAGTGCATCACTCACATCTTGTAAAGTGCAATTTTGTGTATTTCAGAGGGAAGAGGGCTGATCATAAAATTGTTACCAATAGAAATGAGAAAAAGAAAATTTGCAATATATTGTCGAATATATGTAGGTACCACTGAAAATGGTTCAAATTTGAGAATTCTTGATTCTATTTTGTGTTTTTTTTTGTATTCTATGCAGGCTGCGGATATTTTATTTTACTTGAAAAAATGACAAACTTTTTAGGATCTTATTTTAATGTCCGGTGAGTCTGCATAAAATTAGACAACTGGTTATAACAAAGGCGGTGAGTTCTGTTGCTAGACTGTGCAATTTAATGAGTGAAACGCGACTGCCTACTGCCTAATTCAACGTATATTTGGGTAAAGGGGCCTAATATTTATAAGCCACAACCGAGAAGATTATGCAGAATATGATTGCTTCGCAGTCAGCCAAATCCATGTAGGTAGGTACCTATTCTGCCGTGTTAAGGAAAGACGCCTCAACTCGAAATTATTGAATTGTCAGAATTCAGCTTTGAAGTTTTACAACAAAAACTCACCATAGGTTTCACAACTCCAGATCATTCCCGCGACCCCATTTTTTTTAGTAGACGTTGGTTTATGTTCGATGGGTATGATAAATACTCCAAATACCAGGTTTTTCAATCGATTCATGGCACTTGAGGTATTTATCAATAATTTCTTGCTGGTTTTTGGAGGAAAAACGCCTCAAACCCCTTTTGAGGCGTTTTGCCTTTTCAGTGAATGGGTTTTCTGGGAAAGATTTTGGTGCAAATACCTCAACTTTCATTACGTTACTGTGTATTACTGTGTGTGTCACGAAAAACACCTCACGGTCGGCCAGCTTCGTAAACATTTGGAGGAGAAACGCCTCTCAGAGCCATGTGAAACGCCTCAACCCGATTCTGAAGCCAATGGTTTGGAGGAAAAACGCCTCAACGACGTTTTTAGCGAGTTGGGGAGTTTTTTCCTCTACAAAATACGCTAGTTAGGGTGTTTCAAACGAAGAGTTGAGATGTTTTTACTTAACATACACGCAGTTGAGGGGTTTTTCTTCCAAACTGAGCAACCTTAAAATTGCAACCCCTTCAAGGTCGAATTTCCAAATTTTGACTGGACCATCAGAAAGGTGGGGTTGGAATTAGGGTGGTAACGTGAAAATCCCATTTTCGGCAATTTTGGAGTTGAGGCGTTTTTCCTTCAAACGGCAGTATTGTCAATGTTATTAATTTTCAACACATGCTCTGCATTACATTCTGATTTCAGACTGCTCTCAGTGTCCAAGATCTAGGTCAGTTGTACCACAAGCCCCTGCGAGACGCTGAAGGGACCATAGTCATTTGTACAGTCAACTATGTCAGGTCGCCCAAGGCCGTTTCCGTCCTGAACTCGAGATGGATACCCTTGGGGAAACTGACAAAAAGGAATCAACCCCTCGCCACCGATTCCACGCTTGGGGACCTCCTAATGGCATCTATACCGGTAAGTAAGAAAATTCCTTTAGCAGTTACCTAAATTCTTCTCCATTTCCACAGCACAGCCATGAAATCAGTAATACAGTAGAACGTCAGTATCTCGAACTCCTAGAGAAATTGGAGATACTTCGAGTTAAGCTGTGCTCACATTGATGTTTAATCCACGTAAAGCGCGTAAAACGCAAAGGCCATAAAGTTTAGTGTAAAGCGCGGAAAAACGTCAAACCGTTCATATGGATAACACTAGTTACGGACGTAAAGCGTGTAATCGTCGAGATATCGCCTGTGCTCCAGCCTCCGCCTCCGCAGAACCCACGCGCAGATCTGTAAAGCGCGTAAATATCTGGAATTTTTTTATCTTGGACACTGGTTCAAATTTTGTCGCGCGTAAACCTGATGAGCCCATCAAATTCAATTACACGTTGAGTTGTTTGCATTTTACGTCAGTAACGCGTCAGTGTGAACCCAGCTTTACAGAGATTTTTGTGATATATTGACGTTCTCAGAGAAAATATTCATGTTATTCCCAAATTCATATTAGTGGTGGGTAACAGTAGTTCATATGAGGGGCTCCGGTTAGTTCACTCCTTGAAAGGAGTATCTTTCGAGTTAGTTGAGTAGTTCATTACAATTCCTTATCGTTTCCGATCACACAACACAGCCACTGAACTAGAACGAGATCGATAGTTCTGAACTAACAGACTGGCTTCTGGCGTGGCTACAGGAACGACCAGACGAAGGAACGGCTGAACGATTCCCAATGAACTACTAAAGGAACTATCTTCTGTGGACACTATAAACTCCTCAAGTATTCTCCCCATCTGAATGACTCCTAATGAACTAGCTTTCAGATACTATCAACTCCTCTACAAGAACTAACTCAGTCATCTTGTGAGTGAGTTATTAGTTCTCATTCATAATGTGCAGGACGATAGTTCTTTAGTTACTTTGGTCCCCTCTTCCTACATCCATCTCTAGCCAATGGGTCCTTGATTATTTTACTCTGTCGTCTTAGTCAACGGCCGTTCAGTGAAATGAACTATGTCGAGGAGTAGTTCAGTTGGCCGAGTTAGTTCTTCGAGCAGTTCAGTCAGGAACTACCCACCTCTAAAGCTGGGTTCACATTGACACTTAATCGGTGTAAAACTTTGTAAACCTCAAACGCGTGATTGAATCTGATTGGCTCATCAAGTTTAGGCTCTTTACGTGCAACGAATTTTGAGCCAGCATGTGCAAGAGCAAAGGATCTGTGCATGGGATTCTGCGCATGCGGAGGCGGGATATATCTATCTAGATGATTACCTACTCGCTTTACGCGAACCTTTACAGCCTTTGCATTTTATGTTGATTACGCATCAGTGTGAACCCAACTAAATTCATACAAAAATCCATATTAAATGTTTACAGGAGCAAATAACCTATCACCAAGTCAGTGGGATCAAGCTGTCCCGAGGTCTATACCTCGGCTACCTCAAAATGAGAAGTTCCGTGGACCTTCTACAAGTTCTAGTTCCTTCAAAATCACCCAATGTTCCTCCTCACTGCAAAATCCGGGATAACCCCCACATCACCGCGTAAGTACCATAGCATCTCTTTGAAGTTATTCTGCATATAATCCTCTCCCCTCTACTCAGTTTCGAGTATATTGCTGTCGTTTGTTGTACGAGTATGTACAGTTTACAGTACAGCCCATAAGCAAGTATGAATAGGCCTCGTGTTTTTACGAAGTTCTCCCAAGGGCCGACTCGTAAATATACCGAATTCGTTTCAACTGCACCTCTCTTAATGAGGCTCTTGAAAGAACAAGTTCTAAAGCTTTTCCCACCGACCCAACTTTTTTCGTCCTACAATATTAGCATCGCACCTCTCCCAAATTGGGTGAAGTTAGTCAAAATGAGAAATGAGCCTATTCGTTCACTCTAATGACCCGATGTAGAAAACTCAAACAGTTTTGGTGTTTTACACCTAAAAGTGGGAAGGTGTTTATGCACAATTCAAAACTGGCTTTTCATCTACCTAATGATTTGTTGCAGGGAAGAGTGGGAATGCCTTACGAAGAAATTCAACAAGGTGTTTCACGAAAAAGATTCAAGTAAGTAAATGTTGGTTATACTGATTTATACAGAGACACAAAGCCGAATTATCTCCTGCTACTCACTCTAACCCATTCAGGATACTTATGAACTGATGTGCGAGTTTAACGAATTTCCACTTTTTGAATGAAGTCAGTGCCTGACAGATTTTGTGTATATATTTTCTGAAGCTAAAATTAGTAAAACTACGTACCTAACTTCTCTGAAAATTTTAGTGCACTTTGTTTGGATATGGTACATAACGAATTGAGCGTTTTGCTGATTAATGTTTAACCGCACCATGTTAATCGATTTAAATTTATTCATTCAATAAACACTTTTTAAAACATAGTAGGTATGAGATCGTAGATCATCAAACATTACATTCACAATTTTTACACTTAGAGTGGTTCTTGAGCCTAAGGTTCACCAGGTTATTTTAATGCAATGTTAGTTTAGCCGAAGTGTGCGACTGTTCAAAACATTTTGATTTATTACTATGGCTGTGTAATCTGCAAAAGTGACGAACTTTCATCTTGTGTCTGTAGAAAACATATAGTTAATATGAATAAGGCAAAGTATTTTTCCTAGTACAGAACTCTGTGGTACTCCAAAGTTGATCTTGCCCAAATTAGTCTGAACATCTTGCATTTGCATGTAGGTACTGTTCTCTATCCATAAGGTAGACTCTAACTGTCGTGATATCCTCCCAGAACCTCACTTTGTATTTCATATTAAAATTGCACACAATAAACCAGACGAATGAAGCGGCGTACATGACAGGCTGCAGGCAAAACCCTGCTCTTTCCCACCATCCCTCAACGGTCGGAAATGACTGTCAAGGGACTGGGGAAGGGTGGAAAGGGCCATATAAAAACCTGCCGTTCTCGCCCGTTTCTTCATTATACGCTCAAACCTCAAGTCGATGACTTCTCACTCTCTCCTCTCACGCTTCCTTACCTTTTACCTAAAAGATCCCAGAATGGTGGAACCGGTCCGGTGATAACCGACCACGAGTGGCAACCACTGGGCAAAACGCTCTAGCGTCTTTAGTGGTGACAGTATGAAATTTTTTACTTTCTTCAACGACGCATGACCGACATAAGCCAACAATAAGTCCCTTTGAGCTTCTGCCGCCGGAAAAGTGGACTCTCCCAATCCTTTAACTCAACATAGCAATGTGAATTGGCTTTCATAGCTGTCCCAACTTTCGTCCTCATTGAAGGGAGGTGCTGAAAACCGCACAGTCATTGTTGTTAAGTCCTTTCCACCTCCTTCCTCCCCACTGTTATCTGTGCCGCTCCGGCTACCCCGCCTTCCACTCTACGCCTTGCTCTAGTGGTCGTGTTTTTCACCATTTCTCGTCGCCACTGATAAATGACTGAACACTAGCCGAATCACAAGCATAAAAACTAAACTTTTTTATTATTTAAACTGCATACCAATTTAGACATATGGGCGGGATATTAATAATTATTCCTGTATCCTATAGTGTTAACCTTTTAGACGCTAGATCCAGCACCTTCTCATCCATCACACTCACACTCTCATCCATACCTCACCACTACCTCATTCATCTCAAACCACCACAATAACCATTGCCCAAATCTCAATGTTGTACCATCTAACCCCACCTGTTTGAATTTCAGAATTAATCTGGAGTTTTCTATCGAGTCAAACGCTTTTGTGAGGTCAAGTAATATACCTATTATTTAATTTCCGTTGTGTAGGCCATTGGCTACTTGTGTTACTAGGTGTTAAAGCTTCTTCCAATCCAAATGGTGAAAGGAGGCTATTTGCTTCAAGGCATTCTATCAACTGGGATTTTACGATTTTCTTAAGTATTTTAACCTACCTAGTTAGATGGAAGAGAAATTTATTGGACACTGATTACTGGGAGCAGATCTCTGTCCGCTTTTGTGTAGTGGGTGTACAACAGCAATTTTAAGTGCACCTGGAAATTTACCCTGCAAAATATTGATTATATGCTGGTTAGCATATTGTCTTATGCTGGGTAAAGGCACTAATTCTTAATTACATCAGACGGTATACCTATAAATCCTTTTATTATGCTTAGGCGAAACTGAACAGCAGCGTAACTTTGTCGAGCAAGTGGCAGCTACCGTCAATAGGCTGCTAACGTACATGCAGGTATCAGAAGAGCAGTCCTTGAACCATAGGTTGTACGACACCGAGGTGATCGAAGTCAGCCAGGATGTATCTCTCCTGATCGTCGTGCCACCTCCAGAACAGGCTTGCTCCGCCCCGGGGCAAGGGGAAGTTTTGCTCCAACGTCCAGATCTCATACCCTTACCAGTTCAAGTAAGTCTTTTTCAGGTTCAGTCGCATAATTCCAAAGAAAATTCCATCTGCTCTGAAATGGATGCCACCACTTACATTCAACATGATGAAATAATCGTTATTTTTTCCAGGTTTTTGAGATGGTACATATGGGCACTTACCACAAACAACTTGTCGATCGTTATTCTCGTTTAAGCTGCATCATCGAACTAGACACTGCGTTAGCTCAACATAGCCATAGAGAGGTATTTAATTCTGGCTGTTCTCAAATGTCGAATCATCAACGTCAGTCACTGGACTGTGGAAATCTCACTACTTATATGAACACCTACGTTATTCACTCAAAGAACACATTTTTCTACAGGCGTTTTCAAGTTCTGAGGTAAGCGCTGCCAAAGAAAGGCTGGCCCGGTTGGAGGCGCTACAAACTCAATTGAACGCTGCATGGAAGCAAGCTCGATGGCTTCTTGACGTGTTGGTGTTCGCTAGAGACAAAGTTTCGCAGACCCCAACCAACATCGTAAGGCATTTGCTAGCACTGAATCCTAGAAGATCGCAAGACAGCATAGGCACCCATAACGGGGTAAGATGGATGACATCAACTACAGAATTCTAGTTAGTAGGGAATTCACTATCAAGTTTCTAATGTTTCCATCACAGTAGACTTGACAGGATACGACTATTTTGCAGCTTCTCTTCCCTCCGGATGCCGGCAAAGCAGTCAAATCCAGAGGGTCGTGGCCAGGTCCCGGAGTCTCCCGACTTCTGGGTGCAGGGACGACGGAACTTTCCCGTAGCGAACATCAGCTGTCGAAGGCTGGTACGACAACCCCACCCCCAGCACCTCGACCGCCCCCGCCTCCCATAATCAAACCCGTGTCCCCACAAGGTGAGATACCCTTGAGTCCGAATTATTTCGTTGCATAAAAGGGCCCTTCACTTTATGAGCCTCTTGTAACCCGAACAGATTATCTGAAACTCACCCCTGGTTACGACCCGCAGAACCTTGAAACAGAAACAGAAAACTATTTCTTACCTATTGCTATTTAAATTATCATCACCCGAGATTGACATGGTTCATCAAAAAATAATACTTTCAGTTTGACTATGACCTGTTACGGCTTGAAAAATATCGACATACTGCTTGATTTGGCTGTAATTGACGTGGTGTAATGGTTAGTGCCATCAACTACTCACGTTGTTGACACTGGCTTGTCATCAGGGGTTCGATCATGGTAGGAGCAGGACTTTGACCTCTGGGGTACTTAGCAGCATAACAGTAGAGCACAGTCTGAAAGCAAGTTGGGACAGACTCCGTCCGGTTGAGATATACCCGTTGGTGGAACTCAGAGAAACGCTACTTTACTAATGCAAAAACAGAAAACTATTTCTCACCCAAGTTTGACGGGGTTCATCAATAAATGATACTTCCAGTTTATGACCTGTTATTGCTTGATTTTATTTGGCTGTAATCGAAGAATTGGTTAGTAGATGGGAAACGAGATTAGCAAACTCTATTATTTTAGCACTTCTGGCCGAGCCTCAAGGAAGATTACCACCCTCAAAGTCAGAGGATACACTAGCTTTGCACACTCGAGTGATGGCAGCACATTCCAGGACGAGAACATCGTCTTCTGCCACAACATCACCTTCACTGTCCGTTCGTCAAGGGTAAGCACTGTACTGTATTGAGAAGAGATAGCGTGGGAAGGCGTGTAGGTACCTACGAAAGCCCAACTCCGCCAGGAATTCAAATTTCTCAGGAAGGAAGGCTTGTAGTAGCTGACTCCATGTAGTAGGTAGCTAAAATCTTGAGAAAGAAGATAATCAGTACAGATTACACAATAAAGAATAGGACACAGGATAAAATCTCTCTGGACAGTAATAGAATATCAAAGAATTAACAGTGCTGGAGAGATCTATAGTTGAGTCACAGTCACTTATTGGCCTCCTTGACCATTTTCGTGACATGAATCTTTTTGGTTTTCTCATTGCAGATACGGGAGTGGAAGTCTTTATTCTCTGTCGTCAGATGATTCCACGGGAAGTAAAACGAGAAGTGCAGAAGAGGAAGGTGCTACCGTTCCCGCTCCCTCTCCAGGGATCTTGCAGGTTATTTGTAGCATTCAATAGATAAAATGTCGGACTACGTTTTAGATTAAATAAAAAAAAGCGTGTATCCTCTATGCAACAGACTTTGTTGCAGTCACAAATTATGCGTAAAATACCACTCGAAGAGTCGTCTCATGCATGCTGCAATAATGCGCTATGTTGGATTTACCTATTTTCTCAACTGTAGATGTTTCAAGAACTCATTCGACTTGCCCCCAGGTGTTCGCTGCATACGAAACAGGGCTTGCATCCGGAACGAGCTTGAAACTGCATGTGAGTCCCAGGACGACGGCACGGGAAGTTGTTGATCTGGTGGTGAAACAACTCAATATGGCTGTGGTGCTCAAAGGCAAAGATGGACCAATCTACCCTGCTGAGCAACTTCAAAATTTCTGTCTGGTGGCTGTCATCGGTGCGAGAGAAAGGTAAATGAGATTTGCACAAATTACCTTGAAATCATGGATAACTGTGATGTTATTGTAACAAGCTATCGTTTTGCCTACCGGATTATGTTTCATCAAAACCATCGAGAATGTAATAGGAGCATGGGAAAGCAGGCTTCTTATCCATATCAATATAGAGTGGAAATGTCAAAAAATTTGAGGCATTGTTGTTCGGTTTATTTTCAATCCTCAAATTGCATACTAAATTATATATTTTGTTATAATTTCGTTTTATAGTCATTCGGATAATTTAGCTTTTTTTTTTAATATTCAGAACTTTCGGAAAAATGGTAGTTCGAAATCTGTTTCCAAAAATAAGTGGTATTTAAAAAAAGTAAAGATGAGATAAGAAATGGCGTATCAGGTCTGGCATCGGATTGGCTGTTGGCCGAAGGAGGCAGTGCAAAGCTTTTAAGGCAGAGGTTCTCAACAATGCCAACAACCCGACATTAGGAATGGCGAACCTTCCTGGCAACCTTCAAGAACCTTTGCCGCAACCTCCCGTGCACCTCCCTTTGGTTTGATTTGGAGGACATACCATGCATTTATTTATAAATTTATGGTTCTATTCATCCATCCATTGTGGTTCTGTACATTGTTCAAAGTGATGCACTCCAGCGCTCTCTAAGTTGGATTTGAGTTGAACTAGTAATTTCTAACAGGAACTCAGAAATTCTGATTTCACGCTCGTTTTCTGCCTAGACCTTCCGACATTATGTAAAACCTCATTATGTGGTCAGTCAGTGTTAATTTCCGTTATTGAACATAATTTGGCAATAGAATTTTGTGACCCACAAAAATTGCCCGTTTAAGGTCAGTATGCAATTTTTTTTTTTTTTTCAAATCTCATTCTCTGCCCAATTCTGAACAGTTTGGTATACAATACTTGATAGTTCTGAGTATGGCACCATAAGAAAATAGAGTTCAAAGTTGACCATCTCATGGGTGTGATCCCGCTCTAGAGAACATACTTTGATCTTTGGGGACCCTTTAAAGCCCGGTACACACTTGTATCAAATGCTCGTATCGTACAACTGTTGCGTATCAAATCAAATGCAACGCCCTCCACGCAAACCACCCGTATCCTCATGGTGTATCCGTATCAATAATCCGTTTCATCGATGCAACGGTGGTGAAGTAATCTGAAGAAAAAAGGCGGCACCTACTGTAATTCAAAGCAAACTCAGGCAATGCTGATGCAACGTTCGAAAGGGGAGGGGAGTGACTTCATGTCCACACTGCACTCTACCCCGTTGCGTATCATTCCTTTGATGTGACGGGGAAAAACCGCCAACTGGCCAATAGGGCCCGTTGCGTATCTTTATGAATAAAAAGATACAGGGCGTTGCTTACTATTTGATACGCATAAATTATTTTATAATTTATGAACAGGAGTACTGGACGTACTGTTCTACCCTTATTTATTAAGGAAGTAATTGAGTTCATTTATAAAAGGGAAATTTTTAGTTTGCACAATAGTACAAATAGGGCCCGCGGCCGGGCCCCGGGGATTTTGCTCCCCATCCCCCCCCCCTCCCCCCCCCCTCTGGACGGCCCTGCCAATACGCAATGTATTTCCACTGGAAATAACTTTCCTTTCCCCAACGTTCACTCTCTTTTTAAAAGCCTGCTGGGAACAACTCATAGTCCGAGGTTAACTTAATTTCCCTTCACACAATGCAAAAGCGGAAATAACGCAGATATTCGTTCCTGAAAATTGAAAACCCAAGAAAAATGATGAACAACTATAACCTTGGAAAACCTTCCTTAATTCTTCTTCTCGCTGTATTTAGAATGCCAAGTTTGACCGCACGTTGATATAGGCGCGTCTAGCCCAAAAAATGTTCTTCTTCAGAAAGAAGCGTTTTTCTCGAAACAACATTTTCTCATGCTCATGTACCTTTTCTGCGGTACCTATTAGACCGATTTTGATTTTTGTTTTATTTTGTTTGTCGGCATCGCTAGACTGAGGGTTTGGTATGATTTTGATTCTAAAATTTTGTGGTTAAAAAAAGGTCAACTACCAAAAATCCAAATTTGTATTTCATAGAAAAAGATCATGATAACAGGTTTCAACATTGAAAAGCCTGGGTCTATTGATAGCCTTAAGTAGACATAAAGCAAACAAAATCATTCAATTCGGGCGAGTAGTTAAGGAGAAAAAGGTCCAGAAACGGGGAAAAGTACCTAAATTTGGGTACTCATAGTGAATGATCAATACATTAGCCAGTTTTTATTTTCTACTGCGTATCGTAAGCATGGCAGAGGCGTTTGAAAAAAAACACTGTTTTTTTGACTGACGAAATTTGAGGGGGGAAAAATAGAATAATTTGAATTAAGCTCTGCCACTCTAAAAATGTGCATATGGGCCGAAATATTTATTAAAGTCCGCCGCTTGCACTTCGAAGTTGAATACCTACTAGCTTTTGTGGCTGTATCCTCATTTGTTGGCCAGTCATTCACTTTGAAGATGGACGGTATTGCCTATTGGTTCAACTTACCTGTCGCTATTGGCGCCTTTTTTTTATCCCCCCCCCCCACCGTACAATCAAGCAAACCCTTCAAATTGGTCGGTTGATAAGGATTTCTTCAAGCGCCATCTTTGAAATACACATCATTTTTCACATCATCAAAAGGCGACATGGGTATTGGATAATTCAGTAACAGTGAAAATAATTATGGGCTACAGTGAAAACGTGTCTTGGACTCGTGCAAAGCCTTATGCGACAGAATCTTGGCCTCATAGTCTACTCTCATCCCGAACATCGTCCTCTGCCCCTTATTTCTATACCCAAACCTATACGTACCATCAGATCAATATTCGAAACATAGGTATCCCCCTCTGTTGACACAGCTCAACAACAAACCACTATATACCGACTCTTAACGAACTTTCTGCTTTCAGGTGCTTGAGGGACGATTTCAAACCTCTCCAACTCCAAAACCCCTGGAAGAAAGGCAGGCTGTACGTCAGGCAGAAGCACGACGTGCTTGCAGCGCTGGAACAAAGCTCCCGCCATTCCGCTTACCTGTAGTGGGCACCACCACCCAGGGTAGACTGCGAATTATTAAATCGCTTCTAAACAAATAACTCGTAATGATGAAGAACAACCAATTTTTTTTTACAAGTAAGAAATTTTGGAACTTTGAAAAGACTGTGAAGTTTAATTGTTGTGGACTAAGTCATAATTAAGTTGCGGTTAAAATAAGATACATAAAACTGACCTACTGTATTTGCTGCATAGTATTGCCAAAATTAAGCTTGGAACTGCCTACACAAAGAAAACTAATTCAAATCATCCACTAGGCGCCTAATAACTTGGCTAACCTGCCAGGTAGTGATGGGGAGCCCCTAAAACTATGGACGATGGCTTTCAGCCACGCCATTTCCTATAGCTACAATTTGGAGACAAGAGTGTCAATTCATCTCAAACTTCGTTTCATCACGTCACTGTGATGTGAACTACTTTTAATTTAATAATTTGTATAAAATTATCATATTTTAGCGAATTTTCAAAGAAAATGAAGCTATTGCAATGTGTGCAACATTTTCAGAACATAAATTTTTTAATAGGCAAATCCGTTTCAGAGCACCCTGAATTCATCCCTAGATTTTAACAAAAATTTATATTGGTTTGTGTCACTCCAGACGATATCTGCCCTTGGGTATACGATAAAAATTCCACATTTCGCCAAGATGTTCTTATTGCCAAACAAAAGGATGAGTTCGAAGATGAGCAATTTTCAAAAATTCTAAGGGGTCAAATTTGGCTTCATAAGTGTCAAAAAACGGCTAAAATCGCGAAGAATTATTGATATAAAATAATGAAATTGGTTTGGAAGGGGGAGTAAAGACAGAAAAATACCATTTCAGTTGTATTTCATACAGAATAGGGGTCAAATTTGGGGGGGGGGGGGGGAGGTCAAATTGGTATCAAGGATTATAATGGGCTATTGTAAGGGATGAACATTTTTTTCTCAAAACTGGGTCAAATTTGAATTAACAAGGGTCAAAAATCGGTAAAAATGGCTAAAATCACGAAAGAATTACCTATATAAAATTTATAAAAATCTATAAAATGTAAAAATTATATAAAATATAAAACAACTGGTATGGTTTCTCCCTATATCATCTTTTTACATAATAGCGCGAATATTTCTTTGAAAATTCGCTCTTAAAGCTGTATGACTGGAAATTTTTTAATTATTTTTGCACTATCCCTAACTGGATACTCTGTGGGTTTTGCAGTATTACCTAGCATTTTATTTTTAGATTGGTTTAGGAAATTCTGAATTTGACTTGGAAAATTTTGACGGCTCTCAATTATCTTTGGGACATGAGTTTCCGTTTGATTCGGTAGCGATAGTATTGTCAAAAACTGTCGATAGTTCCCCGTCACTACTGCCAGGCTATTGCATTAGCAGTTTTGCGCTATATTTACCATATTAAAATGTACATAATATAATAAATGAAATCAAACTTGTAACAATGCAGTTTGAACCGTCCATCGGATTCCGTGATATCAATCGGGCAAATTTGACCATTGTCGTTAGAAAAGCTAAATTGTTACGCTGAGCTAACAATTAACTGTTCAGCGCATGAATCCAGTTGGTAATACTAACTGAAACAAACCTGAATGGCTTCGAATTTATCTGTTGGTTTCAATCTAAGATTTATCGTAAGTTTCAACAAATTCGATGAAAAGACCTCTATAGAACCTAGGCTACTGGTTAATTTTGCAATTATTGTTCATCGGAATTTCATCTAGTGATCGCTTGAACACCTATTTTTACATTTAATAACACGTTGGCAGTACGATGAATCTTCCTAGACATTTTAGTCCAAGGACAGACATCTTCGTGAAAATAATATTAAATCTTTGTAAAGCTACTTTTTCGATGTTTGGTAGTTGATAGGATGAAATCGTAAAGACATTTCTAGAAAATTATTTTACCGTCCATTATGGGCAGAGATTTGAAAATAGCTTTATTTTTCAAATTTATTAAAGATCTCTCGGTTAGGTTCCTGGGTCAAGAAGTCTTTGGCAACCAGAAACCGCGCGTTAGGTTCAAAAACATTAGATGTAAAAATTATATTTATAGAAGTAGTTCAGTTCGCATTTTAGGAGACAATGCTGAAAAGAGGAACTAGAGCAAAGTTATTTAGATTGTTCTAATAGGCTGTTATTTAGTGAGTAAGATTTAAATGTTGAAATTGTAATGATCGAATTTTAGCGGAAAAATCGTATGATCGGAGTAACACTACGCTTTTTGTGAAACTTGGATTGGTTAGTTCTGTAGATACCTACCTAAATCCTGTTTGACATTTTGTAGTTTGGGTACCTTCTCATATAAATTCTGTTTGTACGGAATAAGTACCTGCTGCTTGTAATTTATGTTTTACCGTGACATATACAGGGTGTATCAGATAAGGTGCGATATACTTCACCCGCGGGTTCTACAGCTAATTTCTGACAAAAATTGCTTTTAACGATTTAAGATTTTTTTTCTCACTTTTCCGACCTTTTCTAACAAAAACAAGGGAAGTCCCTTCGAGTACATTGTATTGTAACTCAGTTTTGATTGTATTGTAACTCAATTGTAAAACACAATTGCAAAATCAAAATTGAGGGTACCGTTGGGAAGAGCGTTAAATTTACCATCTCACTGAAACCAAATAAAAAAAATTTCAACAGGATTATTGAGTGACAAATTAATCTGAACAGTGAAATTTGCCACGTTTTGCAAATTTCCTTTTTTTTATCGCTTAGACTAAGAAGTGTAAAGGGCAAATTTTCTGTGCCCGTAGCTCAAAAAATTGCCCAGGATCTCAGTTTTCCAAAGGTGTAGCCAATTTTATTTTTATAGTGGAATTTCGAAGTAAGAATGACGTCTGAATGCGAAAAAACAGGCGTATTTCGGTAAAATCGAGACATGACACTCTCATGAAGTGAGGAGTTTGGCGTGTACTACGTATTTTTCACGCTGAATCGATTGATGACGCTCCCAAGTCTCTTCGACTGCGCATAAACTGAGTTTTCGGCCCCCAGACCTGAATTTTGTCACCATTTTCTTCGACCCAAGATGTACTCTTTTTATGAGCCTGTTGATTAGGTACATGTGGTCGTCACACAATAATCAATCAATGTCTGCATTTTTGATGTACTTGAGATAAGCAGATGGTTCTCAATCTGAGCGGTCATTAATCATTAGGTAGTTTCATTATTACGTTGAACAGTTTTTACATTATTAATTTGTTCAATTTTTTTCTATTTCAAGAGATCATGATTCTCTCTCAGACTTTAGTGGGAGTCTCTTATTCAATGCCCCCACATCGAAAACTCAGTTTTGCGCAGCGAGGAGACTTAGGAGTGTCACCATTCTTTTCAGCCTGAAAAATTACGTTAACAGTCGACCCCAAACTCATCACTTCATGAACAACCCTCGATTTTACCGAAAAACCCAGGTTATTTTTTCGCATTCAGACGTCATTTTTACCTTGAAATTCCATTTAAAAAATAAAAACTGACTACACCGTTGGAAAGCTGAGATCCTGGGCCATTTTTTAGAGCTACGAGCACAGAAAATTTGCCCTTTACCCTTTGTCTAAGCGTTTAACAAAATTGAAATTTCCAAAATTTGCTGTTTCGATCAATTTCCTCCAAATAATGCTGTTGAAAAAATTTTGATTTGGTATCAGAGAGATGGTACATTTGGTACGCTCTTTCTAACGGTGTCCTCTGATTTTACAATGTACTCGAAGGGACTTATGGCCGTTTTAGTAAGCCAAGGTCGGAAAGTGGGGGGGGAAATCTTAAATCGTCAAAAAGTCGGGAAAAGAGGCAGCTAAAAAAGAAAGTCAAAGATACACCCTCTATTTAATTTGTGCTTGAAATATGAGATTTAGGTACGTAGGTATTTTGAAAATGAGTTCAGAAATATTGCTTACAATATCACGGTATTTGGTTATGTTTGACAGACGGTCAGAAATTATTAGAAACAATATTGTTTTCATCCGCACGAGTGAATATTGCCTACAGTGGCGTTATAGTACATACGTGGGGAAATCGACTTGAAACAAACCAAATCCAAGTTTTACTCCTCCGTATCAATCGGTGTGCAATACATTGTATTTTATTCAAATTTTTGCGCAGTGTAAATACATAGAAATTGAGCAAGATTTGGACTATTTCGGCGAGAATTTTGTGAAGTCGAGTTTCTAGTGTACATATCGAAAAATTGAATTATAACTTGTTTTTGAAGATAACTACTTGAAAACGACACAACACTAATGAGGGTCCAAATGTTCTTGGATATCCCGCAAGGAGTGGAAATAAGTTTACAGGAATTTTAGACATGAACTGAAAAGATCTATCAAACAAGACGTATGCTATATTAACCAATAAATGTATATATTATACTGCAAATGAATGTATTTATAAACAAAATTCGTGTTTTCTCTTTCATTTCCCTTGGTGTCACTTTCATGTTGTGATGCGTTGCTGCGCGATGACAGGTCGAGTGACATGTAAACGATTTAAAAAAAAATTATGTGTATTGTATGGTCACATTCATGTTGAATTTACCACAGTCCAACTGATTTTACGATCTGAATACATTCGAAGGAGAATTATTGCTTTGGTCGAGTGAAAATAGTAACAAAAATTTATTATCCAGATATATTCAAAGGATTCATACATCACGAAATAACTCAAAGAAAATATATTTTAAATTAAGGTATTACGTTAAAAAAAATTATATAATACAGAGATGATAACATAAATCTAAATTTCTTTGAAAGTGGAAAGTTTTCAATTTGTGGTTTCCATGTGATCGGGGTTATCACCGTCGTCCATCTCCTCGTTATCGGCGTCGTTTTTACTTTCGACGGGTTTCTCGTAAGCTTTGTCGAGAGATGAGATGAGAATACCGTTCCATTCGCTCGACTCTGCGATTAGAGCTGGAAAAAATGGAAATGAGATCGATGATTGCAACAGAAGGGTCCAGGAGAAAAACGACGAGCGTCCATCCAGACATTTTGTGCAGGAATCGAAAAACAAATTTCACGCCTCGAAAACTATATTATTAGCCGATTTAAACACAGTTTGTGGCATCAGAAAATTATTATACAGGTCCCTTTTGAAGTGAATCCTGTCTACATGAGAAACATCCCAAACAGTAATGCATGCATGCATTAGAGTGGACGTCCCTTCTAGTGGTGTATAAATCACTCACTCATTGCAGATCGTATGGTAGTATGTTATGTTGAATTTATAGTGCAATTTGATTACCTAATTTCGTGACTAGTGACGCGATAAGAACACTTTTTTTTTAACGAAACCCCTCAAAAGCGGAGGGGGGGGGGGGCATACCATAAAACACAAATAAATAAATTAATCAAATAATGGGGAAACGCCCAGCATTACCTGACGCTGGCCCGTGGGGGTAAGGAAGATGAAGGAAGTTGGGAATAGGAAGTGGGATGAAAGGAAGTGCCCCTATAAAATGACCACCAGTTAAGATACGAACCGCGCAAGACGCGGGTGGTGATACCACGGAGTACTCCCGCAGAGATGCCCAGCTCGCGTAACGCCATGGCACTGTTCCCGCGCCACTCCCTTGTGCCGGGACACTGATTGCCGCAAATCATTTCTGTTGTACTTGCATTTCTTAGCCCTCCAGGTCTACTCCATGTCCACACTGCCATTGACAAACTGGACATCCAGGACAATCGCAGACCCGTCAGGCTTAATGGCAACCATGTCCGGCTTCAACCCACTGCTACCTGGCACATGGTACAGCCTCTCCCTCTCAACATCCCAGCCGGTAGATGACAACGCACCTGCCACCTGCCTGGCAACCGCATCGTGACGGTGGATGCGGCCATCACAGCACCCCGACAGGCACGGCAAAGGGTGTTAACAGTCCCGCGACTACCTCTGGAACAATTTACCGCTGTGGCTAGTGAGGCCACACGGACGGCATGAAAGTTTCTGTAGTCGCGGGCCCATATGCCCTTAGAAGCCCAATCCACCCATTGGGACACACACACATGCACATGTTACATGTTTGACTAGGTACGTACATGTTAGAGTAGGTGATGTGTCACCATAATACTGCCCATGAATATTGTGTATAAATTGATAGATTGATCTAAGATTAGGTTTGCTATTGTTTCTTATATACCTATGTCGTATTGTATAGCAGTTCAAAAATTCAGAATACGGGCAGCGGACACAAGATTTGCAGAAAATCCTGCGTTGCCCCCCCCCCCCCACCCGTCTACAGAAATAAATTTCGAAATTCTGGCGACGTAGTGCACCACTACACTGTTTTCTGCATCGAACAAAAAAATAAATACGTAAATCAGTTGAGAACTGCTGCCTGGGCAGTGCGCACAAGATTTAGCCGAAAAACCCACGTTTTTCCAGCATTAACCCCCCTTCCAGAAGTAAATTTCGAAATTCTGGCGACGTAGGGCACCACTAGACTGTTTTCTGCATCGAACAAAAAAGAACAACGCAAATCAGTCGATAACTGCTGCCTGGGCAGTGCGCACAAGATTTAGCCGAAAACCCCACTTTTTTCAGCAATAACCCTCTTCCAGAAATAAATTTCGAAATTCCGGCGACGTAGTGCACCACTAGACTGTTTTCTGCATCGAACAAAAAAATAAATACGTAAATCAGTTGAGAACTGCTGCCTGGGCAGTGCGCACAAGATTTAGCTGAAAAACCCACGTTTTTCCAGCATTAACCCCCCTTCCAGAAATAAATTTCGAAATTCCGGCGACGTAGGGCACAACTAGACTGTTTTCTGCATCGAACAAAAAACAACAACGCAAATCAGTTGAGAACTGCAGCCTGGGCAGTGCGCACAAGATTCTGTCACACACAAACACGCACGCATAGGGACATACACCTATAGGTTTTTTTCACGGATATGGATTCAGGATGGGTCTGAAACTGATTTGAATGTGGTTCTTTTCATTCTTGGCTGAGTGTTGTCCTCTTTTGACCACATCAAATACCACACAAGGATGTCTCACTACTGAGGGACGTCCTAAAAAAGGGCGAACAGTTCAGAGGTGAAAGGGAAAAACTGATGAGCCCATTAGTAGTTTTTCAGGAAATCAACATCAAGCACTCAGTGAAAGCGAGTGTTCAAAGAACGTCGAGTCTTTGGGAAAGGTTCTAAAACTGTTTCAAAAGAAAGTTATCAACTTTTTGGCTCGTTAACCAATAAATAATAATTCTCTACGGAAAACAAAGTAAAGTAACAGCCATTCCAGGCTGGGGCTTTTCGTTCGACTGCCCTGCCAGCAATTCTCTACGGTTCCCTCAAGTTTCTGCCAGTTGGACCACCAACCTAGTAGAAGTTTTTCTAGTTGGACCACCAAGAAGTAAAACTGTACCCCATGGATTTTACATCATCTAATTCAATCATTCCTACAGTGTAAATAGGTGTTACAAAAGAAGAAAGTAGGACTTACACGTATCACCTTCCAGGATTGGCTTGAAACCAGCTACAGCCAGAATTCTGATAAGTGTTTGCGCCGTGAGACACACCACATCCTGTTGCTCAAGGGTTAAAAGCGTATGAATCCTCATGTTGTTCGTTTCAAATGGATCGGCTATACCTGAAAACCGGACCTCGAATAAGTGTGACAAATAGCAGTATCGCGAGCTTGGTCAGCTCGAAATCGGACCATGACACGAGCTTGAGTCAGACATAATAAACACTCACTGGAAGATCCGGGTAAAAATAGTCCAGATGCCAGTAACTGGAGGACTCGCCGGAAAGCAACGTTCACTGGAAGCGCCTGCCTGCTTGGGTTGTTCATGATGGAACTGTGAGCCTGATTATCATTGCAAAAACATGAATCGATTAAGTACTGTATATTATAGATATAGGAACTGAAGTAGGGTTACCAGTCCAATATGCGATCTACCGTCTTTCAGGTGGTCCAATATGCTATCTACCGTCTAGTTGTATTACCTACTTCATTAAATAGCTTATCTGTCAAATTTCACTCCGAAGTTAAATTCATCGATGGTTTTCAAATTTACTGCATGATTGTGTCCTTCATGGCATCAAATAATAAGTTTTCTTCTGGAGGGAAAGAGCGCATCCATTGCTCTTTCAGCTTTCGCTCCAGGAAACTAAGGCACTTACTCACGCTGACAATATTTATTTGGTTCAGGTCTCATGTTCGAACTTCAGGAGTTTTCGACATAAAACTAAATTAATTAAAGCATTAGCAAAAGCATAATCCAAGCATTAGTTTTATTATCCAAGTGTTAATAAAGCAATATCACTGATTTTCCGTCCATTATGGCAAGCTTTTGTCAAGAGTAGGTGGGTATCATTTCATAATTATATGACTTTGCGATACCAAAAATAAAGGAGCCATAAACATAGCTAATAAAACACGAATGAAGGCATGAAACAAGATGTAAATGCCTAAATGCCAATGCAAAACTGTAGTGAACTACTTTCTACGCACCACTTTGATCAAAAAATAAATCGAGTTCCGCTTTCAAGCGTAAAAAAGCCTGCTACGTGAAGTCTTAAGATTAAGAAAAGTAATCGAAGGCTCGTAGGCTCCCCAACCAACCGACCACTTTTGTATTGAAAAGGCGTAAGTGGTGGCACGAATGGTTGGGAAAATGCGGTTGATAGGCCCACATTCAAAGCCACTGCGAGTAAACCTCGTTTTATAGTTTGATTCGTTCCAGCCTAACACCAATTCAAGATTTCAACATCATAATAAAATTCCATATTCAACTGAATCGAAATCAAGGTAAACGAGCAAACTCACCAGCAAGTCAAGCATCCAGGGGTTTAAGGGCTCGAATCCTTTAAATCTGTTTCGAAGATCCCTTAGCAGCCTAATCAGAACTTTGACGGTCGAGTGCTGAGCGTTTTCTTCAAACCACCGACTAAAACGTAAAACACCTGTTAGTTGAATATCCCGTCCTGCGCACATAGCTAACAAGATTTGTAGGTGGATTACTGTTAAACTGATGTGAAAAGTGACACAATTTTACCTATGCCTGATAGCGGACAGGTGCTTCTGGAGAATTTTGTAGTCCATATGAAGCTCTGGATCCAGCTTGCGGAGGTTTTGGTGAACCGTTGTAACAAGAACTCTGACAGTAGCCTCGTTGTTCTTAATTTCGAAGCCGGTTTCATTTATCGTCATCTGCAGAACTAAAATCAACACGGTCAGTATTTAGTTGAACCCAAAAATGTTGTGTTGTTATAGTCAATTTTCAACTTCACGCACAAGATGAATTAACACTGATCGGGGGGCACCAAATTACGAGGTAAGAAGGTAAAAGAGGAAGCAAAACAAAAATAAAAAATTTCCTTATTATTACTATTTTTTAAATGATCTATTTTTGAAAAGGAACAGTGTTGGTTTGATGGCCTCAATAAATGCTCAGAAAAGTTAAGAGATTGAATAAAGTAAGAGAGAGTGAACTCACAGCGGAAGGCTGCATCTTCAAAAACGACGGTGTTATGGCTGATGACTTCTGGTGATCGATGCTGAAGATTTTGCTCAGATTTTTGAGAGAAGGGTGATTTTGAAAGTAAATCTGGAGCTCGATCAGCAGAAGTCAACAGACAGAACACCATCGTTTTTGAAGACGCAAGCCTTCTCGTTCTTTTTTCAATCTCATAATTTTTCTGAGCATTATTTACATTTATTGAGGCCATCAAACCAATATTTTTCCTTTTCAACATAAATCATAAAAGACGATACAGCACGAAACCACACCACTTTTCGTAACATTATACAATTTTTTCGTGATTCTTACCGACTTTTGACCCTTACACCGTCAGACCTGATCCGCTCCTTTTAGAGAAACGTATTTTCATCATCGAAATAGTCCCGCTTTCTGTCGTGAATCACCATCCCACAAAACGTCAGGTAAGTTAGGTAATATGGATTTTAGGCCTTAATACCTCTGGATATTTACACCCCCTAAAAATCAACATGGCTTTGGACGACTCATCTGGAGGAGTGTGAGTTAACGGCGTACCTATTAACAGCATTCGGTATGCCGATGAAACTGATTTTGGCTCGCAGCCAACCAGAGCTTCAATCACTGGTTGTACGGTTAAGTGCGGAATTCGGTCTCTGTATCTATATATGTGACCAAAACGAAAAGAATGGTTCTTTTTACCAAGTCACCTGAAGTTGCCTCAATATGGATAGATGGAAGAGATTATGACCAAGCGGAGTCGCATAAGTATCTCGACGCACGCATGGACCAATCAGGGTAACCCGAAAGGTGAGGTTGTTTCGCAGATAGCTCAAGCCAAGATGGCATTTTTCGACATGAAGAGCTTCTTTTTAAGATCAGAACTTGGCCTGGACTTGAGGTTGCGCATGTCGAAGTGTTATTATGTATTGTGAGGCCTGACTACTTAACCCTTATTTGGGCAGAATTAATGCGTGGGAGTCTCTAATGGAGAAGTATTTCTAACGATAGGAAAAGAGAAGGAGCTTCTGCTAACCATTAAGGAGCGAAAGGTGCGCTATCTTGGGAATGTGATGCGTGGAGTTCGCTTAATTATTTAAGGGAAGACTGAGGGGAAACCATCGGTCGGGAGACACCAGAATTCCTGGCTGAAAGTTCTCCGCAAGTGGTTTGGTTGCTCCTCGATTGAGCTTTTCCGTGCAGCGGCTTCTCGGACGTCAACTGCCACCATAATCGCCAACCTTCGAACGGAGACGGCGTCATAACAAGAAAAATCTAAATTTGACACCGATTCTGTATGAAAACCAACTGGAATGGTATTTTCCCGTATTTTCTCACCCTTCCACACCATTCAGTGATTTTATATCAATTGTTCGCAATTTTAGCCGTTTTTACAGATTTTTGACCCCTAAAAACTCACATTTGAATCCCTACGAATTTTTGAAAATTGCTCATCTTCGAAATCATCTTTCTGTTTGGCAATAGGAACAATTTGGCGAAATATGGATTTTTTATCATATGCCCAAGGTCAGATGTCGTCTGGAGTGACACATGAATGTATAAATAAATATATCTATACTATAAATTTATGATTCGGTTCTGATCACAGAAAAACGGCTTGACGGATTTTTATAAGGTTTTCGCATAATGCTCGGAGTTGGCCGAGGAAGGTTTATAGCCAGTCGTATGCTCCATTTCGCACACGGGCTCCATTTATTGAGGCACTAGTTGTGTCCTCAGCAGCCCGATCGGAAAACACCCAGGGGTGTCATGGGTGCAAAATTATATATTTACGAGGTTTCAGTGAACTTAGGCTTGTAAGGTATCGTTCCCCATGTTTTTTTTAGGGTGAGGAGAGCAAATATGAAGTTGATTTTGACCACCGAGTGAATTATTGAGGTTCTGACGAAGTTTTAACTCTCTAAATTCAATATTTATGGGCCAAAAACCTGAAAATGGTTGTAATAACCAGAAGTTTGTATAATAATAATAATACCTGTATAATAATACAGGAACAGGTATTAACATGTGAATCAAGACAATTCAATGACAAGTTCAATGATCGAAGATAATTTGTCAAAATTAGCTATTTTAATATTGTTACACATGAAAGAAACAAAAAGTGAATAGCCAACATTTCTGTATGTGACAAGGATTTTGCAGCGTTTTTTGGTAGAGTGAGAGTGAAATCCCACGGCCTGAGGTAGTCTCTCGAGTAAATTTAAATTCAACACTTATTTTGCGCTCCTCTGATCATCATTTTTAATTTACGTTCTGCGTTAAGTTGAAAATTGACTATCGCATTATACTGATGTGGAATATAAAATTGGCATTAAAATACTGAAACATGGGCCAACTGTGCAGATGGAGTGCTCACTTTCTTTAGGATTGGAGGCCCGCAGATCATCAACCACTCTAGTTCCAAGAGCTCCTACGCACTCTTTAGTAGGCAGTGTTTTCAAGATTACCACAATGTCGGCGACATTCTTCCCAGCTAACATCGTACCTTTCTTGAAAGAGCCCACTTGCCTGGACTCATCGACTTGCTAAAACACCGAGGAGAAATTGATTTGTTGATCGTATTTTTATCAGACTACAACTCAGCCAAATTTTGTGCAGACTGATGGTCCAAAATAATGCATGCAGACAAAAAAAACTCACGCATGCGTCGAAGTTTCCAGGGGCGACAATGAGATTGTCGAAAACTGATTGGATTTTCGTCACCAGATTCAGAACAGCAGCTTGTTCTTGAGGCGACGGAGTCAGATCGGTATTCCTTTTCAATAGCGCCTATTGAAGAAAGAGGAAATTTAATGCTTGTGAAAATATAAAAATTAATGAAGATACTGGTATGGGGATTGCAGATCGACTGAAGCCTTAAAAACAATATAAGGATGGCTAATTTTCAAGGATACGTAGCATTTTTACGATTTTACTTGGAATAGCAATCAGCGCCATAAAACCCTCTTTCTGAAACCCGTTTTCAAAATGTACCATATGAAAGGGCGACAATTTGGTTCAGATTTGATGGCTTTCGATCTCAAACGTGTGATGTGAATGGATTTTGGAGTCTGCAATGGCCAATCATTGCCTATCCAAAACAAGCAAGTACTTGGGACTAAATTACTTGGATAAATTACGAAAAATGTAGGTGGCAGCGCCCACCTACGCCGCAGATGACACCCAATCAGCAAGGCCTCCCAGTATGACGTTACCACATTATTATTGTAGGGTTGTTTGTTCTCATAGAAACCACCTTGGATCAGCCCGATGTATTTCTTTATTTGTTATTGTTTATTCTATGAGAACAAACAACCCTACTATGATTCCTACAAACCAGCCAGGGACACAGTCCCACCATACCAATCACATTATTATTGGTGTTTTCACCCACTTCCTCCACCTCTACTCTCAAGACATTCCAGTTTAAAAATATATACGAACACCTTGCCACAATAATGGCCTATTGTTTGATAAACATCATAATCTATGTTAGGAGGTACAAACCTGAGTGAACGCATCGTCGTTAGATGCAGCTTTGACCCTCTGGAAAGCTGGTTCGCAGAGGACCATGTCGAAGGGGTGACGTGGAACGAATTTTTGTACTTTGAAGGGAACTCCGCCTCTACCGAGACCACCACGCCCGCCAATGAGGGCTCCACGGCCTCCTCGACCACCTCTGGGCATCCTGTGACAATAATTGAAATCAATTCAAGATCCAAGATGTAGGAATACGGTCAAAGCCACAGTAACCTGGGCATTTATTGCTGGATATCACTGTACTTCTCATCCACGAGTAGAATTAAAACCAATCATGCAGCACAGCTATGAGAGCGAATTTTCAAAGAAATATTCGTGCTACCGGGCCATTTGTAGCGATTTTTGATCCTCATATACTTAGTCAAATTTGACCCAATCTTTTTTGAGAAAAACATTTTTATAATCGAAATAGTCCCTCTTTCTGTCGTGAATCACCATTCCACACAACACCAGGCATGCTATCGATTTTAGCCCTTAACACCAACTTTTGACTCACCAAAAATCCAAATTTGACCCCTATTCTGCATGAAAAACAACTGAAATGGCCGCGTTCAGTGATTTTACATCACCTGTTCGCGGTTTTCGCCGTTTTTACCGATTTTTGATTCATAAAACTGAAACTTGAACCCCTTTTTTGAAAGAATTTTTGAAAACTGCTCATCTTCGAATTCATTCTTTTCTTTGGCAATCCTAACATTTTTACGAAATTTGGAATGGACACATAACTAAATTATTAAATTTAAAAAATATATATTTACATAATTATATATACATTTTTGTTAAAATCGGGATGAATTCAGGGTGCTCTGAAACGGATTTGCCTATAACAGATTCCAAAAATTCATGTTCTTAAAAATTTTGGACCCATTGCAATAGCTTCGTTTTCACTGAAAATCCGCAAAAGATGAAATGGACCTAGGAGTATAACTTGGAGAGCAATCAGACTCAGAACCATGCTTACCCGCTTGAATACTTGTGTAGTCGCAAAAGTATAGACAAAAAACTACAGTGCTAGGGCTCATACTAAGTCTTTACAAATAGTAAACCGCTGGAAACAGAGGTTAAACAATGGGATTAGAGAAGGCAGCGGCTGTCATAAATGGGATAAACGGAGGGCAACGGTTCCAGAGGGGAGGGGTTTTCAAAGGAGATATGTGGGTAAGAGTGAGCACGAGGGCCTGAAAGCTCTCCATGACCATAACCATGATGCATTGCAAGAGGTCCAAAAGGAGCCTATGAGCGAGGGCTACGCAGCATTTACACGTTTCACGCAATAGCGAATTTTTGATTGGAGGAAGTTTTCAGGGCTTTTCTTGGGTTTGTGTGAATTTTGGTGCATGGGTAATTGAAAACGAGATGTTCAGTGTATTCCACCAATAATATTCCAGTAGGTATCTAAGCTATGCACACTCACCAGGTAACAGTGGCAGTATGTAGGTACGTATAGTTAAGAAGCGTCGGCAACATTGACAACGATAACACAAACCCTCCAATTTCTCAAAGGAGGGAGCAAGAAAAAAAATCAATTTTTACAGTGAAACATGGTTCCAGAATATGCTCATAAATGACTCATGACGTGCCTCTTCAATTAGGTACTATAATCAAAGTAAGTAGGTATTTCTTGTTGCACTGGTCCTTCTTGTTGTATTGGCAGACGGTAGGAATAAGAATGCGAATACCACCACAATTCGTTTATGAACTACCGAACAAGACACTGGGACATTCTGAAATTCAACTGTACACGGATTGGACCGCTTATTCGTTATGTTCTTCACGAATTTGCTAGAAGTACACAAACAATACCGACCTTCAAAACGGCTCTCTGCCTCTGCCACGACCACTTCCACTCACGACACGCGCCAAGAAACGTTTGAGGCACGTGGAAGTTGACGTAAATAAGTACCTAGGTAGTATATTATGAAACAGCAACATGAGTAACATCAGTGATGGACAGTAGAGGCCTGATAGCTTAAGTAAGAAATATAATTTTGAGACTTAAATTATCAACATAGCGACTGAACACAGCATCCAGGCAGGTGTTATTTCTCGTTGTTGAAACTGCTACTAACTTACTTTCAAACAAAATGTCTCTTCCATGAAGTAGAGGAAACGTTGGCCTCGTGTACTTTTCAGATCAATATTTAAATCGCCTCCAAGTATGATGGGAATTTTGTAGTACCCTTCCTTTTGAACAACTTTGAATACAGCTGCTTTGGGGCGCAGGCGATAATGTTCAATTCGAAGAAATCTTCTACATCGCCCATGGAAGAACCGGGTGAAATGTATATTGAAACAATTAAAACTCGTCCGTCGTTAACTGTTGTTTCGATGGCGCAAATATAACCAACTCCGTCATGCGCAATAGCAATCCTTTTGATTTCAGAGTTTGCTTTACCAAATTTCAGTAAGTCGTGGCGGCAAATGGTGTATCATTGTTTACATCAACATGCATGTGGATGATTTGCCCGATAAATCCTTTGAACCGTGCAAAAGGCGTAACTAGTTGCTCGGTGATGATATCGAGAGGTGGCGAGTGAACTGGATACCAGGGGTATGAGAATCCACAGCTTTGTTCGTGCAGTCCCTCAGAGCTTGTTCAGAGCAACCCGGGCATGCGCAGTAAGGGTGAGGCAAACATTTGCTGTTCGCGCAGACTCAGGGCGAGCTCCGAGCCAAGTGGTCCGTTGTTCGTGCTGTCCCAGGGCAGATGATTCGGTGTTCGTGCTGACCACGGAGCTTCCTCCGAGCTGCTCTGAGCAAGCCCTCTCGTGCCCCAAGAGAAGATCAGGGGCAGCTGAGCACTGCTCTTCCGTGCATGCACCCTCGACCCGTTCGAGCTGCCCGTGCTCCGAACAAGCTCCTGGCTCACCCTGCTCCGAGCAAGCGTGTTCAAAGCTCACCCTAAATCAAGCCAGTTCGGTTCAAGCGGAAACTGAACTTGCTCGGATCTATCCCCAAGGGGACAGCACGAACAAAGCTCATTTGAGCAGTGATAGTAGAGAGTTTTTGCAAAGGTTTGGCTACTAGCCAAAATTGACGGGCTAAGGCCTACGTATGAAGCAAAGTGCGAACTGCGCATGCGCGCGTTTGGTTGGGAACGACCTAACTTAGCTCGTCAACGTTGGAAGCCACCGGTCTACGTAAATGACCTAGCACTAGGTCGTATGGGCCGTTTTCCGTACTAACCTTCCACCAAGGAAACCTCATCGCATGGATTGCCTTCTTCCATGGCATTTATGATTATTTGTTTGTGTTGTGTAGGTGTACCTGATAGCGTTCGTCTTTTTTCTCTCGATTTTCGGTTTTTCTGCTGTATAAAAACCCTAAATTTCTATATTTTTGACATTTTCATGTCTTTGCCCTGGCACATAGCACAAAAAACTGTCACGAAATTGCGTAACGAAATTGTGTTACAGTGCCTTTATAATGATTTCCGCTTACAACGACCCCGTTGTTAGGTTTGTTCATTTTCTACACTTTTTAACCCACAAAAATCGTTCACCACTCGTTGGAAAGCTCTCGATTTAACGAACATTTTCATGTTCTCCATAACATATTGACTATACGAATAGCGGAGCTATGGGCATAACTGTTCTCATATTTTGTTTACAAACTAATGATCGTGAGTGTAGAAGATAATTAATCCGGAATCGTCTATTTTATTGAAATTAGGTACCTACCTCTTAATATTAATAATGTCAAAAGCAATAGGTAAAGACATGAAAATGTCCCAATGCGTTGCAGACTCGTATGCAAGCGTTTTTGCTGTTTCTGTGATTCTGGATTTTTTTGTTTCTTATTGTTAAAAAAAAAAATTTTTAAAGCTTTATAATTCTCTCGAGCCATGCGTTTTTTGCTCTGTTATTGGTGACAAACGATGAAATGAAAAGAACAAGTTAAATTTTGATCTGTACCTACTACCTATTTTACGTAACAAACGAATAAATAAAATTCTGAGCAGGCGATGAAAGTTTTGACATTTTCATGTCTTTGCCCTGGCACATAGCACAAAAAACTGTCACGAAATTGCGTAACGAAATTGTGTTACAGTGCCTTTATAATGATTTCCGCTTACAACGACCCCGTTGTTAGGTTTGTTCATTTTCTACACTTTTTAACCCACAAAAATCGTTCACCACTCGTTGGAAAGCTCTCGATTTAACGAGCATTTTCATGTTCTCCATAACATATTGACTATACGAATAGCGGAGCTATGGGCATAACTGTTCTCATATTTTGTTTACAAACTAATGATCGTGAGTGTAGAAGATAATTAATCCGGAATCGTCTATTTTATTGAAATTAGGTACCTACCTCTTAATATTAATAATGTCAAAAGCAATAGGTAAAGACATGAAAATGTCCCAATGCGTTGCAGACTCGTATGCAAGCGTTTTTGTAGAAGGAGTTATGAAACAAAGTGAGTTTAGTTCTATAACTGGAGTTTAAAGTGATTTTCCAAAATCTGTTTGTTATCCTATTTCTGTCTGAATGGAAAAGTGGTCGGGATGCTCGCAAGCTCGCATCTCCAAAAAGAAAAAATATCCTATATCGGTCCTTAAGTAAAAATATAGATTATTGCAGTGATAGATCAAGTGGTGTGTAGCTGTAGTTTTGAACCACCCGATTTTTGTCCTCCTTCCTTAAAATATATCTTCATTGTATAGGTTTTAAGGTATTTCCTATGACGCCAACCAAGTACTTACCTATGATTCGAGTAGCTTAGACACATTAGTTTTTTGAAAACAGTGTTAGTTAATATTTCTGTGACCCTTGAAGATTGGAAAATGTCAATAAATTGTACCTGGCTAATTTATCTATGTATATGGACAACCTTACCGTTTTTTGGCTAATAATGTCTACTTATTAGCCACTAATTTTTGCCAAATAACTTTAATTAGCCAAGCCTTTAGTTTTTTGGCTAATTTGTCTCGTGTCTATGGACAACCCCACATTATTTTCCATTTGAAAATAGTAATAGGAAATGTTTCTGTGATCCTTTAAGGTGCGGCGACACTGCCACCGGACTTGACTTGACATCACTTGGTGCCTGTCTGAACCCATCCTTCGTATTTCAGAGGGGAGCGGCGAGACTGCGACCGGACCTGACTTGACTTGACTTGAGCCACCCACCGGACTCCGTTCTCACCCAGTCTGGATGGGTTGAGACCTGACTCCGGTCCCCCCTCTACTGCAATTTTCAACCCCTCGAGCCATCCAAAGCAGCCCCCATTGCTCTTCTCATCATAAAATAGTTTTGAAATTGAACATCGTTCAATTCCGCGAGTAGGGTGTGAAATTCACCGTATTGTGCTCGTTCGGAAACAAATGGTGACATGTACGACTTATTCAAAGAAAGAAAACTGGTCACTAGTTCTATTTCCTCATCAGAATCGGATTTTGATTCTAAATCACAAAGAATGACTTCCATTTCGGAGGACATACTGGACTGGTTGAAGTCCGGTGACGCCGGTCAAGTCAAGTCCTGTGGCAGTGTCCTGTCGACAGTCCGGTGGCTCCGGTCAAGTCAAGTCAAGTCTGGTGGCAGTGTCGCCGCACCTCAAAGACTGGAAAATCTTAATTAACTGTATCTGGCTAGTCTATGAACAACCATATAATTGTACTAGCAAAGATGAAAACTAAAAACGGCTTTTTAAAGAAATCTTCAAGTGATGAGAACAGTTCAACGTTAACGTTAGTGTCACCCATCGAATCAGCTTAGCCTAACTTTCACGACCTTAGATCGTTTCACAATCTAAGAGGTTAGCATCCGTTTTTTCCCCGTAGATCGTTAGCCTGGAGATCCTTAGTCGTCAACGACCTAGTGGCCAAACTTTTGCGAAAACTCTCTTGTCATTCACAATTCACGCACTCGCTAATAGTCACTACCGAAACAAAGTCTCCTGGCTAGAGAGAAACCTAGCAACTTACTGTTTTGGTAACCCACCTACTTAACTAATGTTTACCGGTATCGCGTTACACTTTTTGCCTTCGGAAATTTCGGGTTGTCCCCCAGCCCGAAAACATATCCATATTAAAAAATCTGAATACCACAAATCCCAACCACTCCATGATGCCCTTCAAAGGTGAAGTCCTCCCCCTTGGTTCCCATCAAGGACGTCAAAGCAGACACTACCAAACTATATTATTAAAGATTAAGGATTTAAACTCTACCCTGTACTCTATACAGTCACTGTACGAACTAAAAATCTACCAGTACTGAAAGGAACGAACCATGAACTCCACAACATTTCGCATCATTTTTCTAGCCCAACGCTCAAAACAGTACCTACCTACCTATCTATTTCGCTCAGACGTAGGTATATCACCAAAAATTAAACTGAATCCATCCTAAAAGCTTAAAACTTAGGAATTCCCCGGTACTTTTCGGTTATACCCCCCCCCCCCCCCCAGTCAAGAGCCCACCGTTCCTGCTCTACTTGTTTGGGACTTCTGAATAGATTAGTGGAATGTAATGTTAGGTATAAAATACCAGAAAACAAGACAAGTAGAGAACCAATTCCCCTAGTAGGTAGGCAGAAAGAAACTGAACGCTATCGATCACATCAGAAATGAAGATAATAGTGGGGGGGGGGGGGGTATTCTCAGCTTCTCGACTTTTTATTTGCCAGTAGGGTTCTGATACTTCAGAACACTTAGTGACTGGCAAAATATATCACAGACAAGAAACCTATCATCATCATACCTACCTAGCTGGATTGTGAGTAAAAACGTCAGTACGTCACCTCCAAGCTCCCACCAACCAGACGTGTTTGGGAAGAGTCAACGTACCTAGCAACACGAAACTATATGTTTACATAATAGAGAGTTCCTAAGAGATAAGTTCATTAGGGAACGGCCATATCTTCTGGCCACATCTAAGGCGAGCAGCCTTTGGATGCTAACCAATAAGTCCGGTTTGACAGAAGTGGTGGGGGTAGGAGTGAATTAAAAAGTAACGTCACTTAACTTAGCACAACGCGAAATCCATTCCATTACATAGCATAGGTAGGTATACTCACTTTTTTATCCTAAGTTGATATCGCAACAATCTAGCAAATTCTTTGAAAGACGCTTGGAGTAACTTTGAAAGACGCTGGCGATGGCGAGGACCGACAACACATGACGCGTTAAAAAAAAACGACAAAACGCGGCAAAAAGCTGTGCACTGTTACCCCTGAGTAAGGTTAAAGACGATTCCTAAAGTTTGTGCCCTGGGAGATAACGCGCCTTATGTATAAGGCCGAATAAGTCGAACTTAAGGAAATAAGTTTGAACTTGGGCGACGCGCATGCGCAGTTGAGATAAATCCGAACACATCTTCCCGACTTTAGTCTTTAGGAACTCTCTAATAAATAGCGTTCCAGCTTGATGAGGAAAATACCAACGAATATACCTAACGTACGAATTTGAAAGGAATTTGAATTAAGGCAAGTTAGTCAAGCGTTAACAGGAAGGAACCGGCGTGCTGTTCTTGGTTTCCAAGCGTACCGATTGCCAGGGCTGGAAATCACTTATATAGTACGGAAGTATGTATTATCATATTATACGCTACAATTAGATATAAGTATTACTTACATTTTAAAGAGTTGGGTATCAAAAACTGTGAACCAAGCTAAAACTACAAAATCTACACACGATAATAGCGCTTGGATTTAGCAGCAAACTAAGCGAACTTAAGATGGCGGAAACCTAAACAAAGCTCGTGGATCCATGCATGGAGAAAAAATCCATGCAAGGCTTATCGAAATCTTGGTACTAAGGAAAATAATTATTATTTATGATAAATTCACGGCATAAGCATTGCATTACGTTTCTAATCTTCTAAAATAATGTTAGAATACACAATTAATTAATCATAACTTGAAAAATTTGGTATGAAAAGTAGGATGCGACAATAGAGGTTTAGCATCATTATGTTAGCTGTAGACCAGGATCAGGATAGACGATCCATTTTGTGAACTAGTGTCTTTTCTCGTAGAAGGCTGACAACGTTTTGTTTGCTTTTGCTGCTTAATGCTGCTTGCGCTGCTTGTTTGTCATTGATATATTTTTTTTGATAACACCAATAATCTCACTGTTCAAGTAAGGCCGGAGTTTTACCTCTTGTTCAGTATATTTTGTCGCGATCGTGTTCTCTTCTAATTGCTGAAGAAATCGTCATTTCCAAGGTACTGACCTCTATTTTAATTGTACCTACTTACTTACCTTCATCATTGAACGTGACAATTTGACGTCGTTATCGAAATGTGGAACAACGGATTGTTTCTCGAATCTGGATCCTGGGCTTACTTGTCAGTTTTTTTCTTTGGTGTCATAGTCGTCTCTCTTGGGGGCCTCGCGTATTTCGTATATTTCGGAAGTTGATGAACAGTACCTAAACACCTTATTGCGGTGACATACTTCCATCTGAGAAGGGACTTTATCGATACAGCCTATCAGGGTATGAAGAGCTCGAGAGGTTTTGAAGAGCCCATATTTTTTTAACCTGGGATTTCACAGTTCACCGTTGGAAGGAAGTGAATTTCAGATGAGCTGGATGAGCTGTATCTTGGATGCAGGTATATATCTAAACATCTTCGCAATCCCTAATCCGAAGACGTCACGTACGAAGATCAGTATCAGTCTCTCCTTACTCACTAGTTACTCTAGAAATGATCGTCGATCAAGTCTTGTATTACCCATGACAAACGGGAGGGCAATAAACGTGAAGTCAAAAAGTCTATGCGACTCATTTCTTGAGAAATGTGCAAGATGCCTTTAATTCATAAAATAACCCAGATGACCGATGTGACGTTAATTTTAAAATTTAGTTGAGAAATTAGTGATTTCATGACACGGGCCTAGAGAATTGAACTCTGAGACTAATCCTGTTCAACCTCTAGGCTGCTAGTATCGTAATCACAATTCAGATTGGCCTAAATTGCCTCAGTCAGAATTCAAATTTCTCAATTTTGGACCCAAATTGACAAACACGAAGTACCTAGATCACTGAAATTCACATACTGCATTACCTATGAATTTCATACAATCCGGAACAACTAGTCTGCCTATCCGAAGTGCGTGCCGTTTTTCTGCTAAATACAGATCTAAACGCAAGACATGTCTGTGTTCAAAATACAGTGTATTATGAAGGGATAATAATAGGGATGACAGTAGCAGTAAAAGATGCGATTACAACAATATCTATATTTATTACACTTAGTTTTCACAGCGATGACTTGTCCTTTATCAACAAACAGACGATTGTAGTTAACTTCATCATTCAGAGGTTTACAACGTTTCAAGTTGTTTTCAACTACAACACTCAAAAATGTTAATAAATTTTACATAATACAGTTTTAATTTTATTCTATTAAAATTTGATTTCGTATATATATAGATCTTATTAAACGAAAGGTAGATATTGCTGACCTCTACATTACATTTGAACAGGTGTACTTCACAAATGGGTTAGGACGGGGATTGTAGTTGAAGGAGAGGTTTGAGTCGCTTGTTCTGTCATTTTCAAACCTTCCATATGGTGCATTCGTCAGATGATTTATCTCAATGAATAAATGGTGAGCGTTTTCTTAGCATGGTATGCTGATTTTAAGGAAAAAGACGATTCTGGGAAGTTTTTTTCTACAAGAAAGTTAAGGACGGACAAGGTGGGTTCTTGCCCAGGTGAGAGGTAGGTGGGAGTTGAATTCACTGAATATATCGCTGACTTACTGAAAAAGGATGGTCTCATTGCGATTTAGTTTTGCTTGTATTGTTATAAGTATTTTACATCAACATGAAAAAGGTCCATTTCATAATTATTATGCTCAAGAGAAAATGTAGGAGTGGGCTTAATTTGCTATGCAGTACCTATCTAGAACTTACCTCACAGGCCTAATTCACACAGAAGAAACGTTACTGGTTACAAGGGAACACGTATAGGGCCTTAAAGGGACGCGTATTAGTCACACTGAGGAGATGGGAAAGAGAAGAGCGACTTGGCATCTGTAGGTATTCAGCATAGAGCTAGAAGTTGAGGGAGGTTGGTCGTAAGGTGGGGGACTAGCTTCGCTTACACAGTTCCAACCATGGACGGAGTAAGTTTGGATTGTCACACTCTCAAAGAAGTAGATGAAGGCAGAAAAGGATCATCACCTATCCTTATGTCAGTTGTCGTTGTGAATTTAATACTCCTTTCTTCGTCTTTAAGCCAGACCTCTGGCCACACAAATTCCCTTAATTCAGCCCCTGCTGCAGCTGCAACATGCAACTCAACTCTGGCATGCCTGCTCCATTTCCCCCTAGAATTTTAGTCACGTAAGAACATCTGATTAGGAATAGTTTGGTAGTGACTCTTTAATGAATCTATGTATGTGGTGGCTCCCCCAAATATGACCTTACATACTTTGTGTATCCTGTCTTTTTCAACCTTGGCCGAGTAATATGGCCATACCAATAGACAAAATAAACCATACCAATAGGTAAATTGACAAAATTGACTCTGCCGAACTTCTGGGAACGTTATTCACAAAGCCAGTTTCTGCTAAACCACCATGCCCCAAAAGGTTACGCTGCAAAATGCAGTCTTGCTCCAAACTTTTGTTGCCTTCTGAATCATAAAAAAGTATGTTGAGTTGCACCACCTGTGCCCTGTGTAAGGTCATAAATTCACACTGAAGGTTCATCGAGCAGAAACGAGTCCGATAGGAACAAGTTGTTGATTCAAATCCCCCTGTGGCTCAAATTTTCCTGGCCATAAGCGCTATCTGTCAGCTGTTTCTGTTTTTACATACATGAAATTCTCGTTCCCAAAAGCTTACGAGTCTTCCTGCTCTCTTGAATGTATTGTCCAGTCCATTACCGGTCCCTCTCTGTCCCTACCTGACATCTCTTCTGTGTGAATTGGGCATCAGATTCGCTCAATGTAGGTAGGTAAAGCCTGTAAAATGGGTGTTGGATTTGTGCTCTAATTATTTTTATTGCTCCGTACAGAAGGTCTGTATTGACGGATTTTTAGGTTTTAATGAAAACTGAGAGATATAGAGTGAGAGAGAGGGGAGACAAAAGTTTTTCTTACATTCAATTTACTGTTTTGATTTGTTTTTCCTTGTTTTCTTTTCGAAAAATCCTTTTATTAAACGGATCGTTTTCCTCCCCAAGCGTAGAAGTCCGGACCCCTCCGGATAGGTCTGAGGAGGGTACCCCAGGAGCGGTCCTTGCCACCGCGCAGCCTGTACCCTGGGGATGCTGAACGCGCTGTCCGCTTTCCTCCCCAGGACTGGAAGATTTGCTTCCTCTTTAGCGATGAGGGGGGGTACGCTCGTTTCACCATCATGAAGTCTTCCACTGTGGACAGAGTTAAAAATGTATACGGATTTGCTCGCAATCGGTAGTATAAGGTCATTGCTGTCGATTGGTATATTTGTGGCCTGTTCGATCTATTCTACAGGATCCTGAGATCAGTTTCAAGAAAATCAAAAACTTCATTTCACATTAGTCGAAATACTTCATTTACAGTAGCTATGTGATGCATTCTTCACGGTCGTGAACACTAGTGTAAGTTAATATCAGTAAGTAGAAGTCCTACATCAGGCCATCCATTCACATTCCTGCATTCTGTGGATAGCACATTTTATTCATGTGCTAGTCAAAGTATTTAATGTGTGATGAGATTTTTTGGATCTTGGGCATTGAAGAAATATTTTTATCAATCCAATTAAATACGCTGCCTAAATCTAGGGGGAGCTGGTTTCAGATTCATCTTCACGGCGATATTTGAATTCTTTCAGCAATACCAGTTGGTACCTAATTAGGATCCACGAATTTTTTTGAATCCCCGAAAAAGCGCCAAATTTGCCAAATTTCATTAGTGCCAACTCACATAACATTCCAACCTAGTCTGAAGTCTACGTACCTTCTTCACCAAATTGAACCAGTGGCCAATAGCAATTGCAGGATAACCCCATGAAACCTACTGTCTGCAAGGAGAAGAAAGCCGTACTTTTTTCCATTTCGGACTTTTGTTACCGTTAAAATTCTCATAGTGATTTTCAATAAGATACAGTTCCTATAAGAATGTAACAAACTCAGTAATATAGTCAGTAGTCACTTATAGTAATAGTAATATAGTCACTTACAGTGACTAGCCCAGAGCCTTTAGCAGAATAAGCAGGCGACATTCAGCTCTGTAGGGTGCTATATACTTACATGCATTATTCGTTAGTTTGGTATTCGTACGATGTAGAGAGCTACATACCTTTCTATTCTGTGTCAAAGGAACCGCCATTGGCTATTCTACTCAGCGAATCCCTGGCGGAAATTCTCTCCAATGATTTTAATCAGATTTAACTGGTGATGTATTCTACTATTTTCGGAGCACACTGTTACCTGATGTGACAAAGGCTGATCGAATGCACGAACGATCTGAATTGAGGTCTGCAGCTTTGTTTTTCAGATCAGAATGTAGTTTTCATTAGTGGTTTTCATTAGGCCTTCTCTGCTATTTCGAATTTCCGTAAGCGTAAAAGGGTTTAAAAGAGGAAAGGCGTTTCTAGCGCTCCAGTTGCTGGCTCTTCAGTGTGTGACACTAAAGTGCGTTGTTTTCCACCGTACTCTAAGATGACTGAAAACTGGGGTACACGAAGGAGTGCTTTTTAAATTCAACTTTACTTTGTTAATCTAATTTGTACGTAATTGATTCCCATTATGCTTTGCCAATCTTGGAACTTGAAGGTATCTTCAATTAGTTCTAGACGGTTGTATCGTGGTTTTTAAAATAATTTCTAGAAATTGTGGCATATCCTTTCTCAAATTCCACAATTTCTAGAAATGATTTTCTAGAATTTCCTTTCTCCATCTGTCGTACTATTACTCCCTTCATTATTTTTTCATATTTACTCACAGCCCTTTTAATACTGTTCTGTCACGTCAATAGCTTTTAGCCCTCAATTCACGACTGAGTTAGCAAACCCAAAAGCGTCAAAAGTGGATATTGTTTGAAGTTAGAGGATCAATATCCCTTCTGTTGAACGGTCTTTAAAATGTTCAGTATTTTTTGTTATACGATTTAACGCCTTCGAGTGTAAACCTTTGTTCGCTGTGTGGCTTTGTCCTGTTCGCTGTGTGGCTTTGTCCTAGAATGTTCGGGGTTTCGGTTTTTAGTAGTGAAAGTGGTTCCACATGTCCTTGATAAGTATTTCTTAATGGCGAATTGTGTGGCTGTCAGTTCAGATGCAGAATTTAAAAAAACTCACTCACTGTTCACTCTTGATCATACTTACACATGCTCATCATTAGCGTCATAGAAAGTAGGCAGTTCAGCTAAACCTGGTTATTGTTTGGTTAGTAATACTACGTCTACTGCCATGTTAGATTGCATGACATTAGAACCCGTTTAGTCATTCGGATCTGTTCAGTTACTGGACTGAAGATTAATGCCAGCAAGACTTTGTACCTATTTGGTGGTTGGAGGAAACGGCTACGATATATACACGTGCCTCGGTAGGGAGCAGTCAAGTCTTTGGAGCGGCTCAGGTACCTTGGCTCTATTCTTGATGGATCTGGAAGTTGCGAAGTGGGCATCTGTCGACGTATCCAGCTAGCAAGAGCCGCATCCAGCTCATTGAATGGAATCCTCTGGAGTCGGGAGGATTAACCTATGAACTAAACCACTGTAGAAAGTATGTTAATGTACGGAGGAGAAGGCTGGTCTATAACGCGGAGGAACCGGCAAAAGTTGACTGTGGTTGAGGTGGATGGTCTGCGGCGGAGTTGTCGTGTGTCAAGGCTAAATATGGTGCAGAGCTAGACCATCAGAGATACGATTGAGCAGGCTGAATCGGTTTTCGTTCGATTTGAACGGAGAACCCTGGATTGTTATGGACACCTGAACCGAAGGCAAGTCAGAGGTTCGTTCAGACAGACAGTCCTGGACCGTTCTAGACAGTTCTGTCCAAGCCATGGCCTTTTTTGTGCGTTCGGATAGCACCAGGATTGGTCCTGGATCGAGAGGCCATTTGGGACTAGTTCTAACAGTCTTGGATTTTTTCGAGGATTGTTGATCCTACATGTGCACTTGATGCTTCTACCCTCAGCTTATGTGGATGGTCACACTGCTTCAGGTTATCAGTTTGGAAACGTCAGCGCGCATTCGGACAGACTCAGTTCTGGACTCAGTCAATCAAAAATTTATTTGCAAAAGACTAACGTTGCAGTGAGTTTGACAAAGTTGCATAGATAAGGGAAATACATTTTCTTAACTAACCCAATTCTGGCAAATAACTAGGTATACTGTCATAACAGGTTATACAGACTAAATCAAGCTTGACAAGTAAAACTCAGTAACACAGAAAATTGAGGGAAAGAAAACAACAGCGCCTGCGCTCTTTGAAACACCTACCTACTTGTTCGAGGTGAAAGCTCTTAACTTCAAAGCTTCGATACAAGATCTAAATATTGCAGAAAACTTCCTAGGGTCCCACACTAACAGATCTTCCAAGTGCAGTTCGACACACTCTAGGGATAATATCGCTTCTCGAGTAGTTTCGGATATAATCCACCAAGAAGCAGTTTCTATAAATTGGGCCTATAAATGGCATTTGGCCTATAAATTGGGCATAAAACATTAAGTTACCCAGAGTGTCCAGCTCCTGCCTGTTACAATTCATGCAAAGCACAGAACAGTCTAACTTATACAAGGTTTTCTTATAGCAAATGTTCACTTTACCCTTTTACGCCAGTCATAGTTGCGCAATAACTTGTTTCATGTTTTCATATCCAGGCAGCCCAGTATATTATGGGGCAGCAAAAGAGCCGTATGAACATATTCTCGGGTAGTATGGATTGTAGCATGAGCTCAAGGAGCTGTCTGCGTCAACAGTTCTGGACTCAATCCTGGACGGTTCTATCCCCTCATTTTCAGAACGCAGTTCCATCCTGGACTGGTCCAAGACTGTCTGTCCGAACAAACCAAGGTGGCCAAAGAAGGTGTTCCAATGGTCCCTGAAAGGTCGGGTCGTCGGCAAAAGGGGCGTCCCAGAGAGGGGCGTACATGGAGAGGAGTTGTTAACTCAATGGGGACCCGTCGATCATTGACGGGACAGAAGTTCTTGGCGTCAGGCGATAAGAGGCGACCCCTAACAAGGGGATGTCTTCAAAAGGTTACTGGATCTTTACAGTCTCGATTATTTTTGTAAAAAGACTAGGCAGTTAACCAAAGACTTGTCATCATGGTTTTAGCAGTTGATTGGGGCTATGAAAAATCGACCTGACCAACTGTACTTCTTTGGTTTGCCAATAACCTCTTTTCATCCAGCTCTTGATCATGCAACTATTATTGTCAGTTTTCAATGTTTTCATGCGATGTTACATTATTTGTTTGACTCTGTCGCAGTAGTTTGACATGTGCTCTTGCGTTCGAAAAAAAAGGTGGACTTCCCAATTTTTCACCTCCATTTGAATGTCACCAACTCAAGTAAACGTGATGATAAACGTTTGTGTTGTCCCTATTTGCTGGAGGACGAGCGTTGTGTGGGGTGCAAAAACCACTGAGTAATGTTTGCCTTACCAACACGTCACTTAAGGCCCTCTTGAAACTTTTCAACTAACGTAATTCGTCAACTAGGGACATCAGTCCGACTGTCAACGCGGAGCGTAGTAACGTCGATTCGTGCCTGAATTTGAACCATCACCTTTCCAAACTCGATTTGTACATATTGTAACCAGTTTATTTTTCTAAATGAATGATCTTTCTAGATGATTGATTTTTCTAAAGGCTTCCTGTTCAGGATGATGATCATCATTCAAGGCTACGAACTACTTACTGCCTAAATGTCTCTTACCATTTTCTGTCGCTGTGCTGTTGCTGGCTCGTTTGCCTCCCCAAGAATTGAATTTCGCTCGTTTCTCTTCTTCCCAGGTCGAGCTTGAGTCGACCCTTTTTCCTCCCCAGCTGTTGAATTTGGCTCTTTTCTCGGGATCCTCTTGCAACCAGTAGTTCTCGCTGCTTTCGTCGGGTGCCTCATCGTAGTCCATACCTCCACGTTTTCCACCCCATGAATTGAATTTGGCTCGTTTGTCTTCTTCAGCTATAATTTAAAAAACAAAGTTCTAAGGTGGTGCAATAAAAACCAATAATTATTGTAGACTTACAGGAAAGCCCGTTGTACTTGGTACAGTTGGTTCAAGAGCGGTAGGCATCGAAGAGAAGCCTCGAAAAATTCGCGCTTGGTTTAATGACAGTTTCTCTTAGCGATTAGTATGACGATAAATCTCAAATAAACAGACGATAAATAGTATGACGATAAATCTCATTGCTACCCAGGATTCCGTCTTCAGCTCCGCTTCTAACAAAGCATCTCACCCCAGTCGCTCCATTCTCAAGATTGGACACACATTTTCACGATCTTATTATGAATCACATTGTGAGCAGTCCTACAGAGGCTCCATTTCGAATATCAGTCCCTTGGTTAGATAGGAAAGAAATTAGCTTCTGGGCTCACTCAGGTGATTAGGGAGGGTTCATAGTTCTGATTAGGGAGAAGACGTACAGACAAAAATCATTTGCGTTTTATGTAATAGGAGTAATAGGATAGGATAGGCGCTCTCCTGGATTGGTGATTGGTGATTGGCCCGTATCCCTTCTGCAGTTCCGGCGTTCGATACCTGTGATGACGGTTTTGATTGACATTCATTCCCAACTGCTCCTTGCTAGTAATGCTGTAGATGTGCTTTGGCATATCCAGAGCCTTGATGTTCTTGGAAAGGGTTAAGTGATTATTACTAAAATTATTAATGAACATTATTGTTATTATTAATAATTACTAAATAAATAATAAGAGATTATTATAATATTATTATTAAAGAGAAACCAACAACTAAAATACTTCTTAAGATTGCCAAGTACACCGAACTGTTCCTTTAGATATAACTAATTTTAAAAATACGTTGATTTCACCCCTTTTGAAATCTTGACTTGAAATGTCTCGGATCGATCCCTTCCTCATGTAAAACCCCAATCTACCCTCTCTGACACTTCAGAATCGAGGATATCTCCGGTGGTTGGTTATGAAAACCTCAAGAACGTGCGTGGGTCGGGTCAAATCATCACGTCGACAATCCGGCCGTGGGTCGCCTTCCTGGTGGTTAATAGAGGGGTTGAGTTCTTGAAATATTCTAGTATTGAAAATTATGGAAAGGTATATTTTTCCCAGACATTTCATGTGAGTTTTCATGATGTATGAAATTATCGCAATTAAATGTGGGTGTATTTCAAGCCACTCTGTGTGCGTTCGTTCCTACAGAGAACCAGAGAGAAGAGAATGTTTCTCTCTGGCTGTAATTGGTTCCCAGCTGGCGAGTAATGCAAAACACCCATGAAATAATGATGAAAGAACCTACTGTTAGTTGTATTCTCTTAAGACAAAAATCGTTAATTCCAATTATTAGGGACCATCGTATAATAGGTATAATATGCCATTTTTTTCGTACTTACCTATTTAATGTTCTGAGAATTGATTGCAAATTGGTAAGATTTGATTGCAAAAGTCAAAACCATTCACGAAAGTACCCAACACATTTTAAATCGCTAAGACTCCGCATACAGTCCTACGTGAATTAGGTACCTAGTTACTCAGCTCATTTGTCTTACGATTTTCTCCATTACTTACGCTGGTATGTAGGTTGATAATGGGTAAATTAGTGCCTATCAATCTACCTACTTTTCTTGATGTTATGTGGATTAACTGATTACTTTTCTACATTTGAAATAAGTATGTTCGCCCTACTTTTATGGAATTTCATGGATAAATATGCTCGCCCTCATTTCATTTTCGTGGTCTCAAATCAAAATTAATTCTATCTCGATAAAAGAAGAGTGTAAGAAACGAGGTTATATTTCACTTGACACCCCTTGACACTGAAAGATCTGAAATCAACTTAGTTCAGTTGGGTGTCTTTAGGCTTTACGATTATAACTTGATTTATTCAGTAGCCATCTCTTCCTGGCCGTCTTGAGTATTTCGTTGAGATAGAATATATATATTATCTCGAATTTTCTCTGGTTACCTGCTATCATCTAATTTAGGGTGCGCGTATGGTTTGACTAAATGTTTGATAAGATTGTTCATTAACATTCAATTTATGCCACCACTGTATTGATATTAATTTTCTGTTAAGGGTTTAATGTTTGTCCCATTTTCACAGTTTCTTCTACATATTTATGCTTATGGTTTATGTGCTCAGCAGTTCTAAAACTTCTAACAATAGTTACCTACATCACTGGCTGAGTTCAGATCTGGCAATCTCATAACTTTTGAATGGAGACAATAGGTACTGGTGAAATGGAGCGATGTTTATTTTGCCGGGAATATCGTTCACCATTCTCCTCGCACACTTTGCAGTGTCGCCCGGGACTTACTGGAAATGATTTTCTGGTATCTTTGTATGACGGATAATAATTAAGAGAATGTGTATTAGGCTCATATTTCTGTGCTAAGATAATGGATACCTGGAAAAATTAATTTTCGTTACGTATATTTATGTAATAATAATCAACCATGGTTTACTTTGAAAAAGGGATATTTAGGAGGAATTAAGATATGTTCAAACTAATATTCGTAAATATTGGCTCGAACCGAACAAGTTTCGTCCACCAAGTTTCTCAGGGAGAAGAGAAATCCACACCATCCGAGTTTGTTGGTTCTCCAGGTCAAAGGCGAAGTTAGCCAGAACCGGAGTAGCTGCTGAGCTTTCTGTGACGGAGTCAATTGGTATTTTCAACCAAGATTCTGCTCGCGCGTTGCCTCTCGATTTGGTAGCTAGTCTAAATTGAGATAGGGCACACGGATCTAATAGCGTTATCAATTCCTAGTTTCACTTCTTTTAACAAGTAATGAATCGTAAAATATTTGGAGTTGATATTTCGTTGGGCTAAATACGAACTGTGAAAAGGTCAGTATCTATCAGTATTTTCATTTTTAATTCACTGCAGAATTTAACATACCACAGTTTATTTTTTGAAGATTTCATCGCTTTTCGTATCAACTGCCGACTTACATAAAATTATTGAGATCTACGATGATTAAATATACATAATATTGTGTTGTGCGAGAATAATACTTTCACAACTTATTCTGCCATAACTTGGAAAATTCTCACAGCTTCATTCTATAACCTCTGTAAAATAATCAACCCAACAAGTGGTTTCTGTTTGGCGTTGTTCGATAACGGCAAGGAATGCGAAATGTTTTGCCCTCATAGTTTGAAACTCTCGTGTCCGCGTAACTTGCCGTTAACTTTGTAATTAGTTGCTACATGCGTATGAGTTGCTCCTACTTACATATTCAAATGGTAGACACGGTATAGTGTAAAATTGAGTATGAGTTATTGTTTATTGAGTATTTATTCCTGATTTCAATGTGAACAGGTCGATGACCTTTCCTCTATGTTGAGTCGCGAATAAAATATTGTGGTGAACCGTCTTAAAGCATCAAGCGTATCATGAAGCTACCAGTTGCGTTGATCTCACAAAAGCTGTTGGAAATAGAACGGACGATTGTTGGCTGTTATTGCTGTGAGTTCCTACAATATAATGAGCTATGGAGTTGGACCTCTGTTGTTATTACAGTTCTTATATCAGCATGTAGAATGGAAATTAGAAGACGATAAACAATGCCGTGCAAGCACTGGTGATATACTCTGGTGACATAACAGCTAGAGGTGGGACAGAAATCCCAGGATAAAATCACCTAAGTATTACTTGAAAGTAGCAGTATTACCAGTCACCTGCTACTTGAGAAATCCTGCTATCCGCTTCCAAAAGAGTGATTTAGGTAAACATTATAGAAGGGGCTGGGGCACCTGAGGGCTAGCTGCTCTTCACCAGGTCACTAGCTACTTCACTCTTTTCCAATTACAAGGTTCGTTCAGACAGACATTCCTGGACGATTCCGGACCGTTCGATTCAAGCCATGCCGCTTTTTATGCGTTAGAACAGCACCAGAACTGGTCCTGGATCGAGAGTTGGCTGTTCGGACAGACAGTCCAGTACCGTTTGGGACTATTAACAGTCCTGGATTTTTTTTGAGGACTTGATCCTGCACAGGCGCACTCGATGCTTCTATCTTCAGCTTCTGTGGAAGGTTCTTCAGGTTATCCATTCGGAATCATCAGTGCGGGTTCAGACACAGTTTTGAATTCAATCCGGGACAGTTCTATACTCTGTTTTTCAGAATGCAGTTCCATCCTGGACTGGTCCAGGACTGTCTGTCCTAACGAACATAAAGTCAGGCCCTAATCACTCTTTTCCGATCAGAGTCAGGTATTCACAGATCACAGTTTTCGGTCACCTGTCCCCTTCCCAAATCACTTTCCAAACCGTGAATGGAATCTCCTTGTCTTTCGCTTTTCATGTCTTCACCATTCACCTTTCTGTTTGCTGTTACCCTTCGCGTTTCTCTTCTCCGTTTTTTCATGGTTGTGTTTTATGGCAAGTTGTCGAAAAAGGATGAAAACTTCTATTGTAAGTTAGCTAGATACGAAGGTCAGTGACACCAAGCCAAGGGGATGGGTGAAAATGAAGAGGAGATATAATCACAGGTTTCGGCTCTAAAGAGCTGTAGGTACCACTATATAGGTGACCAATCACACCATTACTGAAATCACCTATTATCGGACCATATTTATTTCTCAGTAGCAGTGTCACTAACCTGTTTCTGAAAAATTAGTATCGCCCGTACCTATAACAACCAGAAGGTGGCGCACCTAGTGGCCAAGTTTGTAAGTACAGAATCCTTATCCTGTAGGTCTTTACCTGACGTCAGTGATCCTGCATAGATCGTTGGTTAGCACTGACCCGTTGTTTTTTAGGTAAGTATATCAGATTTACTTTTTCGGTTTGAACAACTTCCGGGCGATCCATTGCTGGTCTCATGACTTGTGTTACAATCATTCCTCCTGTACTGGTTAAATAAGTTTGAGAGGGTAACTATTCAAAGGTTTTCTCCCCATTGGATTATTTAAAATCTATATGTTTTATCTATTTATCTATTTTATTTTATCTATCTGTCTGTCTATCTATTATCTGTTTAAAATAGAATGTGACAGGGTCTATGCTCCTTCGAATTGTTATCCCTGCTAGATCAAAAGTTGAGGTTCTGCTTCTAGGCCTTTATTCATTGAATCGAAGCGAGAATCCAAATAAATGCTTTTACTTTCCTTACCGCCCGTAGGATACTGGGATAGCAATGCAGTCGGCCTGAAATAATCTCTGGAACTCATCCAGAATTAATATGAGTCGTTTCTACACCCACTTGAATCTGTGATAATTGTGTAAGGCTGCAGCCTTGAACTCGAAGGCATGAATACCCTGGGTTGGGGTTTCTTTAGTTTTCCAAACTGTTGAAGCAAACATCATTTGCTTCTTCAAGAATTAGGTGGAACCTGTGGGTAGGGGACTTGACCCGTTCTTACTTTCAAGTAAATTGGGACTGCTTGAAGTGTTTCAAATAATTTCGAATTTTGACTTGAGTTCTTATAGGTACCTACATTACGCTTCAGGAAACATGATCTTTTTAACAATAATGTGGGAGGACTTATTGTTGAAAAACAGTAAACTAATTTTCTTTTTTTCTTTTCTGCGCTTACAATTTTACCTCAAGGTTATCGTGGGTACAAGTTATATTTATTGCAACTACCACTGTTATTTAGATTGTGTTGTTTGGCGTTGTTGAAGGTCTGAGAACGAACGAGAAACTCGGATTCACCCGCCACGATGGCCCCGGTTGCACAATGGAAATGGGAATGTGATAATTTGAAGAAGAAAAAAACATCTCTTCAAAAAGCTATTGAATTTTAAATTGCTTTCTTGGATGTACTTGTTGACCAGGCTATTTGGTGGAGTTCAAATCCTGGTGTTGATTGACGCAAGCGCGGTGGGATTCTACTGTGGGATTGTGTTGGGGGGGGGTATTCTGTGATTTTCAGGTGACACCCACTTGGCGTTGGCAATAGTTTTGAGATGCTTTTAAGTAGGTACTGCATTTCTGCAGTTAGAAAACCCCGCTGTCCATTCAATGGAAACGCTGCAAATTATTACAAAAGGTTCATCATTTCGCTGTATAGATGCCTCCGTTCTGTGTAGATCACTGACAGTGACGCCGAGCTTTGCGGTCGCACTAGACCCCAAATGGGACCTACAAACCAAATTTCATTAATTTTGGTTCAGTAACTAAGGAAAGTACAAAGTACGGCGGACGGATAGAAATGTTTGTATTTGTATTCCATTTTCGGATTCTACGTAAGGGTATTGATTTTTTGATCAGGCGCTGATCGGTGGTGAAGCTTCAAACTTCGAAAACTGTTTACCCTACCTACCTTGAAACTCAAGTAACCATAATATTTTGAGAGGACGTTATATTATGTTCGTTTCACGCTTGATTCCAAAGGTTCATTACTGAAAATAATAAACCAAACTCAGGTGTGCCAATCTCAATTTTTACTTGTTTGCATGTTCATATGGAGATCCCAGTACCAATCAGATCAGGTCATATTTAATTAAAAATGTCGACCTTTGCACTGTCATACACCTTTCCGTGAAGAGAATTGTCCTCCCACGTTGTACCTCCCTGCTCAATCAAACTTGATTACTTTGTAGGGTTTTCCTAATAGAATCTTACGATTTTACCTTCGTAATCCGATCGCTTGCCACCCCATGAGTTGAACTTGGCCCTTTTCCCGCCCCACGAGTTGAATTTGGCTCTCTTGTCCTCAGTAAGGTCCGGCGGGGAGTCGAAGATGTCGTCTGACCTCTTCCCGCCCCAGCTGTTGAACTTCCTTTTGGCTCCTTCCCTCCGTCCAATCCACGGTACGATCCTGAAACAATCATGATGATGAGTGTGTATACCTGTGCGTTCTCTAACCGGCTGTCACGGTACAACCGCTGAGCCCTCTCTCAGTTCAACTTACCCCGTCACCCCCGTAACTTCACTAACCCAAAGATTCCGGCAGACCAACCCACATCTGCAATTTCATACAAAGCACAACAACCAGTATTATTGATGAGTTGTTTGATACATTTTGTATGCTTTCGTATGGCAGAGTTGTACTGTAACAGATACTTTTTTGTGCTTTCAACAAGGGTGGTAATGGAACAGATACGTTTTTATGCTTTCGTATAACAGAATGGTACTGGAACAGAGAGCTATAGTTCGTTATAGAGAATTTCCTATGTATTCACATTCATGTTACGTACCAGATTTTTAGGCCTTAGTGAAGACCCCAGCAACAACAAAAAACGGAGCTCGTCCTTTTGTTTCCATCTTCGAAGCCGAACAGAAATATTAATTAGCGTTCCCATCACCCTTCTGCGTAGATCACTGTTTTCCGTGGTCATTACCTACCCTCGAGCTCCCCCAAGGAAAGCCCTAAACCGAGTACTGAGGCCGTCCCGGGAATTACAGTTTCATGAAAATGCGCGGGATTCAATAATTTAATCATTAATTATTTGTTGTTATTCATGAAGTATAAATTTTTTTTCTAGTTACAAAGTACCTATCAACAAAAACCATAAGCCATCATTCTTCAAACGAAATAATATCACAAACAATCAACTCGACTTCACACAGTGTCCGTGATTATAATCAGGTGTTCCCTAGCAGTGATATCTGGGCCGGATTTATACCGTCATTCACGATCTCGTTGACGAAGCTTTTCGGTGCAAACGAACGGCTGGACGTAACTGCTGCGGGTGCTCTCAAAAAATTCTTTAGTTAGAGATCAATTTAAAAACGTAAAAAACCACACCTACTCTTCTATTGAAAGTTTTCGAACTGCGGCGTTTGGGAAATGTCAACCCCCATTTTTCACCCGAGATGTAACGCCGAGCTTCGTGGACCAGCTAGACCGCAAATGGGACCTATAAACCATATTTCATTAAGTTTGGTTCATGGTAACCAGGGAAAGTGTGAAGTCAGGCGTACGGTGGGCGAACAGATTTTTTTTTAAATTCCATTTTCTTATTCTACGTACCTTGAAAATGAAACAACCAAATTTTGAGTTAAAATTTAAGTTTAAAGGGGGGGGGGGGGTTAATTTTTTTTCCATGCTCGATTGGAAAGGTTCTTTATGGGAAATGATAAACCAGAACCTTAGCTAGTCCTTTTGTTTCCATCTTAGAAGCCGAACAGAAATTTTAATTAGCGTTCCCATCACTCAAACGCTTTTCAGGCTCAAAATCCTGAATGCACGTTCGACGGGAGATAGACAGTTAGGTAGTTAGCTGTCTCTGCTATGGTGGGGGCGAAGTATAGTTCGTACCTACTTCCAATTTAGTATAGCTCGAGGGGGACTTCCCAATTCCTCCAGTGCGAATGGAAATATCACTCTGAGTCGAAACTCATCCCGTTGTTTCGTTCCCCTGAGCGATCATTGTCCCGCTTTGTTGGAAGCCCCACGCCCTATGCATTTCATTCCCCCGGTCCCAGTTCAAATGATGATTAATGCCTAAAATCTTTCCCCTGCCTTTTCATTTTTAGGGTTCGAAAGGAAATTCGACAACTGAGCTGGGAGGATGAAGTTTGAAACAGTCGATTGGAGACAATTCCCGTCAAGCAGAGTGCTTGAATAAATGAAACTAAAAAACAATTTTATTAAGGTCTGAAATGAAAATTAGGCCGGGCTGGATTGCATTTTTAATAACTTGGATCCTCCGGGTAGTGACCTTGATATTTAGGTTCTTATTTCCATGGAAGGTATTTAGTCCTTCTGTTGAGATCGGGCTGCCTATTGATTCTCACGGTTCGAATTAGGTTTTACATCATAAATGGGTCAATAAGGTGCTCCAACCATCCCAATTTGGTGTAAAGATAAATACCTCGTTCGTTTCCCACCCCAGCTGTTGAACCTCATTTTCCCCGGGTCCCTTTTCGTTTTGACCGCCAGCTCGTCGAGTATGTCTTCGAGATCCGAAGACCTTTTGTCTCTGGGAGGCGGAGCCACATCTCCCTTGGTCTGGTTGACTGCAGAGACCTGTGACGTCACGAGTGTGTCCGGTGGGCTGTTGGTGACGTCATTGTTGAGAGCTTGGCATCCGACCACTAGCCACACCATCCACATCAGGATCTCCCTATAACATTAAGCGCACTATATAATTTATCAGGATTTAGAAGATCTATGGAAATTATTCCTCAGTGAAGGGTGGTCCAGTTGAACTCCGTGAAGTCAAAATCGCCAAACTTTAGCGTATAATAATAATACTTGATTATTGAGTGTATTGTCTCATTCGAAAGACCAACTTCTTGCAATACGGTATTCACCTTTTATCTTGATTTTTTAAATTCCAATTAATTGTGGTTATTAATTCATATTGCTATTTTCGTTTCGTTACAGAACTAGTCTTCGTATAGCTGATTGCCACAGTTTCAGCGATTGTAAGTGATCTCAGATTATGTTATGGTGAGGGGTCTTAAATTGAGCTTTCTTAAAATATTTAGTAACAGTTTCATTAATCGTAACTTTTGTTGATGGCGAGAAATATATGATAAACCGATTTATTGGTTTTCTATTAAAATCTCCTTCGAAAACATGAAAACGGTTCTGTACATTTTCTTTCGGTCCGCTTGCTTCTTCATGGAGACTTCAAAGGACCGCTTCTAGCCCTTTCCGTCCACACTTACGAGGGTTTGTAAATCATCAGTATGAATATGCAAGTTCTGCCTGTATATTACGTTCTTTCGACTGGCATTACTTTATACACGGACAGCTCATAAAAGCTTGTTCCACAAATCTTGTACGTCCAGACGATGTTATGTTTTCAACTCGTAGAATCTTGAAATGTAATAAAATCTGCGTAGATCACTGTTTTCTGTGGTCAATACCCTTGAGGTCACTCCAGGAAAGCCCTAAATGGAGTACTGCAGCCGGCCAGGGAATTAAAGTTTCATGCAAAGGTGCGGGATACAATCATTCAATCATTAATATTGTTTCTAGTTATTCATGAAGCATAAGGTAAATAATAAACCGTTATGTAATAATTTACCTGTGTAGATGTCCCTTCTGCGTATATAGTATAATAAACCATTGTGTAATAATTTACCCAGTAATACTTATAGTTCGTTCAAGTTGTAGAAGTACCTACCTATCAACAAAATCCAAAAGAACCATCAGTCGAGCGCGTCGTTTAATAATTCAATCATTATTTATTTTTAGTTATTCATGAAGCATAAGGCAAATAATAAACCGTTGTGTAATAATTTACCTGTATAGGTGCTCCTTCTACGTAGATGGTATAATGAACCGTTGTGTAATAATTTACCGTTGTGTAATAATTTGCCATTGTGTAATAATTTACCCATCAATAATACTTCAAGATTTGGTCAAGTTTCAAAAGTACTTACCAACAAAATCCAATTGATCCATCAATTTTCAAATGAAGTGATATCGCAGGACAACCAACTCGACTTCATAAAGCCATCCGTGATTATAATCAGGTGCTCTTCAGCGATGATATCTGAGCCGGATTTATACCGTTTGATTCACGATCATGTTGATGAAGCTTTTCGTTGCAAACGAACGGCTGGTCGTGCAATGCTCCGGGTGGTCTCAAAAAATTCATTAGTTCAAGATCAATTTAAAAACGTAAAAAAACCATATCCTTCTATTCAAAGTTTTCGAGCTACGGCGTTCTAAAAATGTCAATCCCTATTTTTAACCCCTTAGTACTGATGTAAAGCCGAGCTTCGAGGACCAGCTAGACCCCTAACGGTACCTATAAACCAAATTTCGTAAATTTTTATTCATGGTAACTAAGAAAAGTGCTAAGTACGGCGTTCGGCGGACAGACAGAAATTTTTTTATTACATTTTCGGCTTCTACATACCTTGAAACATACCTAAACCATCAAATTTTGTGGGGGGTTAAATAAATGTTTCATGCTCTATTCCAAAGGTTTATTATTTAAAATAATAAACCAAAATAAGTCAACTGAGTGTCGATGCCTTGCAGGTCACCAAAGTCTGCCTCCCAAAGCATATGAATCTAACTATTTATAATGGCATCTTTATTGATGTATTGAATCTAAAAAAATTGAACGTGTGTTCGCGATGGTATGACAAATAATCAAGGGCTGAACACTGTGAGGGGAACCAAGATGTAATGTACCTAAATGAACTCAGCGGTTCGAGCACAGTCATTTACCTATATAGAATGATACTGGATGGTTTGGAATACGCTCATGAAAACTTTAACAATAACAACCCAATGTTCAACCATTTTTCCCAGCTACTAACCAGCAACATTTTACTGCTAGCGAATATTCAAAGAAGTGAAGCAGTGGGTCCAAACATTTCAGAACATGAATTTTTGCAATTTTTTATAGGCGAATCCGTTTCAGAGCATCCTGAGTTCATCCCTAGCTTTTAACAAAAATTTATAAATATATATATATAACAAAAATGTATATATAAACAAACCAAACCAAACAAACAGAACCCAACCAAACATCTCAGAACATCAAGCGAGGCGGTAGCCGAGCGATGCCAAGCATGAACCCGCGCCCGGCTGCCCCAGAGCCTAAATACATACGAGTATAACTGAGCGAAGAATCGGGCCAACTTTGGCCCCCTCCCGGGCCTTCCCCGTTATTTCTATATTTTATTCGCGCGTATTTATTTTGTGGGGCAAACACCCTGAGTCGCCTGACACCAAATTCGAAGCGGTAGGTGTTTCGAAAACCTGCGAAAAATAGGGCTCAAAATACGTGTTTGGTGACTTTCTTCCCATTTTTTTTTTCCACCCATTCTTTGTCACGCCACTTCAACCCTTTTACCTCGACCGATGTTTATGAAATTTGGTATATAGATCAGGTTTGGCGTGGTGAAGTACCTTTTGGGAGTTTTAACCGTTTTCGCGGAAGCAAAGGGGGGGTTCCGGGGGAGGGGGCTTGCTTTTTTTCCACCCATTCTTTGTCACGCCACTTCTACCGTTTCCCCTCGACCGATGTTTATGAAATTTGGTATGTAGATCAGGTTTGGCGTGGTGAAGTACCTTTTGGGAGTTGTAACCGTTTTCGCACAAGCAAAGGGGGGGTTCCGGGGGATGAGGGCTTGTTTGTTCCACCCATTCTTTGTCACGCCACTTATATACCCTTTTCCCTAGACCGATCTTTATGAAATTTAGTACCGATCCAAATCATGTTAATGCGTGAAGTGATTTTGGGTGTTTCCATCAAAACGAAAATTAAAAACTGTAACGCCGAAGTGACATGGCGAATAACGGGAGGTCTACCCTTTCCAATGTGAAGTGTCAAGCATTTTTAGCATTGCTTGTGTGAGAATATCGTCGTTGCACCACATTCATTCAGGCTTCGGATATTGTTGCGCCACATTGAGCCACATTGATTTCAGCTTCGAAACTTACTTGCGACCTTTCAAAATTTGTGATATCTCCTAAAAAAAACACTCCCTGTAAAAAAAGATGCCAAGCTACAAAAGGTGTGATATCCAGGTTGTGCCAAGCACTGTACCTAATAATCTTCCGTCCACATCCGACAGTTCATTTTCGACGTTAATTTTGAGGTATAGACTAGACTTAGCTAACAGGGTGAGGAGTGAGTTAATCTTTAGGAAGTGTGCTGCTTGGCCGGTCTAGTTACTGATCTATTCAGTTCCTACACGAAGGATTCGAAGCCATCAAAATTAATGATTCAAATTCTACGTGCCTACTAATCTTCCGTCCACATCCGACAGTTCATTTTCGACGTTAATTTTGAGGTGAGGAGTGAGTTAATCTTTAGGAAGTGTGCTGCTTGTCTGTCTACGACATATCAGGCACATAGCATGTGAATCATTAATTTTGATGGCTTCGAATCCTTCGTGTAGGAACTGAATAGATCAGTAACTAGACCGGCCAAGCAGCACACTTCCTAAAGATTAACTCACTCCTCACCCTGTTAGCTAAGTCTAGTCTATACCTCAAAATTAACGTCGAAAATGAACTGTCGGATGTGGACGGAAGATTATTAGGCACAGTGCTTGGCACAACCTGGATATCACACCTTTTGTAGCTTGGCATCTTTTTTTACAGGGAGTGTTTTTTTTTAGGAGATCCAAACATTTCAGAACATGAATTTTTGCAATTTTTTATAGGCGAATCCGTTTCAGAGCATCCTGAGTTCATCCCTAGCTTAAAAAAAAAATATATATATATATATATATATAATATATATTGCCAAATATAAATGAATTTCGCCAAAATGTTCCTTTGCCAAACAAAAGGATGAGTTCGAAGATGAGCGATTTTCAAAAATTCTAAGGGGATCAAATTTGAATTTTTAGGGGTCAAAAATAGGTAAAACCAGCTTAAATCACGAACAATAATTTATGTAAAATCACTGGAAGTGATAAGAAAGGGTGAGTAAAGACGGGTATTTTAGTTGTTTTTCTTACAGAATAAGGATCAAATTTGGATTTTTGGGGGGTCAAGAATTGTTTATTAAGAGCTAAAGTCAATATTAGTTCATCTGTCGTTATGTGGGACGGTGGTTCACGACAGAAAGCAGGACTATTTCGATGACAAAATTATTTTTATCAAAAAAGAGTTCGTCAGGTTTGGCTTTTTAAGGGTCAAAAATCGGTAAAAATGGCTAAAATCACGAAAAAATTATATAATTTTCCGAAAAGTGGTTTGGTTTCGCGCTGTATCACCTTTTTACACAAAAACACCAACAGGTCATTGAAAATTCGCTGTTGCAGCCATGCTGCATGACTGGAACCTTTTTTTTTCATACTTTGTAAACAAGGTTATTAGCAGCACACGTGAAGTTGTTCAGATGTAGTGTCCATTCGGTGGAGCTTTATCGACCACTCCACGTTTTTTTGTCTTTGTAGACTTGGAATTATGTAAATCAGTCGACGAATGAGGAATTTCCTCACTGTATTCTCATATCCCTGTTGACTGATCAAAGGCATAACTGATCCCCACGCAAAATTAATCAAATGGCGAAGGAGGGAGGCTTGTAACGGCTAAGTTTCCTAACAGAAAATTGGGCCCCGCTAATGAACTAAGCTGTAATAGGTCTCACACGGAGTCTTATCGGAGTCTTGAAAGAGGCTTAAGGAAAAGGTGATGGGGACTTGGAGGATTTCAACCTCATTAGACTTCTGTACGTGGTTCTACGCGTCCATCCTTCGAGGACGTTGGGGTATAGTTTGAATAAGTCTTCACCTTGGGAAGGATCCAAGTAGAGCAGTCAGCCATAGAAGTGCCTTCTGAACATGTATTACTTTGGTAAAGGTCAGTGCGTAGGTACATTCATCTAGAGAAATGGTTGTACCTTCTATTTTTAATGGATTCCCGATCAACGGATAACTCATCTTTTTTTTTTCAAAGGACGTTTCTCGTGGATTGAACGTTAAGATCTCTAATTCTTCTTGATGAATGTGCACCGGTCTTTGGAACCTGCAACTGAATTTCGCCGATAAAAAATGTTAGATGCTTGGGAAAACGGATAATTCATTGCAAGTTGGGTAACTTGCAATGAATTATCCGTTAATTTGCAATGAATTATCGTCGGGTGACGATTCCAAGATTGGATTACGTTCGAAGCTTCGGCGCTGTAATTGGCAAGTAAATATTCATATCGTATCTATTCTGGTTACCAACGCGAAATTAATATCTCGAGTTCCTGCGTTCGTAGGATACTTATTCAACGTCAGGATTGGTAGTTTTCCTTAGAAGGGGCTAGGCATGAATGCCGAACATTAATATGGCTGATCCAGTCAAAAATCTGTTGAATTCGAAAGTAGTTACTTGACTGTCATGGCTGGACATATTCTTGCTACTTTACGTACCTATACTGGAAAAGTAAGTTTAGTGTTTTGATCAATCATAATCGACGACAACCATAAAATTATCGACTGCATGCCTTGGAACTCAACGAAATATACTGTCTCTTGACTCAGCTATGATCTTACGTAATATTACAAATATCATTTGCATCAACTGAAGATTAGTGCCAAATTATTAGTATAAAACTTCAGTGAATCCTAATTTCAACTATTTCTAACCTGTTTCTACAATATAGGAACGGGAGATCCACAAATGCCTTCAACACTAACAAAGAGGCCTCTAGCGAAATTTGCACATTATTTCGTACCTAACTCGTTTATGTTGGTTTTGTCAAGTCTGCTTTGATGCCGAGATCCATTTTCAATACCGTTTTGCCTCAACAGCGTTGACAATACTGACGAAAAACCTTGACTGTGTTATCAGAAGTTATCTATTGTAAGTCATGTATTCACTGGGGAACCCTCACGTACCCTGCAAGCTTTTTAGCGTATCAGCCTGGTCCTCCACTGGAAGCGTTTTGACGCGATGAAGCGACGACGCGATTACGTCCGTTTCGAGCGACAGATCCCATCGTGAAGAAGTGAATTGGGGGTCCTCCACTGCTCGCGATTTGAAGCGTCAGTTTCGCGCGAAACGAAGCGACGGGCGACGGATCCCATTTCGATGGGATCTGTCGCTTGTTTACGCGCGACGAGCCCCCCGCTCTCCCATCCCCTCCAACCCTTTTCTGCGCAGTTTGCCTTCCCCGCTCTTCGTTCTCCTGTGTTTCACAGTTCAAATTGTCGTGCTTGCAGTTTTCACTTTTCTGTATCGACTCCTTTTTTGTTTCCTTGTAATAAAAGTAGTTTCCTTGTAATAAAATGGATGTGGAAAGCTTAATTGAGGCTGTTAGAGACCGTAAGCCATTGTGGGACATGAGAGACGCAAGGTACCACCATCGGGACGTTCAGAGGAAACTTTGGGCTCAAGTAGCTCAACATATGAATGAAGAAGGTTAGTTACCCTTTTGATTGACTGCATTTAACCTAATATAAATAATGTAAGCTCTTTGAAATAGAAAAAAGGTTGGAGAAAATCATGATATAATTGCAATTCGATAAATATTTTATTTTGATAAGCAAGTCACACTAATTTAAGAAGTGAAATGAAACGAATTATTGAATGTAAGTTCCTGGCTTGATGACTCTAGAATAAAATTCATTCAGAAATGCATTATTAAGGTGTAGGCTCGGCCAGGGAAAAATATGACACAAATTTCTCTCTGAGGTTGAATGCTGCATTCACGCTCCGATTTTCCCCAACAGTGTAAAATCTGTTGGTTTGACGTTGTTGTTGATCTGTATCAAGTACATGTGCTGACTGCTGATATCCTTCTCTGTCGATTACTATGTTGTGTAATAAACACACACATTGCACGACAACATCTGCGAAGTCTGGCTGTACTTGTTTTTGATTACTTAATATATTTCATTTTGTTGTTTTCTGTGTTTTTCATTAATAAATTTAATTTTGTTCAATTTTAAAAAGAGTTACACTTCCACTTAGGTACCTCAAAGTCACACTGAGACGTTCTTCTGGTGAAATAGTCTCGCGGAAATTTGAATATTTAATTATAGAGGACTCTATGGCCCTCAAAATGTAGGCAAATGTTTCGGGGCTCATCCTGTAATAATCTCGAAACTTTTCGGGCTGCCTCTTCAAATCCTGGTGGAGATGGTGGTACTCGCCGAGGGTCCTCCGTTTTTGCAGTATTGGATGAACCCAATAGCGACGACTCTGCACCAACCGTCGAAAATTTAAATAACTGCTCTCCAGAAAAAAAATATCGGACGCGTCCATGGCAGGAGAGCAGACTGCGCGCGAATAGTCGCCTCCTAATGGAGGACCCTCCGTCGCCTCGTAGCGCCTGCCTCGCCGCTTGTCATCGCGCCTCTCATCGCGTCGCATCAAAACGCTTCCAGTGGAGGATCAGCCTGTTTGGCATTCTCCCCCATACATATACAGATGACCCTCAAATTGCCATTTTACCGCTTGGGAAATCGTTCAGCTTCGGAAAAATATAATTTCCTCTCAAACCATCACCATTCGTCGTTTAAAAATTGTTACTCACGCTTGACAGAACCTTCATTCCGCTACATGATGTTCTTCCTTTCGCTTCTTTCACTAAATGGTCTTTATCCATGAAAAGGTCTTGGAAGGCGTTAGGTGATAAGTGGTTGCCATTGTCAGTTCGTTTCTCCATTTTACGTCTCCACGTGGTGCAGGTTCGTTGGGAACAAAATCATATTCTCGTAGAAATATGTGTTCCAGGTCCCATAAGTAGGTCAAAAAATCGTATTTCATGTTAAAGTTATATATTTTGGTTCATTATTTTCAATAATGAATTATTGAAATTCATTGCGTTATGATTATTTTCAATAACGAACCTTCGGAATCTCAAACATGAACCCCCCCCCCCCCCCCTCAAAATTAGCTCTTACAAGTTTCAAGGTGCCCATAGTCGGTTTTTAAAATTTTCTATGGAAGTGGTTTTAGTTATTGGAAACTTTCAATTAGAGACAACCAGTCAAAACCTTTCAATTATGGAGAGTAGGTACCAATAAATTACGAATTATGTAAGCGTAAGAATTCTGTTATGCGCAGTGTCGTTTAAAAGTTGGATGGAATCGAAATGCATTAGAAAAGAGTCGCTGTATATTAGAAACGACCATAATACCGATTTAGTATTTTGGTTTCCTCAGTTTGAAATTTAACTAGCCACGATAATTATTCTATGATTCATTCAAAGACACCAGTGTGTATGCTATAATTTCCCATCCCCTCGGTAATAATTCCCACTTTCTAACCTTACGATTTATGGCATTATACTGTGATCCCAGGTTTTTATTGACCCTTAACATTAATCATTTCATACAATATGTAATATTCGGATGTTGGTACGTATTAGCGAATTTTCAAAGAAAATGGCGCTATTGAATGTGTCCGGAATTTTCAAAAAGCGAATTCTTGAAATTTTTTTTTAATGGGCAAATCCGTTTCAGAGCATCCTGAATTCATCCCTAGATTTTAACAAAAATTTATATGTATATAATAAGTACATATATATTTATGTGTCACTCCAGACGATATCTGACCTTGAGTAGATTCATCATAAAAATTCCTAATTTTGCCAAATTTGGCCAAAAATGGCCAAACAAAAGGATGATTTCGAAGATGAGCAATTTTCAGAAATTCTAAGGGGGTCAAAAATCAGTAAAAACGGCTAAAACCGCGAACAATTGGTATAAAATCACTGAAAGTGTAATGGAAGGGCGAGTAGAGACGGAAAATACAATTTCAATTGTTTTTTGTAATTTGGACTTTTGGGGGTCAAAAATTATATTAAGGGCTAAAATCAATATTAATTCACCTGACGTTGTGCGGGATGGTGATTCACGACTGATGGTGCGGGGGTGTTTTTTTCGTCAACAAAAACAAATTAGACTTTGTAAGGGTAAAAAATCTGTAAAAATTGCTAAAATCACGAAAAAATTATACAATTTTACGAAAAATGGTAAGTATCATTACTCGCCACTTCATCTTTTTAGACAGTGGTACGAATATTTCTTTGAAAATTCGCTCTTATAGCCATGCTGCATGACCAGAACTTCATTTATTTTTTTTTTAAATACCCGCGTTATGGGAAATGTCTCCGAGGGGCGAATGAACTCCGGATGTTCTCCTATAATCCCGTAGCTTCCTGCTCATAAGACTTTTCCACTCCTTCAGATTCTTCCTTGCTCCATTCGAACCAAAATACTGGAAACGTCAGGACGAATTAAACGTCCTCTTCCTTGATTTTGATTTAATTTCGTCCAAGGGAAAAACCCTTCTCAGTAGAGTTGTTGGGGCCGGGTGGTTGAAGGGTGGGGGGGAGGGGGGAGCTTGTTCTCAAGGGTGACTCCATTCCTGCTTGATCCTCGTTCACCACTGATTATTGCGGTTATTGTTGGTGCTTAATCAAATATAAAGGATGTTGACCTTGGGGCCTCCATTTATTCTCCTCCCACCCAAAAAAATTGTCATTTCCTTTCTTTCTACCCTGTTTGAAGCGAACTTACTCGTGTAATATGTTTCCTGTTTTGATATGGGGTGACTGCGGGCGAGCGCGCTATGTGTGCAAGTGCGCTCATCTCTTATTTTTCCGCATAGGGCACTCCAATAATTTTTGTCCAATTGTTATTCATTATATCAGGTGTTTCTTGGCAACTGACAAAATTTCGAGGTCCGTGGCCGCAGTGGAAGGTAAAATTACAGCTCAATGGAAACAGTCTGTCTTTTAAACTCAACAACACAGAAGTTCAAGCACAGTAGCAAAAGTTGTGACTTTGAATCCTTTTTTCCACTTTTTGGTTTATTATTTTCAATAATGAACCATTGGAATCGAGCATGAAAAAAAAAATTCTTACCCCCCCTCAAAATTTGATGGTTTACGTTTCAAGGTATGTAGAATCCAAAACTGCAATAAAAATATTTCTGTCTGTCCGCCGTACGCCGTACGCCGTACGGGCCACTTTTCTTAGTTACCATGAAAAAAAATTGATGAAATTCGGGTTATAGGTTCCGTTCGGCGTCTAGTTGGTCCTCGAAGCTCGACGTTACTGTGAGTCATCTCTAAGGGGTTCAAAATAGGGGTTGAAATTTTCAAAACGCCTATACCATTTTTTTACGTAAATATTTTTACGGTTTTAAATAGTTCTTGAACTTGCGAGTTTTTTAAGACCATCCGGAGCGTCGTGCGTCCAGCCGTTCGTTCACAGTAAGGCCCCGAAGTTTGCACCGACAGGCATTTTCGACTCCAGTGTGAATGAAATTGTATACAATTCAAACCAATTCTCGTAACCAGAGACGCGCCCACAATAGGAATTTGTGAATACGGCCAATCATTGGTAGGGATCACCTGATTATATAGGCGGAGTATGAAGTCGAGTTGGTTGTTCTGTGATATTATTTAATTTGAAAAATGATGGCTCTTTTGGAGCTTGTTCGTAGGTAGTGAAACTTGAACAAACGTTGAAGTATTATTGATGGGTAAATTATTACTACGGTAAATCATTACTCAACGGTAAATTATTACACAACGGTTCATTATACCATCTACGTAGAAGGGGCTGGAGTTTGTTGGTAGGTACTTTTGCAACTTTTTTCACTCCTCATCAACAATTTCTTTTCAGAACTTCATTATGTGTGTTTCTTTTTGTTAGGTACCTACTGTTTGTCATCGGCAGAATTATTTTAGCAACATTTAACTCGTGATTTAGGTAGGTACCTAGTAACGAGTACGGGGTTATGTACTAACCTACGGAGGGTCTGCGATCTACATAATTATGCATAGAATAGTACATATTATATTATATAGACGGGTTATCTATACATAGAGCTGTGATCTGTAACAGAAGGGTATTCTATACAAAATAATAAACCGTTGTGCAGGGATTTGCAGCGTTTTCGAGTTTTGTTCTACTTGTTACGATTTTTTTTAAACATATTTATGAATCTATTAGGCTCAAAGCGATCTAATAGTCACAAAATGTTGCTTTTGGTTTATTATTTTCAATAATGAACCATTGGAATCGAGCATGAAAAAAAAAAATTCTTACCCCCCCTCAAAATTTGATGGTTTACGTTTCAAGGTATGTAGAATCCAAAACTGCAATAAAAATATTTCTGTCTGTCCGCCGTACGCCGTACGCCGTACGGGCCACTTTTCTTAGTTACCATGAAAAAAAATTGATGAAATTCGGGTTATAGGTTCCGTTCGGCGTCTAGTTGGTCCTCGAAGCTCGACGTTACTGTGAGTCATCTCTAAGGGGTTCAAAATAGGGGTTGAAATTTTCAAAACGCCTATACCATTTTTTTACGTAAATATTTTTACGGTTTTAAATAGTTCTTGAACTTGCGCGAGTTTTTTAAGACCATCTGGAGCATCGTACGTCCAGCCGTTCGTTCACAGTAAGGCCCCGAAGTTTGCACCGACAGGCATTTTCGACTCCAGTGTGAATGAAATTGTATACAATTCAAACCAAATCTCGTAACCAGAGACGCGCCCACAATAGGAATTTGTAAATACGGCCAATCATTGGTAGGGATCACCTGATTATATTGGCGGAGTATGAAGTCGAGTTGGTTGTTCTGTGATATTATTTAATTTGAAAAATGATGGCTCTTTTGGAGTTTGTTGGTAGGTAGTGAAACTTGAACAAACGTTGAAGTATTATTGATGGGTAAATTATTACTACGGTTAATCATTACTCAACGGTAAATTATTACACAACGGTTCATTATACCATCTACGTAGAAGGGGCTGGAGTTTGTTGGTAGGTACTTTTGCAACTTTTTTCACTCCTCATCAACAATTTCTTTTCAGAACTTCATTATGCGTGTTTCTTTTTGTTAGGTACTGTTTGTCATCGGCAGAATTATTTTAGCAACATTTAACTCGTGATTTAGGTAGGTACCTAGTAACGAGTACGGGGTTAGGTACTAACCTACGGAGGGTCTGCGATCTACATAATATGTATATAATAGAATAGTACATATTATATTATATAGACGGGTTATCTATACATAGAGCTGTGATCTGTAACAGAAGGGTATTCTATACAAAATAATAAACCGTTGTGCAGGGATTTGCAGCGTTTTATTGAAGGAGCGCTGTTGCCCTATTATATGGTTTCAAGGCTAAGAGGGCATGTGCGCTCTCACCCATGCGGCCAAGCGCGTTTGGTCTGTTTTTGACGGTGTTAGGGGCTCGGTCATCCCTAAAGTTACCTTTACAGGATTTTTGTGTAACTACCCTACTCCTACCTTTTCTCAAGTCTTACTTTGTTTGCTGATTATTTATTAAGTGTGGGTAGGGGGAGTGGGGGGGGGGGGGGGGGTGTTTCTTTAGAATTACATTGCCAGTATTTTGCATTTTCATTCCGTACGATTGCAACGCATGTCTAGGACCTAACTATCCTATCCTTCTGTTTCCTCCTCTGTTTCGCGATATTACTGGTGTAATCGAACTCTAACAACCTGATAGTTCCTTGATAATAACTGGGGTATCCAAATATACCCTTACCTTTTGACCTACTTCTCAAGTTTTTCTGAGGGAGCCCCGGAGCAAATGCTAGTTTTATCCATTAATATAGTACTAGTTCTACTAATTCAAATAGAAGTAGTCAATCTCTTCAACACATATTCTCGCCAGAAGTCGACAAATTGGAATTACGGTGGTTTTTCTATTTAGTGCATACTTTTACCTGCTGTCTGTTTCTTATGGCACGTTTGATAAATTGGTGGATCGAAGAAGATTCAGTCGATTATCAGTTTTCCTCCTACGTTTCGCTCAATCGTCAGATATTTGTTACACGGAACGTTTGCGCTTGTAGCGACATTAAAAAACTTGTACCTACTCGAAATTCCTAAAAATCGACAAAATAATTTAACTTTTTGAAGTTGTTCTGGGTTGTGTATACAAATGAACGCTATTTTGAGGCCAGTGGTCCGTTTAAAAGATATTTTCCTCGTAAATTCTATGTTCTATACCTCGAATTCATTAAGTGGGATTGCAAATTAAACGTCAGCCAAATAATTTAATGCTCAAAACGCCATGCCTCATAAGTTGTACCTACGACTCGCAATGTGTAAATGGTTCATCTTCACATCGTCCTGCCGACAGTAACGAACCCCATTGTTCTTAGCAGTACTCGACTCGCTGAGCTCGATCGGTATGAGTTATCTCCTGCAGTTTCAATTCTGCGGCCTTCTGAGAATTCTCTATTATTTCCAGTAGAAGCCTGTAGAAATGACAAAAGAAATTTAGGTGTCTAGTAAGCTACCTACCTGTTTTGTTACAACTGGGTGATGTCGCGAGTTTTTTGAAAAATGAATAATTTGTGTTGAAGCATTTTTCTTTTTTTTTGTTTATTATTTTCCTATTTTACCTTTGGAATCGAGCATGGAATAAAATGTTACACCCACCTCAAAATTTCAACGTTTGTTCAAGTTGCAAAAGTACCTATCAACAAAATCCAAAAGATCCATCATTTTTCAAATGAAATAATATCACAGAACAACCAATTCGACTTCACACGGCCATCCGTGATTATAATCAGGTGATCCCTAGCGATGATATGTGGGCCGGATTTATACCGTTTGATCCACGATCATGTTGACGAAGCTTTTGGGTCCAAACGAACTGCTGTTCGTACAATGCTCCGAGTGGTCCTAAAAAATTCTTTAGTTCAAGGCCCAGATATCATCGCTAGGGAGCACCTGATTATAATCACGCATGGCTGTATGAAGTCGAGTTGGTTGTTCTTTGATATTATCTCATTTGAAAAATTATGGCTCTTTTAGATTTTGTTGGTACCTAGGTACTTTTGCAACTTGAACAAACTTAGAAGTGTTATTGGGTAAATTATTACGGTAAATTATTACACAACGGTTTATTATACTGTCTACGTAGAAGGGGCACCTATACAGGTAAATTATTACAAACGGTTTATTATTTGCCTTTCCTTCATGAATAAATACAAATAATTAATGATTGAATTATTGAATCCCGCGCATTTGTATGAAACTTAATTCCGGGGCCGGATCCAGTACTCGATTAGTGGGGGGGGGGGGGGGGGGAAGGGCATTTACCGCAGAAAACAGTGATCCACGCAGAAGGGGCATCTATACAGGTAAATAATAAGCCTTTGTGTAATAATTTGCAGCGTTTTTGGTTTATTATTCCGTGAATAATACACCTATGTATTTGCTCAGCAAAAAATTTTTATAACACCCCCTCAAAATTTTTTCTTTTCCGTTCCAAGGTGCGTAGATTCCAAAAATGCAATGTCCGTCCGCCGTACGCCGTATCACGTGTACAGGCTTCATTTTCGGTCTAAAAAAGTCGTTCTTTCGCACACATGCTCCATTTGGGCCCTAGTTGTGTCCCGAAACTTTTCAGCCCGATCGGAATATACCCAGGGGTGTTATGAGTGAAAATGTGTATAAAAATAGGTACTTCTTGCGTTTTAACAACATGTTAGTAACATGAGCCTTTGAGGCATCTTTTTCCATGTTTTTGAGGACGAGAAGACCGAGTATGAAGTCGATTTTTGACCGAAGACGCGGAAATTGAGGTTTTACCAAAGGTTCAGCTCCCAAAATTGTTTTTTTATGAGTCAAAAACCTGGAAAACTGTCTGAAATCACCATCAATGTGTACAATAACATTGGAAAAAGTGTAAACAGGTGAATCAAGACCATTAAATGCCACTACCAATGATCAAAGATGATCTTAAAAAAAAAAAAAAGCGTACCTATTTCATGTTTTGGGGGCCAAAATTGGTGGAAATCATCAGAAATAGCTATTTCAATCATTCCACATGAAAGAAACAATACGAGTACATTTAACAGCCAACAAAAATCTCTAGAACTCCAATAGAATAATAAACCCATGTGACAAGGACTTTGCAGCGTTTTTTATTATGTTCAAGTAGGTAATCTTGAGCATCAGAAATTAAGAATTTTTCGATGTGCAAATAAATGTATAAGTAGGAAAACCATGAAAAATTGTTATGTAGTTTGAAATTGCCTTTCTGCTCCTTACGACTCACTATTTTGTTTTCCTGATTCAAAGATCTCCATGAAAAGAATCAATGTTTTCTACAATAACAGTTAGTTTGATCTGGTTTCAGTCTATCTCAAATCTCTGATATTCTTCATTCAGCTTACCCCAAAAAGGGCGTTGATGCTCAGTTTATTGTGACTTCTCAGTAGAAAAGTGTGTCGAACCATCGAATCCCACTCTGGTATCTTTGTGTTGATTATAAGCCGCCTGAACAAGGATTTGAGATCCCTGTTCCCGGCAGATGCCAAAACGCCTCTTACTGTTTCATTTCGTTTAATCACCTCATGTTGTCCGTAATACCCGTCCGGCGCTTGTTAGATCGAAAGACAACATCACGTCCTTCCAGTAGTACATCATATTATTGTTTATAATTAATTAGGTATTCCACGAATGACGTCATTGTACCGCATGCGTTATATTCATATCCACCTCCGCCCCAACCGTTCTTGCAGTTTCACTGTACGGTGAAATCTGAAATGTTTGATGATGTCATTTCGCACGTGATGTATTCAGTTATTGTCTCTAGCATTGTCCACTCTGCCGACATAGTAGTTTCTGACGGGCCGCACGGACATGAAATTATTCGTTTCGTCGCTCTTTATAAATTATTATTGTTTCGAGAAATTGTTGTTAATGGCAATTAAATTACCTATACTGTTTGCATTTTCCATGGTACACAGCTGAAGTACATACCTAGTCAGTCTTTCATTTCATATTCTAATCTCTCTTATTTTTTTGTTTCCATTTTAGCGAATTTTCGAAGAAAAGGAAGCTAATGTTCTCGGTCCAAAATTTTTAAAACTCGAATTTCGAAAGATTTTTATACCAAAATCCGTTTCAGACCTTCCTGAATTCACTGCCGAAAGACACCAAAAATTATATGTGTATATACGTATATAATATATATTAGGGTGGTCACAAAAAGTCAACTTTCGAAATTCAATCGTGGCTACCCCCTAAAAGGTGCCATTTGACTAGAAAATTAGATTCCCAAAGTTTTAGGTCGGTCGGATAACATTAACCCGTGCCGCATCGAGGTTGAAGTTTAGAAAAACTCACTTGTTTTCATAAAAATATTATTTCTTTCCTCATAACATAAACCATTTGTCCTAGAGACTTGAAATTGGTCTTATTTTATTTGAAATGTTATCTTCTTCAACTTTTACTCCAATAATTTTGACATTTTCATGTCTTTGCCCTGGCACATAGCACAAAAAACTGTCACGAAATTGCGTAACGAAATTGTGTTACAGTGCCTTTATAATGATTTCCGCTTACAACGACCCCGTTGTTAGGTTTGTTCATTTTCTACACTTTTTAACCCACAAGAATCGTTCACCACTCGTTGGAAAGTTCTCGATTTAACGAACATTTTCATGTTCTCCATAACATATTGACTATACGAATAGCGGAGCTATGGGCATAACTGTTCTCATATTTTGTTTACAAACTAATGATCGTGAGTGTAGAAGATAATTAATCCGGAATCGTCTATTTTATTGAAATTAGGTACCTACCTCTTAATATTAATAATGTCAAAAGCAATAGGTAAAGACATGAAAATGTCCCAATGCGTTGCAGACTCGTATGCAAGCGTTTTTTACCCAAAATATCACTTTAGGTCTAAAAAATTCGTTCTTTCGCACGCATGCTCCATTTGGGCCCTAGTTGTTTCTGATGATTTTCGCTTACAACCGATTCGTTGCTACGGAACTTTATCTTCGCCAGTTATCATCGTACAAAAATCGTTCACCACTCGTTGGATAGCTCTCGATTTACCTAACCATATCACGTTAACCACTGCGGAGTGCGTGGCCGACAAGCTGCGGTATGAGTTTTGTTTGGGTAAAGATAAAAAACTTAAAAAAACTAGCGACTACTTCTTCCAAATTCAAAGGACAATTGGAAATAACGATGAGAGAGCGTTGTTTTTTCGTAGTGTGGACCCCTAGGGATCTACATTACGAGATAATACAAAGGGATCGCTCATTCTGGGAGGACAAAATGATAACAAAGTTGAAATATTGTTATGAAAATGTTCTGCTCCCAGAAATTATTGATCCAAGGATACCACGTTCGCTGGAAATACGGGAGCCTACCCAGGACTTGGGATGAAAATTCCTCAAAGTATAATACTTTATTTTGAAAGCAAATAATATATATTTTCGCTAGATCCTATAGATTTTATGTTATTCAGCTTTTCCCATCTCAAAACGTGGTCCGTTTCAGCAAATGTGCCTTTTTACGCATACCCCTAAAAACCACACTCCAGTCAATGAAATCGACCTCTAGGCAATTTGATACTTCTTTATCACTCTGGTATATTGAAAATTGATACATTTGAATCTAATATATAATATATGGAGGGGGTAGGGGGGAGATGGGTGGGTGGTGGCTGCTATGAAATGCACAAAAAACAATAACAATTATGTAAAAAGTGTTTTAATAATACAAATTGAAAGTTTTTTGTATAGAAAATAATAGCCTGGAACTTATTTTACAACACAATATATCTATTCCAACACCACTGAATTTAGAACTACATTAATGGCTTAGATAGTGAGGCTTTATCGACATCAGGGTAAATTTTCCTACATTCTGACACAACTTGTAATAAAAATTGGCGCTGTTCTTCGTCTTTTGTCAAGCAAGAGTTGAAGTCTTGTATCAATTTCACTCCTCTTTCAGCAGTGTCGTTGACTACCCTTAAACCGTTCACTATGTTTTTAGCATGCAAATAATGAGGATTTTTGTTCCATAAGCGTGTATCGGTGTTTAAAAAATCTGTCTCTATGGAAAACCGCTTGAAAAAATTCAAGGTTTGAGAGGTGACAAAAAAATCAAGTTGCTTATCCAAAATTTGCTCTACATGTGCAAAATCTAGAATCGCTTTTCTATCCCTACCATCAATTTCACTATCGGGTTCACCTAGGGAAAATAATTTCATGGCCATACTTTTTTTAATGTTGTCGTCTAAAGTGTGGTCGAAAAACGAGAACGCTATTTTCTCTGAGCTGAGGTAGGTACCACAGATGGTTTACAAATTTTGACAAAGCCTTATCTGCTATTTCTGTGTCAATTTTCCTATACTCTACTAATGCTTTCAACATTTCCAGATCTTGTTTAGGGGCCAAAGCAGGTTTGGGGGCATTGAACCATGCCTTGGCGTAAATATTTATTATAAAAACACAAATTTCTTCTATTCCTTTCATTTCTTTTTGAGTTAATAACAATTGATCTCTAAAAAGATAAATTTTGAGGCAGTAAATTGCTTTGGCCATCCTCCTGGCGTGATGAATTGCACCAGGTGCTTTAAAAGAAAAGTTTTGGGGAGGAAGCCCTATAAACACTAAACAAAGTTGAAGAAACTCTTTGTAATCCTCTCTGGGCTGCAGGGTTTCCAAATGTTCCATTAAAAAAAGTGAAACTTGATTAATGTTACTAATTTGGCATCTAATACTCGTATTATCATCATGTAGACTAGTTTTGTATTTAGTTTGGTCGAACTTAGGCCACCCAACTTGAAATTTTTTGAAAACGCTAGGTTCAGGACCAGTGGTCGAGCCTATCTTGCTATCAAACACGGCTTTCAAAATAATTTCCAAAATATGATGACGGCATGCTAAGTACAAAAGTTCTTTTTGCAATAATTGCTCCAGCAAAACACAAGCCCCCCTAACCCGACCAGTATTTGCAACTGTGGTGTCAAAGCACATTGCTTGAATTTTGTCTGCTGCACCCCACTCTTGAATGGCTTCAAATACCGCCTGGGCTTGCAAGAGTCCAGTACTATTTTCGAGTTGAGGAACTAAATACCCTTCATTACCTAGATCCCCCCCCCCCTTACCCCTTATTACAGCCTCAACCTTTACATTTATACCTGAAACATACTCATTTTCAATAAACCAGAGTGATAAAGAAGTGTCAAATCGCCTGGAGGTCGATTTCATTGACTGGAGTGTGGTTTTTAGGGGTATGCGTAAAAAGGCACATTTGCTGAAACGGACCACGTTTTGAGATGGGAAAAGCTGAATAACATAAAATCTACAGGATGTAGCGAAAAAATTATGGAAGTAAAAGTTGAAGAAGATAACATTTTAAATAAAATGAGACCAATTTCAAGTCTCTAGGACAAATGGTTACTATGTTATGAGGAAAAAAAGAGTATTTTTATGAAACAAAGTGAGTTTTTCTGATCTTCAACCTCAATGCGGCACGGGTTAACGTTATCCGATCGACCTAAAACTTTGCGAATCTCATTTTCTAGTCAAATTGCACCTTTTAGGGGGTTGCCAGAAGTGATTTTCTCAAAAATGCCTATTGCCTTGTGACCACCCTAATATATATACATGTATATTATGTATGTATGTATGTATGTGTCATTCCAGACGATAACTCTCGAAAGAATTGAGATAAAAAGTTCAAATTTGCACGAAAAATCTGTGTTGGCAATCGACAGGCTAGGTTCGTAGATGGGCAGAATCGGGTCACTCTAAGGGGGAGTTTTGGGGAGTTTTAGGGGGGAAAATTACCCATAAATTCCCAAAATGAAACAGTCTGACAAGTGACACCTCATTTTAAAGGTTTTTGTACGCTGAACACGATGGTGAAATCAGAATTGCGATATCTCATTCCGTTCTCAAACTGGAGCACTTTGAAGATGAAGGAACGTGGTTATTTCTTGAGATAAAACAGTTTTACATAAAATCAGTTATTTCTTCGAAAATTCGCTCTTATAGCCATGGTGCATGACTGTGGTTTTTACTTATTCACTTTACTGTATTTTCTAATCATTTGGACTGTTGTCACAAAAAAAAACTAGGTTTCAGAAAATCACGCACAATATCGTTTCACTTTCAAGAAAGCTAGAAGTACATTTCGTGATGAACTTTCATGATTGTCACGTACCGCATGACATTAACGCATATCATAACGGAATGAGACGGTGCCGAGATAAATCGTGCGACATGCCACTTCCATGAGTCTTCCATTATTCAGATGTTTTTAAAATAGCTACGTCTTGGCATTAATTAGAACGTTGGGTTTTCGCTGATGCAGACGTTCTGAAAGACACTTTATGATTTCGTCTTTCACGTATGATGAAATGTGTGTTACATCCTCAGGCCAAAAGAGGAAAAAAATCCGGCTCGTATCAAAATAACGCATCAACGCATGAGGATACTGAAGTAGCGACTGGCCTGCAAACGAACACTGACGCAATGTCATAATAAAGATCAAAAGCTCGGATTTTCAGAGAGAAACGGACAGGTTAGCCCCGAGAAAAAAAAACTTGGTTGGGTGCGTAAGAACGACGAGAAATTGGTTTAACCCTCTCGACCCTCAATCCGAGTTATTTTCCACAACTGAGAGTGCTTGAATGAAGAAACTGGCGAATTACTTTGAACAGGTAATCCTCATTGTCAATGTGTGCTATTAGTTATCGTCTTCTGCAAATTCTTCGTATACTTCTCCCAATTAGAGAGCCAGCAAAAATATTATTGGGAAGTTCGAATGAGCGATAGAGATCTATTCTGATGTTCTCCTCGGGAAACAGCCAACTTATCCTGCTGCTGGGCTCATGTATTTGCCCACAACTAACGTCCTGTTTTTGTTGTTTTTTTGTTTGTTTTTTAATTAACCTACCTAAAATATCTTAACGTTTTTTAAAGTTGTATGCAGTGGTCCAGCTCCCCTCCATTTGACCTACAGAAAAGTTGAATTATAAATGTTCAGACTGTGAAGAAATATCCAAACAAATATTCAAGCAGGCATGGGGTACTCTAGTCGCTTTGGCCTGGCGAGAGCAGTTCAGCCACACTTATGCTTGTTAAGTTAGTATCATTCTGCTTTTCTTCCTCATATTTCATCTTGTTACTGTCCTTCTTTGGTTTGGTCTATGTCTTTCCATCTTCCTAGAATCCATGGTAATGCTTCTTGATCGATCTCCTGTATTATCGTATCGAATACTGTATAAATTTGAATATAAGTGGGGTAAAGGTCTGATCATCGAATCGAGAATGGTTTCTTTACAATACCCTTGAAGTTACTAATTAAATTTCGAAAAAATATCGTTTAGCGGTCGATTGTGAAAACTTGCAAGCTAGAACATCACTCTGAAGAAAATATGTGGAAATTCGTCCGTGAAAATCGGCGGTGATTCGTTCTTTTTCGTTCAATGTCAGATCTCCTGCTTTAGCTTATGTCGGAGGCTACACCCATTCCTCCCATTTTTGTCAAGTATTTTTGGTTCCATTCCCTACGCCTCCGTTTGTGTTAACTTCCTTTTGCATTCCTGTCTACCTTCCTACTTCTCGTTAAAATAAGTCTGTCGTGAGTCCCTCCCGGGAACACTCCTATATTATTAAGTTCTCACCAACATTCAAACGCCAAACTAAAGCTCCGTAAATAAAGATATGAGTGGGGACAGGCGACAGAACCCAGGGTTACTCAACCTGGGGCCCCACTACCAGCTCCCTGCAAGGAGCTGGAGGGAGAGGCCCCCAGGTACTATAAAACCCCGGATCCTGGCGCTCAAGCTTCATTCGACACTTCCTCTAACCAGCTCTCTCTTCTCTCTCTTACCTTACCTCCCAGATGATCGGTTGACTACAGCCGCCTGGGAATTTCACCTCCTCTCCTCCTCCTCCTTGTCTAGATGATCGGTTGAATACAGCCGCCTAGACAAGGGACCTCTCCTTTCCTCTCCTTCACCTAGATGAACGGTTGACTACAGCCGCCTAGGTGAAATTCCCTCATCCACCTCTCTCTCCTCCTAAAGTCGTAGATGTTCGGTTGACTACAGCCGCCTGCGACTTTTCCTTCCTCACCTAAATTCACTCATTCTCCTTACTTCCACACCGCCGTGATGAAATTCTAAATTCATCACAGTGGTGAACCCGACGTTCACTCAACCTTCTTCCTTCCCACCTTCCCACCTCATGTGTCGCCCCAGTCAAATAGTTCGGTGTCCCCAATTTTAAATTCAAAACTTCAACCAGTCAGTGTAAATTCGCAATTCTTGGCCCAAACCTCACCGCTCAACTCTCAACTCAACGCACCACCGCTCCCGCCGATTGCGAATTTCAAAATTCAAAACCACGTCAAATTTTTGAATTTTAGTTACAGAAATGGACCCGAACTCACCGACGCCGCCGCTCCTGCGACCAGCCACACTGCAGCCGCCCGCCGCTGCGACATCCGACGCATTGGCCGACAACCCTTTCTCCACACTCTCCCCGCCGACCTCTGCAACATCTGACACCGCCGCCGCCGCCGCCGCCGCCGCTACGGCCGCAGCCGCCGCCAACGTCATGACGGCGTCCGCTGCGTTCCCTCTGTCGCTGCCCCCCTTCTACACGCACGACCCGGCACTTTGGTTTTTCCAAGTGGACGCAGCGTTTTCGGCCGCCAACATCCGCAGCCAGAAAACCCGATATTCCCGGATCATTTCGCTACTGCCCTACGAGATCCTGCTGCAGACCTCTGATATCTCCCCCGACGCCGCCGCTGCGTACGACGACCTCCGCAGCCGCCTCATCAACACCTACCAGCCGTCGAAAATCGCCCGAGTCGCCGCCCTCTCCCAACCTCAACACCTCGGCGACCAGAAGCCCTCCCACCTCTACCGACGGCTGCGACACCAGCTGCAGGGGATTATGACCGCCGACATCGCACGCACGTTCTGGTTACGTGCCCTTCCCCACCCCATCCAGATGGCCCTGGCCAGCCATCTCGACGGTCCCGACGAGCCCCTCCTGCGGCTCGCGGACACCGTGCACGACTTGGCCGCTGCGGCCGCCGTCGGTGAGGTGCGTACGCCGCGCCACCCCCCGCCTTTCCGGGACCGCACAAAATCCCGGGACCGCGGCCGGGCACCCTCCCTCGACGGACGTCGACCCCTTTCGGCGGATCGCCGACGCGACTCGTCCGCCGACCGCCGCCGCCAGCGCTCACCCGAGCGCCGCAACGCATCCCCTCCCCGCCAGCGCAGAGGACGATCCCCAGCAGCTGCGCGCGCATCCAACTCGGCCCGCCCCACCACAACCGACTACCTCCCTGCGGACCCCCCCCCACCGTTGTTTCTATCATGTAAACTTCGGTGGGGAGGCCCGCAAGTGCCAACCCCCCTGCTCCTTCACCCCTAAGCAGGGAAACGCAGCCGCCCGCCGGTAAATCCGGCGGGCCCCCCTCCTCGCCAACACGGGGGGGACCATGGACATACCCCCCCCCCCGCCCGCATTCACACAGCCACCACCACCAAGCCACGCTACCCCTCCTACGCCGCCGCCACGGCTGCCAACCTCCCGGCCGCGCCTACAGCGCCGCCGAACCCCTCACCCCACCACCACCGCAACGGAACCTCCCCGCCCGCCACCAGGGCTACCAACCTTCCGGCCGCCACTCACGCCGCCGCTACCGTTCCCCCACCTCGGAACGGAACCTCCCCGCCCGCCACCAGGGCAACCAACCTTCCGGCCGCCACTCACGCTGCCGCTACCGTTCCCCCACCTCGGAACGGACCCTCCAAGCCCGCCTCCAGGGCGCAACCCCCTCCGGCCACCACTCAACCGGCCGCTACCGTTCCCCCTCCCCGGAACGGAGCGAAGCCACCTCCTACCAAACCGGCCAAACCCCCTACAGACCCCACCGTTCCCCCCCTCCGGAACGGCAACAAACCGCCCCGCGTCTCCTTCGCGGCGGACCAGCCAACGCCAACACACGTCCCTACCTCCGCCATCAAACACATCGCCCTACCGACCCACCAACGACTTTTCCTGCGCTGCAGGAAAACTAATGTTCCTTTCCTGGTGGACACGGGGGCGGCGCTGTCGATATTTCCCAACAACATCCTCCGTCGTCAGGCGCGCTGCTACCGGCAGCTTCTCTACGCCGCCAACGGTACCACCATCCCCTCGTACGGGACGTACCGCTCCTCAGTTCATATGAGCGGGCTCGCGTACGAGTGGGAATTTACCGTGGCGGACGTGGAGAAGGCGATCCTGGGGGCCGATTTTCTTGCCTATTTCGGTCTCCAGGTCGACGTCCGGAACGCGCGCCTGATTGACCCCGCCACCAAAACACCCATACCCGGATTCATACACGCCATCAACCACCCCCCAACACAGTTTGAACGCCTCCTCCTCAACTACCGTCCCCAGCGCCGCCCCTCTGCACACATCTCCACTGTCCAGCACCACATAGAGACCACAGGACCACCCATCACCGCAAAAGCCCGCCGCCTACATCCCCTTCAGTTGTCAAAGACCCGCCAACACTTCGACAAACTCATCGCCGACGGTATCGTACGCCCCTCAAAATCCCCTTGGGCTTCTCCGCTCCACATCGTACAGAAGCCCAATGGGGATATCCGCCCCTGCGGGGACTACCGGCGGCTGAACTCAAAAACCACACCGGACCTCTATAATGTCCCCCACCTGCGTGACTTTTCGTCACATCTCCATGGCGCCACTATCTTTTCCACCCTTGATATTTCGCGAGCGTTCCATCACATCAACATCCACCCCCCCGACGTCCCGAAAACCGCTATAATTACCCCGTTCGGGTTATTTGAATATGTGAAGATGGGCTTCGGATTAAGGAACGCGGCGCAAACTTGGCAGCGGTATATGGACAGTATCTTGCGAGGCCTGCCTTTCGTATTTTGCTTCCTCGACGATATCCTGATCGCCTCCAAGACACAGGAAGAACACCTCGCCCACCTACAGCAAGTCCTCGACATCTTTTCCACCGAAGGCCTCCTAGTCAACACAGACAAATGTGTCCTCGGCCAACCCTCCGTCCGCTGCCTCGGCCACCAAGTATCCTCGGACGGCATCACACCCCTCCCGGACAAGGTCCACGCGATTATTGACTTCCCGCAACCCCGCACGGTCACCGAGCTCCGCCGCTTCCTGGGTATGCTCAATTTTTACCGTAGACACATAAAACACGCCGCTCAACATCAACAACCACTCATACACGCCATTCCCCAACCCTCCAAAAAAAATGATAACCGCCCCATCACCTGGACCCCCCAACTTTCCGCCTCCTTCAAAATTTGCAAACAGGACCTAGTAGACGCCGCTCTATTAGCCCACCCCGACCCTCACGCTCCCCTTTCCATCACTACCGATGCGTCCGATTGGGCCATCGGGGCAGTGCTCCAACAGCACACCGGCGCCACCCCCCAACCCATTGGCTTCTTTTCTAAAACCTTATCCCCCACCCAGAAAAATTACTCTACCTTCGACAGAGAACTCCTCGCCATCCACGAAGCCATAAAGCACTTTCGTGACTTCGTGGAGGGCAGGCAGTTCTCTGTCATTACAGACCACAAGCCCCTGACCCACGCCCTCCTTCAAAATCGCAAGTCCGCCTCCCCGCGTCGCCTCCGGCAGCTCGAGTTTATCGGACAGTTCACGTCCGATATACGATATTTGCCGGGGGCCGACAACTGCGTGGCGGACGCGCTCTCCCGACCCACCCCTATCCCCGCGCCGGTGGCGGAGTTGCTGCCATTCCCTTCCCCTCAATCCATCAAGTCAAAACAAAATCCAACCTCTGACCCCGCCCTCTCCAACCTTATTTCCGCATCCAAGTTGGAACAGCTGCCTCCCCTCGACCTCTGGTGCGACGTAACGGCCGATTCACCGCGCCCTTACGTCCCACCGGGGTTGAGGAGGCAGTTGTTCCTCCACTACCATTCCCTTCACCACCCTGGCATTCGGGCGAGCCGGGACCTCATCAAAACGCGGTACTTCTGGCCCCATATGAATACAGATATTCGTAACTGGGTTCTAGGGTGCCAGAAGTGCCAGCGTTTCAAAGTCTCGGCCCACCCGCATGTCCCTCCTCAACCAATCCCCGACTCCCTCCCGTGGGAGCATATACATTTGGATCTAGTGGGCCCCCTTCCCCCGTCCGAGGGGAAGAAATACTGCCTCACGATGATCGATCGTGCCACCAACTGGGTGGAGTGCATTCCCCTCTCCACCATCACCGCGGACACCGTCGCAACGGCTTTCCTCTCTCAATGGGTTAGCCGTTACGGTTGTCCGCGGACAGTCACGGTCGATCAAGGGAGGCAGTTTGAATCGGCCCACTTCTCCGAATTGTTACGCTCCCTCGGGATCCAAAAAATCCACACTACCCCTTACCATCCCCAATCCAACGGGAAAATAGAGCGGTGGCACTCGGTCCTGAAGCAAGCCATTTCTACATCGGCAAATTCCCCTTCCTGGACAAAATCTCTCCCCTACATTTTACTCAGCCTTCGAACATCCGCCCGTCCTTCAGACCAAACTAGCCCCGCACAAAACGCCTTTAAAGACCCACTACGTTTACCGGCCGACATTTTCACTCCACACCACACACCGTCAATTAACAGGGAACCACTACACTCAACAACACCGACAAACGACACCACTTATCCCAAACGATTTTTCACCACAACACACATGTACCTGAAAGAGCCCGGCATCCATAAAACTTTCCAACCACTTTACGCCGGGCCCTTTCAAGTCATCCGCACAACACATACAACCGCAACCCTGTTAATTGACGGCAAACCACATACAGTCCCGTTAGCCAGGTGCAAACCCGCACCTGTGCTAACCCCAACACCTAACACTATCAGTCTCCCACCGTCCGTTCACGATGCACCATCACCTCTTCCCGCAACACCCGTCACCTCCGTCGTTTCCGGACTTCGACTCGGATCCGGAAATGGCGGCGATTCTCCGGGACGTTTTTGTCCCGGACCCACTTTCCCCCCTACCCCCTTCGCCCGGGCCTACCACACCGCTTTATTTTTCTCCGCCACGGATCTCCGGGTTACCTCCCCGGCCCCGACGGTGGAAGTACCCCCAGTGGCGAATTCTACGCGAATTTCGCGTAGCACAAGCCACGGGGGTACACCCTCCCTACACCCCTACGCCTTGCGGAACTCATGCCTCCCCCGCCCCCCGTTCAAATTTCAATCCCCCCCGTTCAAATTTCAATACCACCCATTCAAATTCAAAACCCCCCCATACCATCCAACAACCCACCACCCCCCGCTCAACCTCCAATTTCAAAGCCCCCCGTTTTAATTCCCCCCCAATTTTCCATCTTCGACCCCCCTCCCTCCCCTCCATCGTCGGGGATATCCCCAATAGTTCCCGCCGGGACGAAACGGCCCGGGCGGCGGAACGGACGGAGGGAGCGTCCCCACACCCCCCTCGTCCCGGCGGCCAAATCCCCCGCCCCGCTATGAGCAATCACGGCGGGGCCTTGAGATTCCGGGACAGTGCTGGTGTCTCATCAACCCACTCGCACTGTACCGGAACTCGAGGCCCCCCCGTGGCCGCCTCAACACGTCGGCCGCCGGCGACTGCCCCCAACACACTACACTCACACACACACACACACAACCACTCGCCACACACTAACCACACCCAGGAACCGGCGGATTCTCGCAACCGCCTCCCACGAAGTGACCAAATTTTTGTACATACCTCTGTATCTTCTGTATATACTACTTCATCTTTTGTAAATACTCATCCACCAACTGTAAATACTCATTCATCCTCTGTACATACTCCATCCTCATCATTGTAAATACGAAAACACACATTGATCACATTTATAAATGCGAAATGTTTATATCTGTCGACTCATCATCACCCAATCATTATGCCTTATGTACTTACCCTATCTTATCCTCTACTTACCATGTCTTATACTCTACTTAATCTGCCTTATGTACGTACTCTATCTTATATTCTACTTACCATCTACTTACTCTATGTTTTTCTTCCCATGTACTTATATTATATATGCTACCCTTCCCATCTACTTACATACGCTTAAGCCTCCTAGCTTTTAAGACTGGCCTTCAGCCCAACCACCTGTTTGCATCGGCCTTCAGCCCCTGTCACCTTGCGCCTTCAGCACCACCTTTGTTTGCCGTCGCCCTCAGCTCCTGTCACCTTGCGCCTTCAGCTCCACCTTTTGTTTACCGTAGCCCTCAGCTCCTGTCACCTTGCGCCTTCAGCTCCATAAATCTTGGTTCAAACTGGGGGGACCTCTGTCGTGAGTCCCTCCCGGGAACACTCCTATATTATTAAGGTCTCACCAACATTCAAACGCCAAACTAAAGCTCCGTAAATAAAGATATGAGTGGGGACAGGCGACAGAACCCAGGGTTACTCAACCTGGGGCCCCACTACCAGCTCCCTGCAAGGAGCTGGAGGGAGAGGCCCCCAGGTACTATAAAACCCCGGATCCTGGCGCTCAAGCTTCATTCGACACTTCCTCTAACCAGCTCTCTCTTCTCTCTCTTACCTTACCTCCCAGATGATCGGTTGACTACAGCCGCCTGGGAATTTCACCTCCTCTCCTCCTCCTCCTTGTCTAGATGATCGGTTGAATACAGCCGCCTAGACAAGGGACCTCTCCTTTCCTCTCCTTCACCTAGATGAACGGTTGACTACAGCCGCCTAGGTGAAATTCCCTCATCCACCTCTCTCTCCTCCTAAAGTCGTAGATGTTCGGTTGACTACAGCCGCCTGCGACTTTTCCTTCCTCACCTAAATTCACTCATTCTCCTTACTTCCACACCGCCGTGATGAAATTCTAAATTCATCACAAAGTCCTTTTCTCTGCGGGGATTATGTCCAAAGTCTCCTTGCGTTGCGTTGCGTCGTTTACTGCATTGCTATCGTTTGCTCACAGCTGCACGCCAAACTTATAGGAGTCTCTGAATGCAAAAGCTGTACGAATGTCCCACGGGACGCTTGACGGTCATACGGACGACGTCATCAAACGTGTAGGTGTAGTTACTAAGTAAAATGGTTGACATACAATCACCCACATGGAACATCGACATCGCTCATATCACCTTCTGAAATAATTCGTCCGAAGTTTCATTAATTTTTAATCGTCCGGTCGATTTTTCCACTTTAAAAGGGTACCTTAACCACCTGTCCGTTGTCCTTGGCTGAACTACTCGTTTCACTTCGCGGAGTTTCCATCAACTTAACGAGTTTTGACGTTCCTCGGAAGGGTAATGTCGTTTAAGATAATTAAAAGTAATGCTGGTCTTGGACGAGATATAAAAATGGGTGTTTAATACGTTTAATGAAAGAACGGGTCATCTGCGGAACGTTTTCATAACCAGCTCTCAGACTAATGTCGATTTTTCCTGGTATTTTTTCTACTCAACTTCTCATCCGAAGTGAGTGAGCTCTCGTGTTACGAACGCTATCGCTCAGCATAATGATTTCCTCCAAAAAGCGACCTGTTCTCTCGTTTTTGAGGGGTCCAAACATTCTTTACATTAATTTGTACATTCTTTTGAACAATTTGGTGCAGAGTAATTCCATGGGTCCACATGGCATGGCATGAAAAACTTTGTGGCATTTTCATGGTTAGCCTACATTCTGAATGTAACTAGCCAAATTCCATTCAGATTTAACCCGAATCAGACGAGGGGTTTCCAGTATGATGAATTTTTGAGTATTATAACATGAGTCAGATCTGAAGTGATGGCTAAAGAATTTAGGATCGTGAAATCGCTCAAAAAATTATTAATAAAGAAACAGTTCAGGTGAAATGCACGTGATACAAGCGGGACTCGAACCCCGCAACTTTCCCGTTAGCGCCGGTGCGACACTTAACCAATTGAACTACGATGCCATCTGGTCGTGTAGGCTGACTTCAATAACTTACAGTACACGAATTAATTTAGTTCCTGGGAAAGTCGAAAAGTCGCAAGATAGTGCCGTTGACGGAGAGATTGTGAAGACAATGGCTGGTTGGAGTCAGGGGATGAAGTTATTGTCCCCTGTGATGCGACCTCGATTAATCAACACTTCCAATCCTGGACGTGTCGCATTGTCCCTCCCTCAAGTGCGATTGTCAGACGAGCGCGTAGGCCCGAAACATATTCTTCAATAGGACATTATTTTGTTCGATTCTGGATTTCTCCATAGAATCAAGGAAAATCCTTGGAGAAATGTAGCGAATGAGCTACAAAAATTACCTATAGAAGTTTAGTGGCTGACATTTCCATGTGAAGTACAGATAATAAAATTGAAAGGCGTGCTTCTTAGCGAATATTCGTGAAAATTCAAATGGCCACTATTGCCGCATTGCAGTCCTATATTACTCGCCCACCTACATTCTATGCTTGTAGATCCTATCTGAAATGTGTCGGACAGACTGTTAAATATTGCCTGTTGGCCATCATTTATATCGTGTAGGGTTATATAATATTTTTTGTTGAAAAACAGGGAGCCGAAGCAAGCAACCAATCCAAACCACCTGTTATAGATGCATATTTCATTTAGTACTACCTATATGTAGTTGGTGATGGGGATGTTATAATATGCCTACTCTATTTCAGCAGTCATTAAAATTGCTTGGCTGTCTCTGGGATTAACTGCTTTGCTGAATTTTGGGAAGAATACGCAGTTAGCAAATATTTTTCTAAGCATGCTGCCACTTCTCAAATCTTCTAAATTGTGGCTAGCTGGTTCTTCGACAATTTTGTCTAATTGGGTCGACATGCGTGATTTCTCATATTTTCAATCAATACCTTCATACACCTAACAGGTATACATTTTTTTGCGCCCCCTTCTAATGAAGTCGAAACGGGAACGAGAATTTATTGTAATCTTATTCAAACATTTCTACACCTCTCCCTCCATTTGGTCGTTTGGGTCCCTCATTGTATCTTTTGAATGCAGAATATTGTATATTGAAGCCCTTTTTTTCAGAAGGTCATGACGAAACCGCTACGTTTAACCGAAAAATCCAGACCTGAAAAATATATCAAAAATTCTTTTGAGTTTTCGCATCATTTATATTATTTCCCATCAAAAACCTACGAGGAAAGTTGCTGAAGTTTCAACTCTCTTTTGATGAAACTTGAAACGTGAGCAACTTTCCTCATAGGTTTTTGATGGGAAATAATATAAATAGAGAGCTTATCGACTTTGACACGTTATTGTAAAACACAGGCATCGCTGGACATTTTGAAAGAGTTTTTTTACTCAGCATTTTTCCTTTTACTTACGAATTGTATCACCTGTGGCACACAGGATTTCTAGATAAAAATCATCTACACGTGATGCTCCTCTCATAGATACTTAATTTTCACCAAGTATTAGGTATGGTGTACCACAAAACCTCGGAGAAGTGATTTTTAACGTAGTATGTATTAAGGTACATACTGCGTTAAAAATTACTTCCCCGATTCTTTAAGGTAGTGTAATTAACGTAATTTGACGTTATGGAACTTGTTTCGAGTTACATATAGGGTGCTAATGCTGTCCAAAATTATTGGATATTATTTTCATAATCATAAATGCAGCTACCGTCGGCAGTATAGTGATGGTTGGTCCCCGAAAATCTCCATGTTGTATCGTTGTAGGCCACTTCCCAAACACCAGTAGTGTTCAGTCCTGAACTGATACAATTTTTTGCCACGAATAATAAAATGTGACACATTTTTGTGTAGAGATTCTTTCAAAAATCCGATGATTAGTTGGTATTTGTCGTTCTAATAAATTACCTAACCTAGAAACTTTAATGTCATCTTTAGTCAGTTCCAAGCCAGGAACTCTGAAACATTTTTAATAGACTACGTAAACTCATAAAACTACCTCAGTAACTAACTCATAAAAAATTGCATTGCTCTGTTACGTTGGATCTACACTTTTCCTCAATCATAAGTAGAGTTTTAACTCTAGCAATAAATGTATGACGACCGCTATAATATACTGTACAGAGTTCATCATAACTTTGAGATGACCGGATGAAACTCGCTTTCAATTTACTCGTTGTTCAAACTTGTGTTTAGTGTTCGTTACTTCGTGGCTTCGTTACTTTCCAATGATGTTAGTCCAAGTAAGTGAGTTGACCCCGCTACCGTTCAAGATTATGGAGCCTTACACTTTTCATTGTCGCTCCCCGTATTAAAAACATGGGCGTCCATGTGCATTATGTGAGACACCAGACATTGCTTGTTTTATGAAAAAAATGTCGTTCAATGTTTGGATTAAAAATGCTCAATAAAAACAACTCAGTACCTACCTAAGGTAATTGACTGAGGATAAATTTATTTCTACATACCATAGTTTTATGTAGAAAAACGTGGTATTTCAATACAATACATATTGAAACATGGTATTTTCCTATATGTATAATACGTATATTTATTGTATGCTTATGAGTTAGACGTATACCTTTGTACTTATGACTCTGAGGTACAATTGTAGTAAAAATGCAATTTAAATATTTTCTGCTGCATCGCAACTCATTTCTGCTATTGCTTTTGTGGAAAAGAAATTAATTACGGTACTAATATAGGTATATTTAACCTAACTTTATCAATGGAAATCAGATACCTAGGTTAAATGAAGTCGTTGATTTAAAATGCCTACGTTCTTTTCAGTACCGCTTGTTTATAATAAATTATTTTCTTTCAGTCGTGTGCCTTCCCTTGTATCTATCAGACGTCTTGCTGCCTAGTATTAGTTAGGTATATCATGAAAGTCGTATAGATCAATGGAATGGATTAAACTCGTTAAACCCGCTAAGAATCCCTAATTTAGGATTTCCACCTCTTCTTCCATCACAACGGCTAAAAACGGATGACTTGAAAGTTTTTTGAATTGGCTTTTTTTGCATAGCAAAACTCCCCTTCGTCGAATAAATGGATGAAGTTCGGGGAAGAACTTAGGATGGATCAACTAAGAAAAATTCGCGCCAATACCTTTCCACCTCCTCCAGCTCAGCGGAGCCTTTGCTCAACGGATAAAGGATGCTTTCTCCAACCTGCGAATTTAAAATTATGCTGATTAAGTTCAATGAATAGTGGGAGAGAAGTGGGAGTCCTTTCTGTTTTTTTCCATTTTCCAGTGAACCGGTTTCCGTATGCAAACATTCCTGGTTAAGTTCGAAACAAAAATAATTCTTGCCACGTACAAGTCAATATTTCGTGCAGAAGAGGCAATTTTCATCGATTTTTTTATATTTTGCTTAAAAGAAACAATAATGAAGTCTTAGAACAACAAAAAGTCTACACATAGTTTTAGAAAATGTTTTGGAATTGAGGTTTGTTCTATGGCCGGAAAGTGACAAGCAAAAGCGTATCGCCTCTCATTGGCCAACCCTTACAGTGGAGCCAACCGGATCTTCTTTTTAGGTTTTGTTACTCGTTTACGTTATTACTCCGCCTACCATCCTCCATAGTCTTCAACCACGACGCGTTTTGGTTCAGATTTCGTATATTTTCACATTTTTGCTTCCTCACCGAAGCCTTAGATTCGTGATTGAGTAAAAAAAAAAATTGGCCTCCGAAATGAAAATGTCCACTACCATTTTGCATTTCGGACATCAGGGAACATTTTGGTTTATTATTGGTTTATTATTTTCAATAATGAACCTTTGGAATCGAGTATGAAAAAAATGTTCAACCCCCTCTCAAATTTTGATGGTTTCCGTTTCAAGATGTATAATCCGAAAATGAAATAAAAACGCTGCAAATCCCTGCACAACTAAATTAATTCACAACAAATAAATTCCGTTAGAGTGGGGTTTGAATGGGTTCGGAATCGGGTATGAATGGAATTTCATTATGTATAATTCAAGTGGTCTGTCTCTTGTGTTGCAGCCCTGCTGCATCATTACATGAGATGCAGCCCCTATCAAAGAAAAACGGTCTTATTGAAAAGTTGTCTACTTCCACTAATACATGAAAAAACGCGAAAAATACAGTTATACCGGTTTAAACCATCTTCAGTAACAATCACGATATTTTTCGTTACTGACGATGGTTTGGTCACAGAAACCGGTTTAACCGTTTATTTTTCGCGTTCTTCGCGTATTAGTAGAAATATAGGTACATCTTTTCAGTAACTCCGTTTTTCTTTAAAATGGGTTTCCACGATTTGTTCGCAAGTGATTTAGTTCGTAGCAGTCCCTATATCTTATAATTCATTCCATTCTACGATCGTTCAAGTTAGAAATGAATGCGTTTTTCCGATTTTTTAATAATTTCTCTCTATTCAAGTTAATTCAATCTGAACATATTAAATAAGGATTAAAACCGCTAAACTTGTAGAGAAAATACCAAACTGATAGATGTGAACTGTGGACGGCGGATATATTATGAAGCTGATACTCAGGAATTCACTGACATGCTTCCCTACTTCGAAACTCGATAGCTAACTTAATAAGTTGATTACCTTCCCTTACGGGTACATCGCGTTTCCCAGCTTTTTCCTCGTGTATACACCAGATTTTTGGTATGATAAGGTAAGTAATGTACCACGTGCTTCTCATATTTATGTGAGATTTCGTACAGGTTTGGTTTGGCATTGCCACATAGAGCACCATATTCTACTAAGGATGTAATGCATTTTTAGTTTGACTCATAACTTTACATATTCCACAGAATCCCTTTTTGACCAGTAATATGTGTACATAACTGCCAACAACAGGTAATCATGTGTCAGGTAACATAGGAAACGGGTTTCATGCAGAAGGTATTTATACAAGAAAAGATTCTTACAGGAAACCTCGGCCACATGTAATCATGTAAATTTCTAATCTTGCTTGTAAATTTCTAATATTGCTCCTATAAAAATTATATTATGTACTTGTACCTAGCTGTCTGTTGTGAGTGTGTGCGGAAGCGGTTCGATGGAAATTTCCTTGGAGTATCTTGAAATTTTGTTATAACTCTTCGACATAAGTACGTGAAGATATAAGTCTGCAACGGTTTATATGAACATTTATGTGAAGAAGGCAAGTGGGAATGGCGTAATTCAATTTATGACATACGTAAACTTAAATGAGCAATAAAGACACATTTACGTAGGTACCTATCTGAATATAATATATCTTCGACGTCGGATTCATAAAAAGCTCCTTCGTTGTTTCCATCCGTCCTTTGTTTTTCGCTCGGATTTTTCAAATAAAGTTCACGCGCCTACAGATTCTTTGTTACGCGTAACCCTCAGATGACAGAAAAGATAAGAAAGTTAAGTAGGTAGTTAGGTATTTTATTTGAGTTCCCTTTGTAAAATTTTTGTCTGATTAAAAAAAAAGAAAAACGCACGCAGGGGGGCTTTCTCATTGTGAATGAAAGCTGGCAATAACAAATTTGCTTCTCGGTATTCAGTATTTGAGAATACTTCGAGGGTTTTCGTTTCAAAGGGAGCTTTCGATTCAGATGTTTTATTGACGAGAACATCTAATGTTCATACCTAGTTTATATTCTCGTAAACGTAAAGTAAGGTATGTACCTATAGTGCGTTCAATTTAGCGTGAGAGCACAGATAAACAAACGACAAAGAAATCGAGCCCGCACGTCACCCATGTGATGCGGGGTTGCCTACCATACGGATTGCTAACCTGAAGGTTAGCATGTGATGTAACGGGTAATGTTACATGTATTGTGATATAACATGTAAGGACCATGAATCCACACGGATGCACGTAAGCTATATTGAATAATTAACAAAAAATAAAAATAAATAAAAAAGTTGTTACGGTGTAATTTGTGTGTGCAGCATTAATCCACGTTTCATCCAAGTAGTAAATTTGTCGGTTTTCATTTTCAGTTCTAAACTTTCGAATCGTCTCAAATAACCCCTTCTTCACAAAACAAGCTCATCCCATTCACGCAGCAATGAATCCCTTCCACTTTTGACAAATAGAAATGGCAGTTCTGAGACAACTTGTAAAAATGGTTCTTTTAAAACTAGGGGAGAGAACCGCCCGTGTTAACGTCAAAAACATTTCATCTAAAGTAGAAAGTATATTCCGAAGATAGAACAGGTTTTGGTTTATTGCCAATCGACCGAACCAGCTATTTTTGGGGTGGGCTCTGGTCTTCTTTGGTGAACAAAAGCAGCCGTTTTCTTTATGTTCTTTTCGCACCCGGTAAATTGAGGCCGCTTGTACACCCGGCGCGGCATCCACCATCTGCGCGACATATCAGACAGATCGGTCTCAATAAATTTCACGCATATGCTTGCACACGTTCATTGCAGTGATTTTTTCGTTTTTAAGTGATATAGTTGTCACCTCACGTCTCTTCGATGGAGAAATACGTACCGAACTGGCTGTGTCGGTGTCGGTTTCCGACCCTGACATCCCTGTATTCTGCTTTCGAAAACGGCGAACTTAGCTAATGAGTTGCAGCTATTGAGATCAAAGCTGAGGCCCATCTGATGATCTTGCCCATGAAGCATTTTCGGCAATTAAAGTGAAAGGTCCCCATAAGTAAATAGGCAGGGGTATACTAACCCGTGACGCCGTGGTGCTTTGATGGATTCGCATTCTGTTTACATGCTCTCACTCTAAACTGAATGTAATATAGGTACTTTAGCCGATTAATAGTGTACATAGAGAATTTTCGTGGCTTGGAAACATTGAATTCCGAAATTTTTCATGAGAAATTGCTCCAACTTTTTTGGAGAGAGAATTTGCCTTTGTCTACACATTCGTGATTTTTCTCTTATTTACCTCCTCCAATATGGTTTTTATCCTCGCATGCTATTGGCGCAAACATGCCTAGACCTCATGCTGGAATGGGGGAATCGACATTAAAAATACTAATAACATACGAATCATTGTTGTCATGTACCGGTGTGGGATGTCCCTAGCTTCATATATCACGTCCGAGCCATTCTTATGAATCCCTTAGTTGATTAGTTCCATTGATTACATTAATGTGCTCCTATGGATGAGTTGGATTCGAGACTCGAGGAATCACCTTCCCAACCCGGGGTTATCTGCCTGTAGCTCGACGACACAGTTTAATTCGATTCCTGGGGCACATAATGGAATTGAATGGCTTCCCGTTTATAGGCTGATGTGATTTGAAACTTTGATTGTCACAAGATAACTCAATCCTCTTAATTCCGGAGAGCACCAGAAAAATGTTGATTCGTCCAGGAAAACAGGACACACTCTGATACGGCTTGGATTTGTATACGTCGAACCGGATGTTGAAAATCGTGCTAACTCGGTCGTAAATCGTGTGTGAGAGAATGATCGAAAAAGAAGATTCATAATTCATTCAAAGAAGAAACAACATAATGAATAAAAAGTGACAACAATCATACGCTAACAACTATGACCACGCGACCAACTGGTTACGGTCAAAAAGAATAAGAGAAGAAGAAGAAGAAGAAAATCGTGCTACACGTAAGGTTGAATAACAAAATTTTCAGAAGGCGTTGAGTCAGTTAACACTATCAGTGCTGCATTAATACATTTCTTTTTAAAACCGATTGGGCGGATTCGATTGACTGACAACGATTGGTGCAGGAAGAAGGCAGTGTCATGGATATTCGAAATCTCATCGCCTCTGTTATTCCCCTATGGCGGTGCAATGATTTATATTATATTCCACTATATTCAAAGTCAGTTTAACCCCTGTCAAAGTTGACGCAAATCTAGAGGTATGCACTACTAGCAGGAAAACCCGTTTTACTAAATACAATGGGCTCTAGAGCGGTAGGCGTTGAGGAGAAGCCACGAAAATTATATAATTATATATAGTAGGCAATGATTGAGAGCTTCGGTTTGATTCTGAGAACCAATAGTTAACGCAGTGTGTGTTTCACTCACTACCAAGCCAAAGGTTGCCTTTTGAAAGGACTAAATGTGGCATCAGAACGTTTCGCTTTGCCGATAGATTTCATGTTCAAGACAATAGTCTACCATTCGATTTATTTGGTATTTCAGCTACTGGCAAAGCTTATGTGTTTCCAAACTCTGAACCAAATCATTTGAAGGATTTCAAAGCGTCTTGGAATGGGGGTGAAATGTTATTATCTACATGTGCTTCAGGCTGTTTACGATATACATGTAATAAAGATAAGGTTTTGAAGTAGTCGATCACTATTAAAACTAAATGCTCATCTGAACAACCGCTAAAATGGCGCTAAGTCCAACCTGACCAACTACTCGACCAAAATATTGGAAAGCCATCGAAATTGCTGGTTTCAGATTTAAAATGAGTTGAGTTTGGTAAAATGATAATGCGAATTTATTCATTTCCGATTCACGTATGATCCGTGAGAGTAGAGGAATCTCTGTACATTTCGAGGTGCGAGATGAAAGAATTATGCGTGGAACAGGTTTCGGGGTTCCGAGGAAATTGTTCGGAAAACGCGGAAACAACGTCGTAAGAATTGAAATTGGCTGTATAGGTAGATATTTCCCTTACTCCGCTGATTGTTTGACGAATTGTAAAATCAGGTATAATTTAACTCCCACGTCTTAGAAATTTAGGCAGGACGTTTCAAACTCGATACCAGCTCTATTATACGTCAATTGGATGGTCGATGAGGGATGTTGAGGATAGAACGACGTTATGAAAGGAAGTGTGAGAATAAAAATGACCCATGCGGGACTTGAGCCATATCTATTCCGAGTACGCACGGAGCATTCAAGCCGAGATTTATTTGGTATTCATCTACTGGCGAAGCTTGTGTTTCCCAACTCCGAGCGATCATTTCAAGTAAGTAATTCAGCGGGTCAGAGAATGGGGATGAAATATAATTATAGCGTGCTTAGGTGGTACTTAGGAGGCTTCCTTCCAGAGTTTAACTCAAAATTGATATTCTCCTTCATAAACAATCTCAAGAATCAGGGTTAGACAATGGGAAGAACCGGGCTGGTCCACTCGAAAAATTACCCGATCTAAACCTCACTCAAGTGCGCGGCTGAGTCGGCAGTTTCGATTTTGTAATTTCCAACGCTGAAGAATTATGTAAACCAGTGGGAAAAGAACCATACAAAATATGAGAAAAAAATTATTACCGTTAACCATAATCATTAGGTTAGTGATTCTGATGACAGTAATGGCTTTAAAAGATCATACAATTTAGGGATTAATACAATATAGCGATAGTGCAACATTACGAGAAAGTAACCCACCCTCCTCTCCCACGTTATATTTCCGAGGAATCTCAAATATTTGTCCTACTGCCAGTTTCCATCTGCACCATTTGTTTTCTCCACTGTGCCCTTTATTTCTCACAATATTATACAGTGACAGGTTTTCCTTTTCCCTTTAATATTCCTTCTCAGTTGTTCGCAAATATTTTCAGTTTGCTTAGTGCGAGCTCGTAAATCGACAATATCAACAGTTTTCAGTTGATCACTGAAATTCGAACAGTCATAACGTAAATAACCAGAAGTCGAATTAGGCGGTTCATCACAGTCAGTATTTCTCTCGGTTTAATATCTCAAAAAAGGGAGAGCAGTCAAATCAGGGAAACTAAATTAGGAACATACTCGTAATTTCATTTCCTTTGTCTTGCGGTTTTGAGCCTACACCATCGAGAAATTAATATGAAGTTGGCAACTAACAATCTGCGTGGTGTCCCGTCGATCGAGGATTTCGGTGTATATATTAAAGGTTATTTGTCTTTAATAACAAATTAACCTTTGAATTGACCAAGAAATGGAATTCAACCCTGTTAAGTAGATAGCAGCAGATTCAAATATAACGTTTTGTGGAACGTTGTCCCAAGATACTTTTCATGTCCACGAATGGAAAACGCTGTCAGATATTACTTTGTTGTCGGTACATTTTTCGAAGTTTTGACTGCCTAAGTTTATTGTACGAAAAAATGCTGTGAAAAACTGTTGAGAAAGTTTTTTCAACTATAAAGTTCAAGGGGCACGTGTCATTAGTCACCACCCATTGCTGCGAGTAGATGTGCCTGTTGATGTTACTGTTTAGTTTTGGTTTATTATTTTCAATAATGAACCATTGGAATCGAGCATGAAAAAAAAAAAATTCTTACGCCCCCTCAAAATTTGATGGTTTACGTTTCAAGGTATGTAGAATCCAAAACTGCAATAAAAATATTTCTGTCTGTCCGCCGTACGGGTCACTTTTCTTAGTTACCATTAAACAAAATTGATGAAATTCGGGTTATAGGTTCCGTTCGGGGTCTAGTTGGTCCTCGAAGCTCGACGTTACTGTCAGTCATCTCTATTCAAAATAGGGGTTGCAATTTTCAGAACGCCGTAGCTCGAAAACTTCCGATAGAAGGGTATAGTTTTGGTTTATTATTCTCTGAATAATACACCTATGTAATCGCTCAGCAAAAAATTTTTATAACCCCCCCTCAAACTTTTTTCTTTTCCATTTCAAGGTGCGTAGATTCAAAAAATGCAATGTCCGTCCGCCGTACGCCGTCCGCCGTATCACGTGTACAGGCTTCATTTTCGGTCTAAAAAAGTCGTTCTTTCGCACACATGCTCCATTTGGGCCGTAGTTGTGTCCCGAAACTTTTCAGCCCGATCGGAATATTCCCAGGGGTGTTGTGAGTGAAAATGTGTGTAAAAATAGGTACTTTTTGCGTTTTAGCAACATGTTGGTAACATGAGCTTTTGAGGTATCGTTTTCCATGTTTTTGGGGACGAGAAGATCGAATATGAGGTCGATTTTGGCCAAGGAGTGGAAAATTAAGGTTGTACCAGATGTTCAGCTCCCAAAATTGATTTTGTATGAGTCAAAAACCTGCGAAATCGTCTGAAATCACCATCAGTTTGTAGAATAACACTAGAAAAAGTGTCAACACGTGGATCAAGACGATTAAATGGCAATACCAATGATCAAAGTTAATTTGAAAAAAAAAGATCGTACCTACCTAATTTGTGTTTTGGGGGCCAAAATTGGTGGAAACCATCAGAAATAGTTATTTCAATTATTTCACATGAAACAAACAATAAATGTTTAGCCAACATTTCTGTAGAATAATAAACCCCATGTGACAAGGACTTTGCAGCGTTTTTTAACGTTATTAAATTTGTCTCGAGCTAAACAATTTTTTGAGACCACCCGGAGCATCATTCGTCCAGCCGTTCGTGACCACCAAAAAGCTTCGTCAACACGATCGTGAATCAAACTGTATAAATCCAGCCCGGATATCATAACTACGGAGCATCTGATTTATAATCAAGGATGGCTGTATGAAGTCGAGTTGTTTGTTCTGCGATATTATTTCATTTGACTAGTGAGATGGACTATTGGATTTTGTTGGTAGGTATTTCTGAAACTTGAACAAACGTTGAAGTATTATTAATGGGTAAATTATTACACAATGGCAAATTATTACACACCTGCAAATTATTACACAACGGTAAATTATTACACAACGGCTCATCTACCCAGAAGGGGCTGGATTTTGTTGATAGGTACTTTTGCAACTTGAACAACCGTTGAAGTATTATTGATGGGTAAATTATTACACAATGGCAAATTATCACACAACAGTAAATTATTACACAACGGCTCATCTACCCAGAAGGGGCTGGATTTTGTTGATAGGTACTTTTGCAACTTGAACAACCGTTGAAGTATTAATGATGGGTAAATTATTACACAACGGTTCATTATTCTATCTCCGTAGAAGGGGAACCTATACAGGTAAATTATTACACAACGGTTTAGGTAGGTACCTAGTAACGAGTACGGGGTTAGGTACGGAGGGTCCGAGATGTACACAATATGTGTACAATAGTACTTATGTTATATAGAAGGGTTATCTATACGGAGACCTGTGATCTGTAACACGAGGGTATTCTATACAAAATAATAAACCGTTGTGCAGGGATTTGCAGCGGTTTTAATTTTAGTTTTAGTTTTAGTGTTGACCCGAAACATTCAAGAACAAACAAACAAGAAATCCGTAAACACCACTACGTTTGGACGCGAAATATTGTTTTCAAGAAAATACAAAACTTAGCTTAAGTCGAACTTTGATGCATATAAAATTACACATACCCCAATGTCTCACATGCCAACTCACCTTTCTTGTTTAGAAGTAATTTACGGTGTTCCAAGGGTTCGGGTTTGGTATTGAATGATATTTGGGATCGAACTGTTTCTAAAACACCGTAAATTTTGAGATGATCAACGTATTATGATAACGTACATGATCAGCTCAAGTATACGTGGAACGCTCAGTCTGTCAGTAGTTGGAGCAGTCCAACGCGACGATCGTAATACCAACAGTGGAACATGTTTCAAAATTTAATTTTTTGAACAATATAAAATCTTTTGATCAAAGAGGAGAATAATTCAACCCCCGAGAAGTCTGTCGACACTTTTAGAACGTCGACGCATTTACAGCTTGTGTAGGTTGGGTGCATTTTAAGGGAAAGATTCGAAATTAGATTCAGCAGCGGACCGACGCGGTCTTTTGATTGACTGGCACCATTGTTAAGCGAATCAGAGTGTCAACACGTTCCATTACCTACAAAGGGGGTGACGACCCTGGTTATAACCGCTCGTCAGACCGATCAGTAATTTGGCTGAGGAGAAAACGCATAACAAACAACAGTTAAGGATAACTGAACACACTATAGAATGATGAAATACACTTGTCGAATTTTCACCTTGCTCTCCTTCTCCGGACATCATAGCACTAACGAATAGACGCAGATGAAAACTCTTTCCGAACAGAACGCTTTTCTTTTATTCAAACTGACAGATTTAACGAACGCAACTATTTTCATAGAGCAACAACTTGACCACCGCTACTCCACTGAATTCACTCATTTCAACCTCTTCTCCTTCTTCTTAATGCATGGATCGGACGGGCCGGGGAATTATAGTTTCATAAATATGCGCTCAAATATGCAGTCGGTTCATGGTAAGGAAAGTGCAAAGTAAGGCGCTCGGCGGACGGGCAGACTTTCTTAAAATTCCATTTTCGGATTCTACTTACCTTGAAATGGAAACCATCAAATTCTGAGGGTTAGTTCACTTTTTTCCCCCCATGCTCGATTCCAAAGGTTCATTATTGAACCAAAATCCAATAAACCAAAATCCAAGTAATCTAGTTCAGATCATACTTGATACTGAGAATTACCTACTAATGAACGTCTTTTCTCATTGAACATTCGTTTTTCCACAGTGCTTACCTACTTCTTGGTGAATTGACTGGAGGCAAGTATCAATCAAGAACCGATATCAATTTACTGAAAGTTTTATTGTTGTTAGTTTAGCCATTTACTGAAATTCTCTTCCGAAAAATGTAGTAGTAGCGCTAACTGTGCATAACGGCTACTTAAGACGAGATAACTCTACGGAAAGGAATAACTCACTTCGTTTCGGAATCATTTTTAAAAAAGAATTGGTTCGTTGACTTTTTTATCAATTACCTTTGCTGATTTGCAGTCTTAGAAGGCTGTTTGTTATCTTCTGTGTTTAAAGTGAAGTCATTCTCAGAGTAGGAAGATATTCTTAAGCTAATTTTCCGAGAAAATAATTTATTTATTGCGATACAGGTTCCAACATTTTCAGTTGGTACATAATTTTGAAAACATTTTGATACAAAACTGTTTTAGAGCAATATGAATATATCCATCGCTATTTTTCTTCTTATTATACATTGTGGTTGTAATTCAGGCTTGCTTGAAGTAACAAGGCCGTCTGTTAATATACGTAGGTAATTTTCGTTCATTTCGATAGCTTCATGTTGCAATAATGCGCTCATATTGTCATGCTGCATATTTTTTTCGCTCTTTTTTCAAGAACGGTCAGATGAGAACTCCCTCTTCTTTTCCCATCTTCGTTCATCCAACGCCAGGACCCACCTCAGCGGTTTTCCATTGTCCTGAGAAATGAAAAGTCCGCTCAGGGGATCGCGATGGTAGGGGTTCATTAAAACTTGTAGTTTTCACATCCATTGTACCATCCCTTCCTCCACGCATCATGTTCCGAGTGCATGTTTTCTGTCCTCCATCGGAACTTCTCGCGAACAAGTCCCGCAACTCTCTTTGTTCAGAAAGTAGTTGAGTAACCACTTTTTAAAACTTTTTCGCCCTCTTTCCACCTTCGAGCAATTCGGGGTTTCCTGTATTATTGTGAATTTCACTTATTGTTTCACATGAACTCTCGCTTTTTGAAAAGAGCACTAAGCGTTCATCCATTTCTGGATGTAAGGGTTGAACGACCTTCGGCTCGGAGGAGAGAACCCATTAAAATGGATTCTCAAAAGTGAAACTCTTTCTTTCTTAAGGTCTGCCTACATTACTCGATAATGACCTAATAATTTATGATAGTAGTATTATTATTATAATGGAATAATAATAGCTACATAGCTTGATAGATTTGATATCGCATCCATTGAAACATCGATTTGTTTGTGTCCCTAGGATTGGGGTTGAACGGAACAAGAAAAGAATAGTTATACACTTTCTTTCACTTTTAAAAACATCTGCCCGAATGGGTTCCATCTAATGTTTTCAGGAGCACTCGAAGTGGAAACTAGGAAGAACAGAATGCATTTCAGATTAGGGTCAGAGGCCTTGAGAGGTTTGCAGACTCATTTTCGTGGGATTATAAGTGTTGACACATTACACGAGAAAAGTGAGAAATCTAAAGAAGCAGCGGTCACGGAGCGGCGGTTTATTATTTCTGTAGTATTACTGTTATGACAATCCATTGCCATGATTGTTCTTTGGCAAATGTGCGGATATAAGCACATTTTCTTGGTACTGAATCACACCATGAGTGTGATTGGTGCTTGAATCCGCTCGTCTCCGGTGGCCTGGGTTCGACTCCCGGCTGAGAAACGAAATTTCCTCAGGGAGAATGTTAACCATTTGCTAGTTAGCCGTAAATGTTGTGAATTGAGATACCGTAAGGTTAACTCAACGAATTCAATTTTTATTTTTATTTTCAATTGTTTATTTTTTTTTTTAACGATTGGACGGATGATGAATTTCATTAGGAAGTAGGTATCTGGTTTGATCTGGAAGGAGCTTGACGAATTCAAGTACCTATACAGGGTGTCTCACTTATGATCCGAAAATTTTTAACCACGTGTTCTGCAACCAATTTCCAACAAAAAGTGTCCCTTGAAGTTTTTTTTTTAAACCACTAAAAACCTGAGTTTTTTCAATGTTAAGATTTTTTTCGTGTTTTCGACCTTTGGTCACTGAAAAGGTCATAACTCCCTTAATATGAAAAGTAAAACCAAATCTAAGTAAACCGTTGGAAAGAGCGTTAAATTTCCCGTCTTTTGAGCCTCTAACAATAATTTTTTGAAGGGAACTTGAGAGTGAAAAATGAGCCTGAAAAGTTAATTTCGTCAATTCTTGAAAACTGCCTGTTTTTCAAACGATCATTAGTCCCCATAATTCTGGTGATTGGTCATAGCCTGTAAGCCTAAAAAATGCGCAAAAGCCTCAGCTTTCCAACGGTATAGTCAGTTTTTATTTTTTAGAGGGAACGTTTTTGAGAAAATTGAGTTTTTATGCAAAAAAAGTGTGTTTTCAGGCACATTTGAGGGTTTTTTCTTGGGGAAAAAGTAGGTACCTACTGCATGACTAACCACTGATGACTTTGGAGGCGGATTTACGTATTTTTTTACGCTGAATCTAATGGTGACATACCCAGAGCTTCCTACCAACGCCGCTCGTCTGTCGATGGGATTGTATGCGAAAAAACGTGTGTTAAACAGAGTGAGGTTTGTTTCTGTTGTTTGTTGTGATGCCCTCTTCTTAGCGTTGATAAGAAAATCGTCATGAGGAAAACGTCTACCTACGTACAAAGTCTCTCTATTCGACCGAGTTCACCATCACGTTCAATCCGTTCTTCCGTTGCGTTCGATCCAGTTTCCTGTGTTGAAAATTTTCGAAGTTTTTCTTTCCACTATGGCTCCATTCACCTATACCGTCAAAGAGTGCGTCGACATGATTTTCGTATATGGTTACGCACGGAAACGCATCAGCAGCGGGAAGAGAGTACGCGCGGCGTTTCCCCAACAGACATCCTCCTTACAGAGAAACCTTCAGTAGGGTAAATGCACTTCACCATATCAAAAGGTGTTCGTTTTTGTGTTTTGGATTTCGTCATGTTCGGAATGAAGTGTTGTTTGTGCTAACATCCTTATTTAACCCACCCATTTGTGAAGACGCCTGATGGTATGAGGTTAACAACTGGAAATTACTCACAAGGTAAATTCTGTTTTCTACGCCTACGTAATAGCTTCATGACATTTATTCAGCCATAACGACCAGCAATGGTGAATTGCAGCTAACATTTTTCAAATATTAACGCAGGTATGCACACGTGCACGGAACGGGGAATTGTTCCAAATGGTCACTCACAGAGCAAGCGGTCCACGCGATGAATTTCGTGACGAGGCGATATTGGACGCAATAGCTGAGGATTCCAGTTCCAGCACCCGCCGATTGGGCTTGCAGCTAGGGGTGCCACATGCGTCAGTTCATAGAGCCATAGTTGAAAGAAAAACTTCGAAAATTTTCAACACAGGAAACGGGATCGAACGCAACGGAAGAACGGATTGAACGTGATGGTGAACTCGGTCGAATAGAGAGACTTTGTACGTAGGTAGATGTTTTCCTCATGACGATTTTCTTATCAACGCTAAGAAGAGGGCATCACAACAAACAACAGAAACAAACCTCACTCTGTTTAACACACGTTTTTTCGCATACAATCCCATCGACAGACGAGCGGCGTTGGTAGGAAGCTCTGGGTATGTCACCATTAGATTCAGCGTAAAAAAATACGTAAATCCGCCTCCAAAGTCATCAGTGGTTAGTCATGCAGTAGGTACCTACTTTTTTTCCCCAAGAAAAAACCCTCAAATGTGCCTGAAAACACACGTTTTTTCGCATAAAAACTCAATTTACTCAAAAACGTTCCCTCTAAAAAATAAAAACTGACTATACCGTTGGAAAGCTGAGGCTTTTGCGCATTTTTTAGGCTTACAGGCTATGACCAATCACCAGAATTATGGGGACTAATGATCGTTTGAAAAACAGGCAGTTTTCAAGAATTGACGAAATTAACTTTTCAGGCTCATTTTTCACTCTCAAGTTCCCTTCAAAAAATTATTGTTAGAGGCTCAAAAGACGGGAAATTTAACGCTCTTTCCAACGGTTTACTTAGATTTGGTTTTACTTTTCATATTAAGGGAGTTATGACCTTTTCAGTGACCAAAGGTCGAAAACACGAAAAAAATCTTAACATTGAAAAAACTCAGGTTTTTAGTGGTTTTAAAAAAAAACTTCAAGGGACACTTTTTGTTGGAAATTGGTTGTAGAACACGTGGTTAAAAATTTTCGGATCATAAGTTAGACACCCTGTATAGTATGATTATAATGTTTTCAGCCATCGGGATAGAGAGAGAAAATAAAACCAGTGATGTGGTTCAGCGATCAGGTGGAATAGTGGGAACGGGGTCGTTCGTTCAGTTATAATCTTCCTTGATCGTTTGATTTTAGAGAAACTTCAGGGGTATCCCAAAAATTGTTAGGATTCATAATTATTATAGACCACTACAATTCCAATACTATTCCCTTTACTGATCATTCTGCTGTTTTAATAGGTGTTTGCCATGTTTTCACGCCCACAAAGTGATTGATGCGTGGAAGATTATCGGTCCACTCTCCTGCACCACAGGAAATTGAATGGAGATCCTCATTCCGTATCGAACGCTTGCCACACATGTGACTTATGTCTGCCAAATCTGTCTTGGGTCGTAAGATTTTCTCATATCGTTAGTAAAGCGTCGCACCGTCTTCACCTGTCCATCAAATCCCAACCTTTATGTTTCCAGAAGTTTTCGTGGAGGGTTTCAGTCCACCTACAACCTTTGCAACTGACATTCTTCGCTGACAGTTGTTTCCCCGAAGCCTCTTACAACGTGATTTTGGTTCATCCCCAACCGGAGTTCGGAACACCTAGAATTCTCCAAGTTGGGATCTATGTATTTTTTGTATCAGGAATAACTGCCATCAGTAGCGGTTCGTGGGCTCTGAAAATGGTGGGCCACCAAACCGGAACACAAATTAACTGCTTTTTCTACAAAATACCTGTAAATGTCTTCCAACAGTGGAGTCTTTTTATGAGAAATGGGTGGATTTTAATCAACCGCAGCTCTTAGCTAGTCAGAATGTTAGCACTGTGTTCACAATAGTTCTGACCAGTACCCGGGATTACCAGAAGCTAAAAGTTCTATAGCTTCATACTGACTAATACTCAGCAAAGGCCTATCTCTTCCTAAACTTTTAATCATCACTCTATCCTCGTAGGAAAACGTCGAAAATTTCGATTACTTGTAAGTTGGCCACCGAATTCATGTGGTACAAAAATACAGAAGCAAATAAACTAAACAACAACTAAAACCAACGAACTAGACTAAAATACAACGAAGTAATGACCCGCCGGCCAGTACCTACTTGGATAGAGAATCAGACTAGAAGCCAGGTACTTATCTGTGTATGTTGACTTCGATCAATCCACAAGACCACAGACAGGACCCACACACTTAATTACCACAAATCCAAATCTGTCTCGGGAACTCGAATGGGAACATACAAAATTATAACCTAAGCAGAAAATTTAATACTCAACATAGTAACAGAATGGCGAAAGTGATTCAAAATTTTTACTGAGGACAGTTCGAAGGACGATCCTATCGAGATGACAAGATGAATTGGAAGAATCCAATCGATTGTGAACCGAAACGATTTTTGGATGGAAATGTTGGCCACGGACCCAAAATGGGCTCAATTTTCCACTCCTTGGTCAAAATCGACTTCATATTCAGTCTTCTCGTCCCCAAAAACATGGAAAACGATACCTCAAAAGCTCATTTTACTAACATGTTACTAAAACACAAAAAGTACCTACCTACCTATTTTTATACACATTTTCACTCATAACTCCCCTGGGTATATTCCGATCGGGCTGAAAAGTTTCGGGACACAACTAGGGCCCAAATGGAGCATGTGTGCGAAAGAACGAATTTTTTAGACCGAAAATGAAGCCTGTAGACGTGATACGGCGGACGGCGTACGGCGGACGGACATTGCATTTTTGGAATCTACGCACCTTGAAACGGAAAAGAAAAAAGTTTGAGGGGGTGTTATAAAAATTTTTTGCTGAGCGAATACATAGGTGTATTATTCACAGAATAATAAACCAATACAGAAGCAAATTAACTAAACAACCACTAAAAACAACGAACTAGACTAAAATACAACTAAGTAATGACCCGCCGGCCAGTACCTACTTGGATGGAGAATCAGACTAGAAGCTAGGTACTTATCTGTGTATGTTGACGTCGATCAATCCACAAGACCACAACCAGGACACAACGCACTTGATTATCGCAAATCCAAATCTGTCCTGGGAACTCGAATGGGAACATACAAAATTCGAAACGTAAGCAGAAAATTGAAAACTCAACATAGGAACAGAACGGCGAAAGTGATAAGAACATGAAATAAAGGGCTCCCTTTATTCCATGATGAGAATTTTTAGGGGAGGACAGATAGAAGGACAAGCATCTCGTATCGAGATAACAATATGAATTGAAACAATCCAATCGATTGTGAACACAAACGATTTTTGGATGGAAATGTTGGCCTCGGGCCCAAAATGGGCGTGGCTAACCAAATTTTTACTCGACTGAGCTTGCGCGGACGGGCCACTTTTCTCTGTTGCCATGGTGACACCGGGTCACCGGACCTGCCAGTTTCAGAAGCGTAGGTTTCGATTTCGATTGCAAGACATCGATTACTGTAGCTATATTCCGATAAAATGCTCGGATATCCATAGCCAGAGAACTCTGTCTTCTTCTTCTTTTTCTTCCTAGTTACTTATCTTGGCCGCAGCCATGCCACACATAGTTTGGGACAGAGAGAGAGAACTCTGTCGAGTCACTGTTGAACTTCGTGAAAAATGCTAGGTACAGTATACGTAGGGAAATTCGAATGCCAACTGAACAAATGGTTGGAATTTTTTTGGAGTTTTTTGTGTTTCTGGATGCCGGGGCAGTGGCCCAAGTGGCCTTATGGACGCAACGCCCCTGACTGCCATGAATATTATGTATTGATTGTATATTTATTGGTATTTCTCAATACGCATCAAATTTGACAGGTGTTCTTGATGTTTCTTTTGCAAGACACGTTCTTGCGTCACCTTTCAAGTTTTGTTTACTTCTCTACGGGTATAACCTACTTGGAAATTATCTTTGATCCATCTGTAATATTTTCATTTCAAGGGAAATTCATTATGTCATTTCTTGTTTGCAGGGCTTTTGTACGATTACACATCGTTAACTACGTTGTGAGAGTGGAACGACGGGGTCACTATTGTAAGTTACACCACTGTCGAATGATTATATTCAATTCTGTTTTTTCTGAGGGATTGATGCTTCTGTCTGTTGTAGTTAACGGAGTCAGCTGAGACTTTAGCTCCCTATAGTATCTATGATAGTTCATCTTAATTGGGCGGTATACAGTTTGTTGTTGTTTAAAATGTAGAACTGTCTTATGTACGGATTTCCACCTGATCCAATATGATAACCTTAGGATTAACCCACGCAGACCGTTCTGGTAAGACAAATAATATTCATAACCCGATGTTTAATGGAAACATTTTTCATCACTTCCTTATGAATGGTGGAATAGTTATGTGAAGGGTTTCAAGTTTAATATATACTTAACTCTAACTTAGCCCCGCCTCTGCACCTCGGAGGATTTATTCCCAAATGAAAGTACTTTCCAGCAAATAGACTTTATTTCCTAGTTTAATGGTTTTGCCTAGTATAATGGTTGTGACATGTATCTAGATCGAATTCAGTTGCTAAGACTGAATATCCTTAGCCTCAAGCCGGTAGTCGTATTCCATATGACGTGAGGGTATTATTATTCTTGTAAAAACTTGTATAGAATTCGTTACAATTCGACAAGTGCGGGGTGAACAATGGAACTTGAATCGGAATGAAATGTAAATGGGCGGTTGATTAATGACGTAACGCTGTGATGCCTGACGTGCGTTGAACAATACCGTTTTCCACCCGCCTTAGCCATAAGCTTTAATTAATTAAAAGATTCGAAAAATGATAATTATTTCTTCTGATGAAGACTGTGACACTGACGGACTAATATTATGAGTGAAGAGAAAGTGGTCGAAATCGTTTCTTTGTCGAGAAGGAGAGGCCCCGTGCCGAGACAGTTTCTAAAACAACCGTTCGGAAGACTGAAGATGCAACAAAAATAGTCTTCCGCGATTGTTTTATTATTTTCTTTGCATTAATAAGTGGCTATAATAATATTATTCTCTGTAGATCTCTGTTTTACATGCCTTATCCTACAAACTCGTATACGAAAGAATGAAAGGAATGTGAAATATTGAGTGTAGGTGCTGGTTGATCCTCACTCGGCTTCATAAATTTAATCGACTTCCGACTTTAGTTACCTACCAGGTTTTGCTTATAAAACAGTTCACTTACAAAAACTTCTCTGAGTTGAAACGTATAGATATTGTTAGGAACCAGGTCCGAGTTCCCTTGACCACTTTTATAAAACTGGTTGAGGTTCTTGATGGATGTTCTAATGGTAACACTGCTCTCTTTGTTGACGTTTCGACGAATTCATTCATCTTTAAGGTACAGTATGATTTAAATATAATAGGTACTACGCTTATAAAAGGATTGCACCTTTTTTATTACCATACTGTACCTTCTTCTGTACAGCTTTGAAAAAGATGAATAAATTCGTCGAAACGTCAGCCTAAAGAGCAGTGTTATCATTGGACCAACCCTCGAGAACCTCAATCAGTATTGTTGTTATTTTTTTGAATATTTTCCTAAGACGTTTCCGTGTTATGTATTGATGGATCGCAACTTTTATTCGGTAATCACAACTAGACTTTTATCTTGGTACCCAACACCCATTTAAGTAGTTCAGGTAGCAGGTGGTACCTAATCCCAGTGGGTACTTAATGAAAGTCTATCACAGTAAGGAAGTACCTTCCATCGGTAACGGAAATGTTATTCATTATTTTGTAATCCCTCAACAAAACACGATTTTTCACGAATATAATTGGCATTTCAGGGATTCTTTTACCTCTGTTGTTGAGCTTATGGTACGAGTAGAAACGTGAATAAACAGGATCTTTTCAAGTAAAGAGGATATTAGTTAGTGGGAACTGCCTACTCCGAATTTCAAATTAATATAGGCCACCACTTCTACGAGCGTTAAGAAACGTACTACGGTGAAAGCTATATAATTCTGAGTGTACACACCTAAGGCCTTCTGTCGGGTGGTGAAGGGGAGTAGCCGGCAACGAAGGAACTGAAGTAAGCAAACCAACGCATTCAGGGTTGAGGGGTTAACAGTATATTTGTTTAAGCCGTGGGAGGCGCTCCCGGGATCGTATGTTCTATCCTAATAAGATTAGGTATACCTTCTTACTGTACCTTTCAAACTACTGTGTTTAAAGCCTGTTATTTTGCGCTATTTGAAATTTCAACTTGCTTGCGTAGTCCCATGTTATCAAGTTTCTGGTTTCATCTCTACTGCACAAGTTAGTTCCATCAATCAAACCCAACAATATTTGATTTTGGAGTATTTGTTAAAATTATATTTTTCATTCCCGATCCTTCGCCTACTTTTATTGGTCATATTCCTAGAGAAATCATTCAAATCTGTCGCAGTTTTTCCAGGTACAGGTACAGGTTTTTCCAGGTACAGCTGGATCATAAATGGTCTCTAATAATTATTATACTCTGTGTTAGTTTCGTTTTGTAAGGGTTTCCATGAGTAGAAAGATTCACATGTTTATTTTAATAGTGAGGTGGTGTACCTACCTATTTGAAATGCGTACCTATCTGTAAGTTATTCAAGGCACTCGATGAATGTGAATCGATGGAGTGAGAATGGATGAGAGACGCGAAACGTGGTTTGGAACCCATTTCCCGCGAGCGCTTTGTCATTTAAATTTACCATTTTGACCATATTTACGGTCAACATTATTCAACGGCGCTCTCGCACTGACATGTTAATTATAGGGTGATTACTAAGAAATTACTCCAAGTCCTTTGAAGGAGGTTTAGTTGGTGAAGGACTGCAACCATAGTGAGCTACTAACTGTTACATAATCACCGTTACAAGCCGTTTGAAGTTACCGATTTCCCCGTGATTTTGACGGTACATTTGACCGTTTGGCCCGTTTTTCCGAATCATATCCATCGACTCAATTATAAAAGTGATTGTAGAACCGGGCAGCATATCTGTATACGCGAATTTTCAGTTTTGGTGATTTTTACCCATTTTGACCACTAAATCCCCCATTTCCTTCCATAAAAGTTATTGGCAATCACACACCTTAAAGAATGAGGTTTTCTATCATAGTTACCATTGAAGATTGAAGATTGATGACAGTTTTGGCAGTTATCCCCAATTTCTGTCTTCTAAAACTCCCCATTTGCCCCTTAAAGTACTTGGGAATGGTTCACCTCGTTATAACACGTGGATGACTGATCGTTGGATTAGGATGCGCTGCTTGCAAAATTTGTAGCAGTATTTCCCAAAGCGGTATGTTTTGCCCATGGAAATCCGCCTTCCCTTTGAACAAGCTGATTGCATGTCGGCCAGCGTGTTACCAATACTGATGAGAATAATTCGACGGCATGAGATCAGAAACGTCGGTTTACCTTGTTGAGAAAAGTCTAACTATTAGATATAATGAACCTGGGTGTCCACCAACTCCCCAGACCCCTGGTTCTAGAAAACTTCCCCAGGACCCCCGAGTCCCAGGTGGACTCTCGCCAGGCGGAAGTAGAAGTGCAACATCCCACCAGCCTAGGGCTGGAGGCCCCCAGAGGATTAGAGGGCTAAAAATAGGCCCCCATTGTAATTTTCCCAAATGCCGTTCGATCTAATGCTCCGGTTTTCGATCTGATTTGGATTCTTCGATTTTTTTCCTACAGAAGTTTTTCCTACAAAGCTTTTTTTTTTAAATAGAAAAAGTTGAAATTAAGTAAAATAATGTCGAAAAAATCCATGATAATTTTTTTTTAAATTCAACACTGAATGTCGCCAGTTGAGGTTGCTTATAACGATTACAGAACACTTTACAGATTGGAAATCGGTTCACCCCTTCAAGAGATGAATGTAATATTGGAGATTGCTCCCGACGGTGCAGCCATCTATTGAAAATATGTCTTACTAAAATCCGTGAAATTTACCCTTAAACTGATTCCGAGCTTGAGGATTTTTAGATCTCCCGGAGTACGTTCAGCCATTCTTTCACTGTCCCTGAAATCCCTGAAATCAAAAAGCTTCGTCCCAATGAAGGCTCGCCTGGTTCAGTTTCAAAAATGTGTAGGGTTTGTGTAGGACGCTGCAGTTTTTCTCACTCAAACCAGTTCTCCTCCCCTCTGCGCACGTTTGTCACTGGGATGGGTGGCCAAACTGTGATACACAACCCCTCGACCAAACACGATTAGCCTTTCGAAGCGAGACAGAATGCATTGAGTCAAGAAACTAACAGTTCGATTTTATAATCCACACAAGGGACAAACGTAGTATGTAAATCGGGTTGTTTGGTTGGCAGGGGCGGATAGAGGTGCAGAGGTTGTTCTGCAGCCCAATTACTACTTCCTACCTCTGAGCACAGTGTAAACGTTGGTCTCCACGCTCTCGGCCCACGGACACACCAAACCGCAGATTTTCCACGCTTCCGACGAATTTGACTCCACCTGTTTATCTGATTCAGAAACTCCTCGCACGTTGTGTGCTTTTTGACGTCGGCTCCCTCTCGAGAGGTTTTGACGTATGCCGGACTGAACCTCAAATTTCTTCAATAATTCCCGTTATTACGGTCTACTTAACTGGTGCACATTGCATGGCCTGTTTGAATTTTCGAATTAGCGATTCGGAAACTTTGAAATATTCATCCACATTCTCATTTGATTGGGAAAACAGTCGCTTCCTTGGTTTGTGTTGCCTGTCGTATAAAAATCTGCCAATTCGAGCTGGCAGTACAGCTAACTCACTTGAATCACATGAGCGTTAAGAATAGTTGGGTACGTTCATTTTGGTACGGGACCATCTGCAATCCAACCCGCGTGTACCTTCAAAGTTTCAGCTCTCTACTTATTTTCGCGTAGTTTAGAAGCGTTACAGGGAAATGGTCAACATTTCATGTTCGCGCTTGCGCAGACGAAAGTTACAGTACGATTCCAATGAAATTCATGTGGAACTGTCGAAGTGTTATTCCTGATCGGCCCTCCAAGTTTGAACTCATTTCAACGATTATAAGGTACTTACGGCCGTTTCAATTACTTTTCGGTGATTTTGGTATGGGACCATCTGTGACCCAACCCTCCAAACTTCGATAATTATTTCGGCTACTTGTGGGTATTACAAGGAATTGACCAAAGACGGACAGACAGACAGACACGGAACCAAAAATGTTCCTTGATGTCTGAAACGTAAAATACAAGTGGACATTTTCATTTTGGAGGACATACATTTTTTGGACTCTTTTACGAATACAAAGCTTCCCTACCTTCGGTAGTGAGGAAGTAAAAACTTGAAATGAGGAGTTCAATAATTTTAAAAACAAATCCGGAAACCTTTCAAAACTCGAACAACAGGAATTTTAAACTCACACAGGTTCTTAAGAAAAGGCAGAAATACTACAAAGCTGTGTTTTACCTTTGATCATACTTTTTTCTCAATATCTCCTTTTACTCGTCTCCGAAATATTTCAAGTGTCAATGAGTTGGGAATCGATGTTTTTGCTAGTTTGTCTGTTACTCCTTGCTCCTTGTCCTTGTCTGATTAATTCATATAATTAATTATTATGTGGGGACATGAAATTGAATTGATTGTGCTGGGGAAAGAATGCTGTGGGGGTTCCACTGCTAAAGCGCACATTTCCAAAATAGTTCGGACATGTTTGTCTATCGCGCATTTTGGGATCTGACAGCTCACCGCTTTGTTCCGGTAACAGCCTATTACTTCTCAGTTTCGTGTGCCCAAACGTAGTTACGAAACTACACTGACCGATTCGGCTTTGAACCCGCTTACTCAAGCGTTCCTACATACCCGCACCCTTGTAGTAATTGCTATTTCAGATGAACATCATTCGGCAGTTTGTACATATATATGTAGTAGTTCAGAGGTGGGGTATTGGCGGTTCATTGTATGACGTCGGTTCATAGCGGCTTCGCCATCCGCCACTTCATGCATGAGTTTGAGCGAATGTAGAATTCGTAACACGTAACAATATAACAGGTAGGGAGAAGCGTTGATCTTAATCTATCAGTTGAGTCAATCATCTACGCAGAATTCGTGGCTGTGTAACACTAGTGGTGTAATCAGGTTTTAGAAAACATGTAAAAGTTTAGAAATTTGTATAACGGGAAAAGTGTAACGGGAAACCCGGGAGGATGTCTGTAGAAAACCCGGAAATCAGTGAATTTTTCTCCACAGCCATTTTCTTTCTAGCCACATGTTCACAATTTATCACCTCATCCTATCACACGATCTTGTTGGTGTGCATCGTTTGATTTGTATCACACGAGCGTGCGTCATCTCTATATATGCACATATTTCCTCATCATCCCATACCAAACAGCATCCCACGTAACGTGCAAGAACTGCTGCTCATTGTAATATACAACTATTTTATCCATCCACTCACAACGGCTTCGAAAGACAGTTCTAAGCCGCCATAATACAGATAAGAAAAACTTCCCGAAACGGCCGGATCGTGTTATGGAGGTTATCTTTTGCGGGTTTTGCGAAGAAAAGGAGACAAGAACCCAAGATACTGGAAGGATCCCGAATCGCCTACCGAACCTCTTAACCGCGGAAAAATATGTACGAAGACTCCATCGGATCTATCACGTCATTGAATGGCGTGGGCTGGAATCGCTGTATTAGTCCCATGATAGGGTCTGTTCCTTGAACCTTGAACCTCCTTTAGTTGAAATTCCTTCAAATAAATGTTTTTAAACAGAAAAACGCTGCAAATTCCTTGTCACATGGGTTTATTATTCTATTGGACAAACCTACAGAAATGTTGGCTGTTCATTTATTGTTTCTTTCACGTGAAATGATTCGAACAGCCATTTCTGATGGTTTCCACCAATTTTGGCCCCCAAAACACGCATTGGTAGGCTCCTTTTTTTTCCAATTTATCTTTGACCATTGGTAGTGCCATTTAATCGTCTTGATCCACATGGTGAAACTTTTCCTAGTGTTATTATACAAACTGACTGTGATTTTAGACGATTTCCCAGGTTTTTGACTCACGAAAAATCAATTTTGGGAGCTGATCATTTGGTAGAACCTCAGTTTTCCACTCTGGTCAAAATCGACTTCATGTTCGGTCTTCTCCCCCCAAAAACATGGATCAAATCCCGCTTAGAGCGCTAGTGCATCACTTTAAATGATGCATAGATCGACATATGGATGGAACCACAAATTTATGTTCATTTGAAAAACACGTCTTCAAAATCAAATCGAGGTAAGGTTCACGAAAGATCACAGCAAAGGTTCTTGAAGGTTGTCAGGAAGGTTCGCCATTTCTAATGTTGGGTTGTTGGCAGCATTGAGAACCCTCGCCTCCACTTCGCTCCACCTCCTTGAGCCAACAGCCAGTCTCATGTCAATAGACCTGATACGTCATTTTTTGCCGTATTTTTACTTTTAATCGCCTCATTTAAAAACTACAGCTTATTTCTGAAAACGCTGCAAAGTCCTTGTCACATGGGTTTATTATTCTATTGGACATAGGTACCTAGAGAAATGCTGGCTGTTCATTTATTGTTGCATTCATGTAAAAAAATTTGAAATGGCTAATATTTTTGGTGGTTTCCACCAATTTTGGCCCCCAAAACTTGAATTAGGTAGGCTTCATTTTTGTATTTTTTTCCAAATTATCTTTGATCATTCGTAGTGCCATTTAATCGTCTTGATCCACGTGTTGACACGTTTCCTTCTGTTATTCTACAAATTGATGGTGATTTCAGACGATTTCCCAGGTTTTTGACTCATAAAAAATCAATTTTGGGAGCTGAACATCTAGGACAACCTCAATTTTCCACTCCTTGGTCAAAATCGACTTCATATTCCGCCTTCTCGTCCCCAAAAAAATGGAAAACGATACTTCAAAAGCTCATTTTACTAACATGTTAGGTACTAAACCACAAAAAGTACCTATTTTATACACATTTTCACTCATAACACCCCTGGGTATATTCCGATCGGGCTGAAAAGTTTCGGGACACAACTAGGGCCCAAATGGAGCATGTGTGCGAAAGATCGAATTCTTTAGACCGAAAATGAGGCCGGTACACGTGATACGGCGGACGGACATTGCATTTTTTGAATCTACGCACCTTGAAACGGAAAAGAAAAAATTTTGAGGGGGTGTTATAAAAATTTTTTGCTGAGCGTATACATAGTTGTATTATTCACAGAATAATAAACTAAAATTTGAGGGGGTGTTATAAAAATGTTTTGCTGAGTGAATACATAGGTGTATTATTCACAGAGTAATAAACCAAAAATTCCATACGTACGTCTACCGCCGTAATTTGCAGTTTTCTTAATTATTAACATGAACCAAAAGTAACGAAATTTATATTGCGAAATTTAGATTGTAGATCCGAATTTGTAGGGGTGCTGAACTTTTTTCATGCTCGATTCCAGAGGTTCTTTATCGAAAATATTTAAAAAAAAAAAAAATTGAAAACGATACCTCAAAAGCTCATGTTACCAACATGTTACCACAACACAAAACTACAGAAACGTTGGCTGTTTATTTATTGTTTCTTTCATATAAAATAATTTAAATAGCTATTTCTGGTGGTTTCCACCAATTTTGGCCCCCAAAACGCGAATTAGGTACGCTCCTTTTTTTTTTTTTTTTAAATAAATTATCTCTGATCATTGATAGTACCATTATTTAATCGTCTTTATCCACCTGTTGACACTTTTTCCAGTGTTATTCTACAAATTGATGGTGATTTCAGACGATTTCCCAGGTTTTTGACTCATAAAAAATCAATTTTGGGAGCTGAACATCTGGTACAACCTCAATTTTCCACTCCTTGGCCAAAATCGACCTCATATTCGATCTTCTCGTCCCCAAAAACATGGAAAACGATACCTCAAAAGCTCATGTTACCAACATGTTGCTAAAACGCAAAAAGTACCTATTTTTACACACATTTTCACTCATAACACCCCTGGGTATATTCCGATCGGGCTGAAAAGTTTCGGGACACAACTAGGGCCCAAATGGAGCATGTGTGCGAAAGAACGAATTTTTTAGACCAAAAATGAAGCCTGTACACGTGATACGGCGGACGGCGGACGGCGTACGGCGGACGGACATTGCATTTTTTGAATCTACGCACCTTGAAACGGAAAAGAAAAAATTTTGAGGGGGTGTTATAAAAATTTTTTGCTTAGCGAATACATAGGTGTATTATTCACAGAATAATAAACCAAAACGGGCTTCAAATTACCATTTTCCCAGGAGTTCTGAATATTTTTTCCCAACAAAATATTTGACGAAAATTCCCCAATGGAACTCTCTAACTTGCATTGAAAGCATGAATCTTTCAAGTGGATTCAACCGTTTTAGTCATTGTAGTGTTTACAATAAACCATACAATAAATTAATCGCCGCGAAATTGATCTCAGTTCGGTAGGTTTTATAACGATGTTGTATTATCGGGTGACGAACCAGCTGCTATGCTAATCTCCCGACAATTTCCATATATCGAACATGTCTTGGGGGTGATTTACGATGAATGCACGATGCAGATAGCCTGATCGGTGATGACTTCCAGGCCTTCGTTGGATATGTATAGTAATTTGCCCGCTCTGCCGCGACACAAGTAAAACGTACTGTTTTACGAAATATAGTGGTACAAGTGCCCTCTTCAAGTGGTGAACATCCTTAACAATTCTTGAGACTTTTCGTCATTCTTCAAAGTCCGTGATGAAAGGAACTGCAAATTTGGCAAGAACTTGACTAATTTCACGAGTTGCTAACAGAAGTTTATTTTGTCACCCACTTCTATTCGGCAGTATTAATTTCAAGAGTTTCCCCACGCCTAACCTTGATTAAGTTCCTTGGTTTGAAACTTACTCAATGCTCTTACGTTACCACTCTACCCTGTCTCTTATGTGCCATTTATGGATTCTCCTGTATATAATGTAATTATGTTTTCTTTTTAGGTGTTTCAATTTTTCATGGTGACTTGATTTCCATTCTTCAAACCTGTACTTATTTTCCCCATTCGTTGGCTTCCTTTACCGTGCATGTTTAACGCCGTCTTTAGTCCAAATTCACTGATTGACTTTGGATGGCCGCTAATCTGTCTATCAAGGGAAATAGCGATTGGGGTCGCGCAACGTCCTGATTGATGTCTTTGATGTACAAACTCAGCGATGCACATGGGGAAGGATTGACAGGTGCCTTTCACGTTAGTCTAGTTCAGTACTGCTTCTGGTGGAACATGCTAGTAAAGTGGAAAGTCCCATCGCCTCTTCAACAATCATTTGCTGACGAGTGACCGTGAAAAACGTTCAAAACGTCGGTATTAACGTTTCGTCGGTAATTTTCAGGGTCGTGTATCATTGTCAATTAAGAACTAACGTTTGGTCGCTTTGCTCTAATGTATACGTAGACTGGAGTTGATGACCTGAGAAGCACTTCGGGTCCCCCTCGAGGGACAACTAAGTTAACTACTATAACGACGGAGGTGGGAGGGCAACATAAACATTGACGTTACCTTCAAGGAGGACGTTACGACTCGACGGAGTGTTTCACCGGAGGTATAGCGGATTCAGTTTGATTTCAGCTGATTAGAAGAGAAATCGGCAACGGAAAGGGCAAGCTAATTAAGTGTTTGATTAGTCGAGCTAAGCGTTATGGCTGAAGAGCCCGAATTTCCCTTGAGAATCTACTCAAAATTCACAGTTTTTATTGAATTCGGCGTAATGTACCGGAGTTAATGGTACAAGACCCATCGATTGCCCCAGTATTGATCGAACACACCATAAAATAACACCAGATATCGCAATTTGTACTCGATCAGTAACCACCTTCTGAGAGCAAATTGACGTCTCATCTCAAAATTACTTCCAAATCAAAGAAAGAAAACACAGTCAAAAGAAGAGTTCTAAATTGAATGATAATGAACGAGCAATTTTCTAGAGACCTTGCCAAATTCACGTTATTGTCTTTAAATATTAGATGCCTAATCCTTTATATTTTCTGTGTATTTTTTATAGGTAGGGTAGGAAAGTTAGTATTCTAGGCCACCACTTCTGTGCTTAGGAAGTTTCATATAAAATCCATGTAAGTGGATGTTATACGTAAGAAGGCTACGCGAGCAAATTTCATTGAGAGGATAGGGCAAGAATAAATTCCTTCTTTGCGAAGCAAGGATTGGATGATGGGATTCCTTCAACGGTTTTACTTCGAGATATACAGACTTATGTGGTCTCGAGGACAGATGGAACGGGAGAGAGCAAACGGGTTAAGCTTGTGGAAAGTCATCTCTCACAAAAAGATTACAAAAGAGGATACGACACGGATGAAACCTCGAAAGAAAGAAAATGGGCTTACGGGTGTGAAGTAGGAGAATTATCGGAGTGATGGTGGAGGGGGGAGGTTTTTAATCAATCGTCGGGTCCTTCGCGAAAACTCGTTGACGGGGGCGATCCTGGTTATAGAATCTCCGACTACAATATTATTTTCGTCGTTAGATTTATGATGAGAATGAATTTATACCGGGTGCCTCGCCAAATGGCCGCCCGCCTCCTCACCATTTGGCTTAAGTTTTCGCGCAGAATCTGAACTCGAAAGTCGAAATTTGTTCAAATTTGTCAGAAATCAGAGTGGAAAGCTATGTTTTCGTTATATTTTTATGACGACAGTTCCGAGCTTAAATCTTTGCTCATCCTCATGCGACACAATTTGAGTTATTGTCATGTTGAGGGAAAAGTTACTACAGAGTCATTAGAGAGTTCCTAAGAGATAAGTTCATTAGGGAACGGCCATATCTTTTGGCCACATCTAAGGCGAGCAGCTAAGATGCTATATTTGGATGCTAACCAATAAGTCCGGTTTGACAGAAGTGGTGGGGGTAGGAGTGAATTAAAAAGTAACGTCACTTAACTTAGCACAACGCGAAATCCATTCAGCTTCAGTAGGTATACTAGTATCCGTAGGTATACTCACTTTTTTATCCTAAGTTGATATCGCAACAATCTAGCAAATTCTTTGAAAGACGCTTGGAGTAACTTTGAAAGACGCTGGCGATGGCGAGGACCGACGACACATGACGCGTTAAAAAAAAAACGACAAAACGCGGCAAAAAGCTGTGCACTGTTACCCCTGAGTAAGGTTAAAGACGATCCCTAAAGTTTGTTCCCTGGGAGATAACGCGCCTTATGTGTAAGGCCGAATAAGTCGAACTTAAGGAAATAAGTTTGAACTTGGGCGACGCGCATGCGCAGTTGAGATAAATCCGAACACATCTTCCCGACTTTAGTCTTTAGGAACTCTCTATTGTGTAGACAATCAAATAATATCAGAGAGAAAATGTCGAAAAATGAAAGCCAGAGAACTAAGAAACAAAAGAGCGCTTGAGGATGAGGCTCGGAATTTCTTAATACAAATATAACGACGAATTAGCTTATTCTGGTGTGATATTGCACATGATATGTCACGTATAAGCTCAGAGTAGTACTCATACCACATGCTTTCATTTTATTTTATGAAGAAGAAGAGGAGCGTCTACTCCTGTGCTGGACTGGAGCACGAGTCGAGCCACCGTGCTCAGCTCTCAGCCGATTTCACCCGAACTGTTCCGATAGGGTCAGGGTCCCGCTTCTCTTTCTCGCGCTTCTTTCTTCTTACCCATCGGTTCGAAATTTAAAAATAATTATGTACCTACTAGTCTGTACCAAATTTAGGTAGTTTTCTTTGTTCCTGTTTCCGCAATGTTTTCAGTTTTAGGTTCGGTAGGATTTGTCAAGTTCTGGTCACGCCATTCGAGTTTCGGTTTCGAGGGTGCGTGATGAAGTTTAGTCACTGTGCTGTAATATTGTGTTATCCGCATATACAAAAGAATGTGATACATGAGCTTGCCATTTACCTGATTTGTGATATTGCTGCTTGGGTACCTAACTGTATTATGAGATTTGGGGAATAACTCAAGTTTTTAACGTGCCTTAGTTATTGTGCTTTACTTAAAATATCGTACTACCTACCTACTTATAAATCCTGATTTATGAGCTTTTGATTTACGTACCTCTGCCACTTGAAATAGAACGATAGTAGAAGCTGGGCTGGGAGGACCAAAACTAGATCCCAGTTGGGACCTGTATCCCGGATTTCATTAATTTGGGAGTCGTAGTTTCAGATAAAAACATAATTATTATTTCATTTCGATTTCGGATTATAAGTTTCTTGAAACGTAAAGCATCATATTTTGAGTGGGGCTGTAACCTTTTTTTTCTTATTCGATTCCAAAACTTCATTATTGAAGATAATAAACCACAATATTCCTGAAGACAAATTATGAAGTGTTGATATAAATTAATATGTATAAGAGAAATGAGTCTTTGAATAGGGAAATTAGAGGAAAACGTGGCTCTTAAAATTTATATTTATTTTGTTATAATATTCCCGATCTTGATAATAATAAAAGTCTTGAAAAAAATTAACCTGGAAAGGTAAAATCCACGCAGGAAGGAAGGAAGGAGCATTTCGTGTGAAACGGCCTAGTTCGGTCGACTGGCTCGAGTCGGTCCCTAGACGCTCTTAAGAAGAACATCGTCTGTGAGTCGTGTATCGATTACGTATCTACAGTTGGTTTTCAGTCGTAATATTGCGGGTCATCAGGTGTACACACAGAACCATCCCATCGGGCGTGCACTACTAGCTTCCTGCTTCATATTAAACCTTGAAGCAAGGATATCGGTGCTGATATCAGCACTGCTTGGTCAGTTATGATGTTAATTATAATTTATTATTACAGTAGTTTTTGTATTCTTGTGAATTATTAGGTAATGTGGTATTTTTCTTTAAACTAAGGAAACTTTATTGTTCAGAGAAAACATTACCGTTACGCGCGAGAAAAGAATGCGATCTTTGGAATGGACAAAACAGTAGGGACGGCGCTCAAGGTATATCTCACCGTCACGACATGCCAGTCGTGCGGGTTTTGCATACTCAAACCTGACCGTCTAGTTTCTAGTAGAATACGAGCAGGTATTGGGCAGGAGGCGTATGGTTGGACATGATTTTGTTATAGGTACCCACATCTGTTGCGGTACCTAACAAACCCGTATTTTTTACTGACGCAGGTCACTCATAGTTTACTTCAGAGATGGCTTCAAACGTTGTTGGTGTTATCATAATGGTAGGTCTACAGAGTATACGCTCCAACGTTCAAGACCTAACACCAGAAATGACGGCATCAGGACGGCTGAACGGATTTGCATGAGGGTGGCTTCATTGTGATCAGCGAGTTCCGGGCCGGGTTATTGGACGTCGCTCGATCCTCCATACCTTCTCTTCGGTCGTATTCCTGGCCGTCCTTAACGACACCGTCCGAGTTCGGGCTTTTGGTTGGTACGGTCGAACCCATGTCGCTTATCACTTTCGACGCCAAACCAGAATAAGGTGGGTGCTATCGGAAAGAATTTTCACGGCCATACCATACCATACCACGATTTTTGTGGGACATACCGTTCTGGATTGATTCGACGATCGTGATTTTGTAGTCAGAATAATCGCATAGTTGGTAGTTGGTTGCCCTCATGTTTCTCAAACATGAAACGTGAAAACGTGTGTACAATCTTGAGAATGGAGCGGCTGGGGTATATGCTTTGTTAGAGTGGGGAGTAGAAACGAACTAAATCACTCGCGACGAAATCGTGGAAACCCATTTCAAAGAAAAACGGAGTTATCGAAAAAAATGTCTATTTCCACTAATACACGAAAAACGCAAAAAACACTGTTATACCGGTTTCGGTGATCAAACCATCGTCAGTAACACACAATAACTGAAGGCACATTGGAGAGGTGACCTTATAAATAGTCAAAAAGTGAAATGTGGTCGATTGGGATTGGTTGTGAAGAACAATGGTGAAGGGAACCAAGGAAGGGGAGTCGAATCTGATTGGTTGTGAAGAAGAATGGTGAAGGGAACAAAGGAAGGGGGGTCGATTCTGATTGGCCCAGGAAGAGAATGCCAAAAAGTGAAAGGAACATGAGGTGATCCGAAGGGGGGGGGGGGGGTGAAACCAAGCTGTTACAGAAATGAACGCAATAATGGAGAAAAACTTAAAGGAACTACATCATTCAAAGATTTACCCAACCTATCACTCTTAATAATTTCGAATTTTTCAAGTTCATCCAACATGCTCCCTTTTGGGCAAAAATGAAGATATTCAATGAACTGTCTGTCTGCAAGATCAAAATTGAAGCTATGACTGGTTTCATTCAAGTGACGTGCAAAGGCCGAATCACCCTTATTATCCCTGAAATCTTTTTCATGTTCCTTTATTCTTTCTCTAAACTTCCTACCAGTTTGACCACAATAGTAAAGTCCACAAGAACACTTTAATTTATAAACACCACTTTTATCTTGAACATTAATTTTATCTTTTAAGATAAAATTTTTTAAAGATAAAATTAATGTTCAAGATAAAAGTTGTGTCGATGGTCGATGCTAATCGAGTCCAAGTAAGTCACCTCACGTTCGTCAGTAAAGTGCAGTTTCCTCATTCCGCATCAGCACCGTCGAAATCCCTCGATTGACCAACCAATCAATCGATCGTTAGGTTTTCAGCGCAGAACCTCACAAGTTTTTCTTCGCTAGGATTGATGACTGTCGTGAGTCCCTCCCGGAACTACTCCTAGCAGATTTAAGTTCTCACAAATATTTCATAAGCCAACTTTAGTTCTTACCAAATAAACCATACGAGTGGGGAACAAGCCGCAGGAGTCAGAGCACAACCTGGGTCCCCACCATCCCCTACCAAATAGGGGATGGAGGGAGACGACTCCCAGTAACGTAAATACTCTCCTCCTTCGACTTTTCACTCATTCGACGCTTCCTCTAGCCGCTGGCTACTCTCCTACCCTGCTCTCCAACCAATCCAAAAAGATCCTAGATGACGGTGGTGGTCAGCCCATAACCGCCTAGGCAAATTCTCCTAAAAAGATTCCAGATGACGGTGGTGATTCGCTCATAACCGCCTGGACACCTCCAAAAAGATCCTAGATGTCGGTGGTGACTCGCTCATAACCGCCTAGGCAAAACCTCTCCAAAAAGATCTCAGATGTCGGTGGTGATTCGCTCATAACCGCCTGGACACCTCCAAAAAGATCCTAGATGTCGGTGGTGACTCGCTCATAACCGCCTAGGCAAAACATCTCCTAAAAAGATTCCAGATGACGGTGGTGATTCGCTCATAACCGCCTGGACACCTCCAAAAAGATCCTAGATGTCGGTGGTGATTCGCTCATAACCGCCTGGGCATTCCCTCACACCACCCTGATGAATAAAAGCCAATTTTAAATTCATCACAATGACATCATCTGACAAGGGTCCCCAGCGAGAAAGAGGTTGAATTAAGTGGTGACGTTGCTGTCATCGTATCAGTAATTTGTTGTGAAAGTGAGGCTGATTCATGAACATGACATTTGCTTAACAGACATACTTACAAGCATACCTTCCTACTTTTTGAAAATCCCCAATTTTGCACACTAGTAAATCATTCATCCTGCAAACGTGAGCCTGCGGAAGTGTATTTCAGAGCGTATCCGCACTACCATTTATCAGAGAGTGGACTCTTGATAGGTTCCCTCGCGAGATTGACGTTTGAATACTCCGGCCTAAATGTAGACGTCCCTTAGAATCGCTTGGTACGTTCGTTCCTCTTTGAAAATCGTAAAAATTGTTGTGAAAAATGAAAAATTTGTACTAGTTGATTTTCTCGATAACACTATAAAACGATATAACAGCTTTCGTACAAGTACGCAACCGCGAGGGACATTTTATGTCTTTGCGCCCCCTCCCGCACCTACACCACGTACCACGTACCTCGTCCGCTCCTTGCCCGACTTGGGAAGTTGCACTATGTTGTCAGTCGTTTGTGATGTGGTAAGTGTGTCATCGGCATTTGTCGTACTCTTACGCAGTTTTTTGCGCAAACGATATTCACGCATCAGCTCGTTGGCCGATTTGGGAAGTTTCCGTTTCGTCGATGGTCCATTGGATGATTGTTGATGCTCCATGTAATGTTTCGTCGTAACTGGTGGTGCCTTATCCACAGCTTCTTATATACACACTCACGAGTGCACTTCATAAAAATTTTGTTAAACATAAACACAGTCCGAGCTTCATCTCCAAGACTCCTACATCTCCAAGAGATAATTCGTTTATCGGTTGTTTGGTCTTATGTCTTTACTTATATAAAGCTTGCAATCGTGTTCACAATATAAATTATTGAGAATGATCACTTGTGTGTAAACAATTACTTAAACAATCACGCTCATACCGCAGCTTGTCGGCCACGCACTCCGCAGTGGTTAACGTAATATGGTTAGGTAAATCGAGAGCTATCCAACGAGTGGTGAACGATTTTTGTACGATGATAACTGGCGAAGTTCATGTTCCGTAGCAACGAATCGGTTGTACGTGAAAATCGTTAGAAATTTTTCATAACGCTTTCTTCGTCACACCGTTAACGTCACACTTTTCGAGTTATGTGCCATAGTAAAGAGATGTGTCAAAACCATTAATGTTTACCTCATACCAATGATTGATTAACAACGCAAAGCTAAGCGCATATCTGCAGTTGGCTCAACAGGGACTGAAATGTAAATTTCATGATCCTATCTGTTAGGACCTATCTGTTGGGGGAAAAATGGTCGCAAACTGCATTTCTTGTGAATGGCTGTTTATTGTGGTGTACGTTAAATCAAATACGTTTAGTTACAGGTGTGATATCCCATTGGTACTCTAAGTTCATATTTTTTATTGATCTTTGTTTTGTCTGCAAATGTTTTCAATTGCCTCCTTATCAAGAAAAAGTGGAGGTAGGCATTACAGTGTCACGTTGGGTTTATATGGAGAAAGGAAATGAATCTATGATTTCTCCATTTATTCTCAAGAGGTTTCTCAATTTTCCCGTGACTTTGGGAAGATTCTGGACATGAAATTAATCCGGAGAAGACCAGTTGGTCAGTTAGGGTGTTATGAAATACTGAGTTTTCAAATTATGTTTTGATTAAAAAAATATGGCTGTTTGAAATACAGACGTTTTGTGTCCAAGAGTCACCGTCCTAGACTACTTTTGGTCATTAAGTTCGGATTTTCTGGCGACTTTCCACTGCCTTATATTCATTTGTTGCTTTGTCATTGCTGACTTGAAATAAATAATCTAGTTTTTTGTACAAGAGTCCACGAGTTGCAGCAAACGTGGGGTACTCTATGGAAACAGACCGTTTTTCTGATTTTGAGGAGATCAAACGAAATAATGACGCCATTTAAACATTCTGTTCGGTAAAAACACCCAAGGGTCCGAACAGAAGCTAAGCTGGTTTAGAAATCCGTGAGCTCTGATGGCATTAGGATCTCAGAATGTAAACAGCACTTGAAATGGTCCAAACGTTGTCTTTCTGTCTTAGCAAACGAGAGTTTTTTTAGAACCCTCGTTGAAATAAAACAACCGCTACGTAACGACCCACATGTATGGTCAGTATCTCTCTGCCATCCTCTAGCAGTTCCTGTTAGTATACCTAACTTTCGAACAAAGAGAAGAAAATCATATGGTACCTCATTCGAGTTCTCCAAATTTCGGGGTCTTTGTATGATAAAATTTATATTTCAGTAGTTCTAAATATAATAACACTATAATGGGTGTGACATTACTGCCCCCTTAAACTTCAGGAGTCGATTCTACAGCTAATTTTCAACAAAAAGTTCCTCTTAGACTTTTTTAGCCCCCTTATTTTGGAATTATTTTCACTTCTAAGATTTTTCCCGTGCTTTCGATCTTATGCCACTATAATGGCCATAAATTGCTTAAATTACACTGTAAAATTATATTGCCGAAAAAGCGTTAAATTATTGTAACATTCAACTGGTGAAGAATTGGACTGAAATGAGAATTTTCTCGAATTTTCAAAAAGGGCTCTAGATCCCAAAAATAATGGGTACTTGAACGTGCACGTGACGGGAAAAACGTCCTCAGAATTTCAGCCGTCTCAGAGCCATTTCAGAAAATACTGATCTTAAAAATTCGAGAAAATTCTCATTTCATTACAATTCTTCACCCGCTGAATGTTATCTAAATAGGGCCATATTCTGTTGAAAAATTTAACTATGTTTCTAATGGCGTCCTTATTTTTAATGTTACAGTGTAATTTAAGCTGTTTATCGACATTCTAGTGGTATAAGGCCGAAAATACGAAAACAATCTTGAAATTGAAAATACTGCCAAAATAAAGGGGTTTAAAAACGCTGCAGATTATTACACAGAGGTTTGTTATTTACCAGTATAGCCCTTCTGCGTAGATCACTGCTTTCTGTGGTCAGTACCCTCGAACTCCCCCCAGGAAAGCCCTAAATCGAGTACTGGAGCCGGCCTCGGAATTAAAGTTTCGTACAAATGCGCGGGGTTCAATAGTTGTATCATTAATATTATTTATAGTTATTCATGAAGCATAAGGTAAATAATAAACCGTTGTGTAATAATTTACCTGTATGGATGCCCCTTCTGCGTAGATAGAATAATAAACCGTTGTGTAATAGTTTACCTGTATATGTGCCCCTTCGACGTAGATAGTATAATAAACCGTTGTGTAATAATTTACCAAATAATACTTCAACGCTTGTTCAAGTTGCAAAAGTACCTATCAACAAAATCCAAAAGAGCCGTCATTTGTCAAATGGAATAATATCGCAGAACAACGAAGTCGACTTCGTACAGCCGTCCGTGATTATAATCAGGTGATCCCTAGCAATGATATCTGGGCCGGATTTATACCGTTTGATTCACAGCACCTGGTTATAATCATAGATGGCTGTATGAAGTCGAGTTGGTTGTTCTGTGATATTATTTCATTTGAAAAATGATGGATCTTTTGAATTTTGTTGACAGGTACTTTTGCAACTTGAACAAAAGTTGAATTATTATTGGATAAATTATGACACAACGGTTTATTATACTATCTACGCAGAAGGGGCATCCATACAGGTAAATTATTACACAGCGGTTTATTATTTACATTATGCTTCATGAATAACTATAAATAATATTGATGATAGAATTATTGAACCCCGCGCATTTGTATGAAACTAATTCCGGGGCCGGCTTCAATACTTCCTGGGGGAGCTCGAGGGTACGAACCACAAAAAACAGTGTTCTACGCAGCAGGGACATCTATACGGGTAACTAATAAACAGTTGTGTAATAATTTGCATAGTTTTTATTGCATTTTCGGATTCTACATACCTTGAAACGTAAACCATAAAATTTTGAGGGGGAGGGGGGGGTTAAAATATTTTGTTCATACTCGATTCCAAAGGTTTGTTCTTGGAAATAATAAACCAGAAGTCTAAGTACACTTTTTGTTGGAAATTAGCTGTAGACTGTAATGTTACATGTTACTTGTTGTGCGAATTCATAAAATGAACGAAAAACGTGTGACGCGTCTTGTCTTTCCATGGCGACAGTTTTTTTTTGTAACGGGATCAAACCAATTGTTAGGTGAGTATATTCTATATAATGTATATTCGTATATTCCATATAATGAGTATATATGGAATATATATGAGTATGAATATATATGAGTATATATATGCATATATTCATTCATGAGTATACATACATTCATATATTCATATATTCTGCATAATGAGTATGTATGTATAGAAATGTCATGACGGGAAAAAAACCAATATCATACAAATTGTTGTTGTTTGAAGATATCCAACTCTGTATCCTAGTTTAGGTCCTTCCGTTCGACTCACAAATACCTTCAGTACCTAGTGAGAGGATAAATAATTAATATCACTAATATTTCCCGTTCTGAGAAGAGTTATAAAATTTTGTCGTGGTTGCAGCGCACATGTAAGGGGATAACGTGAAAGAACAATAATTCTCCTGTTTCTATTAATATTACGTATCCATCAATATTCGTATTTATTTATTCTCACAAGTAGACATTACATCTCAATCATATATTATTATAATTTACAGGTGATAGTGTGTGACACATAATTGAAGTTAGTCTCTGGCCTACAGGTCATTGACCTGTCCACGCTTTCTCTCTTGGATCTGGATAGGATCTATCGTATCTTTTTATATTTATATAACAACACAAATAGTTAGAAACACAAACAACAGCATATCTCATATCTCTTTATTATTACCTAAATATTATTATTTCTCGTTTAACTTACTGCGGATAAGTTCATAGCTTGAATGAATGCAAAAATGGGCCAGTATTAGCAGTATTTTTTAGGAAAGAGTTTTGCTTAGTTCTTCTTTCGAGAGTTTTTCTTAAAAATAGCTAGAGACTTAGCTGTTCGAAGTGAGTCGGGTAATTTTTCAGATAATAAAAGAGCGAGCCAGAGAAATTGCCTATTATGATAGACATTATTTGGCCTAGGAATTTCTAGGATATAGGTAACATAAGGTTCAGGAGAAACCGAAGCAATGAACCGTCTTTTCAACATTCGCTATTGTACTTACGCCACGGAGTGTACATAACAATACGAAGGAGGCAATACTGAAGAAAGTATTTCCCGAGAATAATACCCCAATATATATCTCTGTTAGACATGCACACATATCACTCGGGATTCACGTTGTTATCCCTTCAAATATGAGAAGGCAGTCGAACTTGGTTGGGGCGATCCGTTACAAGTTTTTCCGCATTTTCGATTCGGTAAGTCACTCGGAACGGTAGGTATTCACACGAGGAATCCTCGTATTGTCATTGGTCTCATAGAAAATCCAACGTTCCTTGAGTTGTATGGATTTCCCTCCCTCGCGTCAACCAAGGACCATGTGTATGAAATTTAATCAGTCGAAGGAGCCAGGAGCTGAGCTTTTGCATTTTGACAGGGTGGACAGTATCGGAACTGTGATCTAGACGAAGGATATTCAACAGAATGGTTATACTTATCATCCGTAGCTGGGTCGTTTTAGCGAATTTTCAAAGAAAATGAAGCTATTGCAATATTGTCCAAAATTTCAGACCGTGAATTTTTGTAATTTTGTATAGGCAAATCCCAAATTTCGCCAAATCCCCCCCCCCCCCCTTCGACTCTTTTTATACCTTGTAATTTGGGCCTCAGTTGAAAAACAAAAGTTCATATTGCAAAACAAAAGGATGAATCCCAATCAACTATTTTAAGAGGGTCAAATTTGAATTTTAGCGGTCAAAAATCGGTAAGAACTGCTAAAATAGCGAATAGTTTATAAAAAATCACTGAAAGTGGTATGGAAGGGTGAGTAAAAACAGAAAATGATAATTTCACTTGTTTTTATTACAGAATAGGGGTATTAAGGGCCAAAATAAATATTATTTATTCAGCTGACGTTGTGTGGGATGGTAAATCACGAAGGAGGGACTATTTCGATGATAAAAATATTTTTCTCAAAAAAGAATGAGTCTTATTTGATTTTATAAAGTTCAAAGATCGGTAAAAATGGCTAAAATCACGAAAAAATTACATGACTACAAAAAGTTGTATGGTTTCTCGCTATATCATCTTTTTACACAATAGCACGAATATTTCTTTAAAAATTCGTTCTTATAGAAATGCTGCATGACTGGAACTTTTTAGTGTCTACACTTGCAATTCTGAAGGTCTTGGGGGTGGTTGTTTCTAGAAAGAGTAGTCTTGTAAAAGGTTATGAGCTGAAATTTGGAAGTTAGTTGCGGAATTTATACTAAATAGTCCTATGAATTTCGTATACGTTGCGCTACTACTTTCGTCGGCACTTGAGCACATGTACATCGCCGGTTCTACAAGTATTAAGATTGATTAGGAATAGTTAATTAATTTTTTCGTACTACTCTAACAGCAAACTACATTGCGATGGAAAATATCATCATTGTTTTTATATAACCACACTACACTATTTTGCGCCGTCCTCTTTTTTCACGCTTTTTTCACTGTCCGAAATGTGATGTTTGACTCCTCTTTGACACTGACTCAATGTAAGTGTAATATGAAATGAAAAATATGTCCGACGTTTGAGAATGGGCTCTTTGCGAAGCAGTTTCTTTTTGTTCTATATCTTAATACCATCTCGACAAGATGTAAATGAAGAGTTCTTTATTTCAAAGTCAGAAAGAAAAAAAAACTTGGGGGGTCCAGGAAACTTTCTGAGTAAGTTGTTGAGTGATGCCCTTTTGGAGTGGAACGCTGTTCAGAAACTCTCATTCTTGATATTCGCTAGTCTCAGTCTGTATATTGAAGAACGGAAATTCTGTAATGTCCTCATTTTCCACTTTTCTCACCCATCCCGTGGGATAGTATTTATTGCAATTTGCTGACGGCAATTCCTGAAAGTCTCTCAATCCTAAGGCCTTACTCAATCTGATCACATACCTATACGTATCAGATGATTTTATTTCTGTATGTGTTTCGAAATGCTCCGAATGGTCCTAGTTAAGATGTAAACGTAGTGGCCAATTTTTCGTGGGTTAAAAATTCTCTTTTTTGTTTCTTTTTTTGCCAAATTGTGTTCAATAACTGAAATTTAACTTTGACCAAATAATTAGGTGTTTATGTCGGAAAGTGTAGGCTGAAAACGAGGTTGAAATTGTGTATCATGTAAATCGCCGAGTAGTTAACTCAAATTCCGCTTAAAACGCTAAAGTACTTCACTTTAAACTATGTACAGAACCGCAATGGATGGATGAATGGCACCACAAATTTATAATTAATTGAAAAAACGTGTCCTCCAAATCAAACGGAGAGGAAGTTGACGGAAGGTCACAGCAGAGGTTCTCGAAGGTTGCCAGAAAGGTTTGCCATTTCTAATTTTGGGTTGTTGGTAGCATTGAGTATCTTCGCCTCCGAAGGTTCGCTCCGCCTCCTTGGGCCAACAGCCAATCGGATGTCAGTAGACCTGATACGACATTTCTTGCCACGTTTTTGCTTTTAATCGCCCTAATTTTACTTTTAATTTTAAAAATACTCAATTTTACTTTTAATTTTAAAAATACCTAATTTTTTTTTTAATTTTAAAAATACCGCTTGTTTTTCAAAACGCGCTTCAAACTAGGTACATTTTTCCAAGAGTTCTGAATTGTTTTTTTCTTTCTCCAAAAAAATTATTCTCGACGAAAATTCCCCATTTATTTATCATATTTGTTTGATTCTCATTTCAGCGCATAAGATCATGGTTGGCTAAAACTTGAGAACTACAGCAGCGATAGTGTTCAAACTTGTTTTCTTCAAAACTTCAAGTTGTATACCACAAGTAGACTGATTATCCTGTATTACAATACTGTACCTTCAACATCTGACCAATGTATATTCTTACCAGCTCATGATTGTGTACAGATTAAATAGTTATAATTGTTACTTCATAACTTATTGTTGTTCAAGTAAATCGACACGAGTTTTCAAGGCCCTGATCCTGATCATCGACCACTTGAAAAATCCGTATTGTGCTTTATTCATACTGAAAACTTTTAAACTGAAGGTCCGGTCATTCATTATTCCTCACTTAGCCCGTTTTAATACCCCTCTAATCCTCTTGTGGGTGAGCTTCTCTGATGAATTTGCCTCAAGAGTTGAAGTGAAATTCGAAGTCCTCTTACTCTGATACTTATAGAAAACAACTTACCTACTGGTAACAATAATATTAAATGCAATAAAAGGCAACTTACTTGAAAATTGTTCCCTAAATTCAATTTGGGGCTACCGCGGACTCGGCGTTATTTCGATATGTCGAGGAAAGGGCATTTTTGCTGTGTCCTCAATTCGAAACGAGAGACCGTAATATTATTCTCTTCCGAGTGGAAATTATGGTGCTGTATGATTCACCAAATCAAATGTTTTTCTATCGAAATAGTTGAACGTAGAAGTTGTTTTGAGTTGTATTTCTGTTAAGTCGATTCCTCTTGTATATCCACGATTTTACGCATTCGACTTCCTTTGATACAAAATCAAACTCAAAACAAATAAAATTCTTGAACTTTAGAAGGGCAGTTGCTATTACTTCCATAAATTATTAGCCTACTCCATAAATACGAAAGTTCTTGCCACGAAAAAATAGCGGTAAAGATCTAGTATACACGATTGTATACCTAATCGTATCGTAGGTATAGGTATACCTAATCGTTTCTGAGAATGTCTCAACATATTGTCGTTGTAGTAGTGCCTACAAAGCCTGAGCCTTAATTATCAAAACAGTCAAAACTTCTCTAAACCATTCCTTATTGGAACGCAATGAAGTGTTCCTTGGTCAGATCACATATCAAATTCAAATTCTATGGGTATGGGCTATGTATTATAGGTAACCCATATTTTCAATTAGAAAAATCCACAGAATAAATACGTACTATTAATCGTTCAGAATACGTCAACCTCACGAATGTTCCGATGACAACTAATAATATTCGTACTGTTTCTCACGTGTGAGAATACCTTGTATTTTTCTGAACAGATTCGATAATTATGAAATGTATAATTCCTCTGTTCTGTTGGAACGGAGCCGTTTTTAGTTACACAACAAGTGCACACTTTCTAGAATACCATATATTTATGCCACTAATTATTTCAAATTTAGCCCGAACAATGGACTTCTCTTGGTGTAGGCGATGTTTTCGATTTCGAGGAGAGGTTTACTATCCAAACCGAAAGAAAAATAACCACAAACACTCTAAATTAAAAAATAAACCAAATGAAATGAAATTCGTTTCAAACCATTCTAAAACCAAACCGCGGAAAGAACCAATGGCGACTGTGTGTTTGTAAGTGTATGCCTAAAAGCTCTACATGGGCAAAATGCTCCTCAAACATGATTTCGTCCATCAAAATCCAATTCGACAGCTGCGGATAGTGGAAAAATCCATATTCGAGCACGTTGCTGTTGAACCTCGTTCAATCTGATTATCCGTGCACGGAAATTATCGTTGATCCTTGAATGACACATTGATTTCGTTAACATCGAAGCTCGGTTTGTGGGATTCAGTATATTGATTTGGCGGGTGAGCAAATATAAACTGCTGTTTGCGTTATTCGGCATTTGGTGAACTGGTAAATTAAATCAATTTTACTAATATTCGTGCGATAGTAACCGCAGCGACATTGCCTCGAAATAGACGAGGAAAAATAAACACTACCCTCAATTAAACGAGTTCCGGAAACTTAATATTGTAATTGCCAACTCTTCAAACTCTACTTCAAAATTCATTGCTCTCAATTCCTTTTCATAGTACCTGAATTGCTCTCGTTGCCAACCATGCAGTAATCCTACTGTTTGGGTTTATTATTTGTGAAGATTGTCCTTTTGATTAGGAAAGACAAATTTTAACGTTCCCCCAAATTCAATGGATGTTGGGTGAAAGTACCTACGTAAAATCAAAAATGAAACGAAAAATAAAGTTCCAGTCACGCAGCATGGCTCTAAGGCCGAATTTAAAAATAAATATTCGTGCTGTTGTGTAAAAAATTATATAGCGAGAATCCATACTTACTACTTTTCATAAAATTATGTAGTTTTTTTTCATGATTTGAGCAATTTTTACCGATTTTTGACCCTTATGAAGTCAAATTTGACCCACTCTTTTTTTAAGAATTTTTTTGTAATAATCGAAATAGTCTCTCCGTCGTGAAGTCCAACACAGTGTCCGGTGAATTAATATTGATTTCAGCCCTTAATACCAATGTTGACCACTAAAAATCCAAATTTGACCCCTATTCTCTATGAAAAACAACTGAAGTGGTATTTTCTGTCTTTAGTCACCCTTCCGTAACATTTGAATATTGATGACTTGTGGTTTTATATAAATTGTTAGCGATTTTAGCCGGTTTTACCGATGTTTGACCCCTAAAAACTCAAATTTCACCCCCTTAGCATTTTTGAAAGTTGCTCATCTTCGAACTCATTCTTTTGTTTGGCAGTTTAGGCGAAATTTCGAATTTTTATCACGTACCCAAGTTCGGATGTCGTCTGGAGTGATACATAAACATTATATATATATATATATACATATAAATTTTAGTTAAAATCTAGGGATGAATTCAGGATGCTCTGAAACGGATTTGCCTATAAAAAATTTCAACAATTCATGTTCTGAAAATGTTGGACCCATTGCTTCTTCATTTTATTTGAATATTCCCAAAAATTATTGTCTGTGTAGATATGGTAGGTAGGTATAGGTAGTATTTCTGACGGTATTCTCTCAAGCCTGCATGTGTGTTAGTTCCTACAGTAGAGAGTTTGCGTTTTTATTTGGCGAGTGAAAAAGTTACGTAGAGTAGGTGAGTATTCAGCTTCTTTTGGACTTGGGTACTTTACAGAGGGGCCATGTTTCATGTGTTTTCTTTAAGGCTTACACAGGATGGGATATACAGGTAACCTGTCGTTTGTTCTGTGAGTAGGTAGCGAATTTCACTTTGTGTTTAATCTTAATGATACATTATGGTGTATTTTATTATACCTACTATTTATTTATAAATTATATCCAGGCGAACTTTGAGAACCTTGTTGATGATTTTACAAACTCCCGTGGATATAGATTTATAAATAAGGAGATTTTGGAAAATTTTTAGTCTAGGAAAGGTTCGATGTAATAGGCATGGTATCTCTTCTACATGTGTTTCTCTACTAATGTGGGGGGGGGGGGGGGGGGGCGTACCTTCTTCATACCTATTCCTTCTTTAATGCTAATGTATTGTCACCACTATTCCTTATCAGAATTAAACATTGGACGCTAACGTGAACATGACATTAACGTGAGTTGTAACTTGCGTAGGATACATTTATTTATGTACTTTCGGTGACAGATCGTTATTACCCGCGTTTGATCGCTCTTAAACGGTTGCGCAAACTCTTTAATATTCTTGAAACGAATTTGATCAAAATCTGTAAGTGTGCGTATGAGCAAACGAGAAACGTAATGGTGTTCTGGGATATCTTTCAACTAAACTTCGAACCGAGGTGGGTCGTTGATTGCAGTGTTTACCGAAAAAGACTCCTTCTTACTTAACACGAAGTACCTACAAAGAGTATTCAAAACTGTACCGGAAATATAATTATACTGATATAAAAAATTGTGCTCATTTTTTACCTTTTGATTCAGCCAGTAAATTATAGTTTGTTAGATTGTATCAGCATCAAAAGATGGGATATTGAAATCTATTTAAAAACGCTGCATGTATTTATTATTTTGTTTACACCTACAGAAATGGTGGCTGTCCATTTATTGTTTCTTTCATTTGCAATAATTGAAATAGCTATTTTTTATTGTTTCCACCAATTTTGGCCCCCAGAAACACGAATTAGGCTCCTAATTTTGGCAAATTATCTTTATCATTGATAATGCTATTTAATTGTCTTGATTCACCTGCTAATACTACGTCTAGTGTTATTACACATATTTATGGTGATTTCAGATAATTTCACAGATTTCTGATTCATAAAAAATGAATTTTGGTAGCTGAAACTTCGTTAGAACCTCAAGTTTTCACTCTTCGGTCAAAATCAACTTCATACTTGGTCTCCTCGCCCTAAGAACATGGAGAAGGGTACCTCACAAGCCGAAGTTTACGATTTAAAAAATAATTTTACACAAATGTTTCACCCGTAACACCCCTGAGTGTTTCCCGATCGGACTGCCGAAATAGGAGACACAACGAGGACCCAGTTGGAGCCTGTATGCGAAAGAACGCCGATTTTAGACCAAAATATAAGGTAAATTTAATCCTGAAACTTTTGTCGAAAACAACAAATTTATACTAGGAAGCGATTCAAACGTACACAGAACTTCTAGAACTTGGTAGAATTTATTTGAAAAAAACACGATTGTTCAATGAGAGGGCCAGATAGATGAAACTTAAAACTTCTTCTAGCTGCGAAAAATGGTGCCAACGGGTGACCAACAAAAAACGGGAACCGCAAAATATCAATGGCTGACTGTACGGTAGCTACTGCGCAGGTTAGTCCCGCCAAGTGAGTATGAATTCAAAATGTTAGTGCTTCACGACATACTCCCACCTTGAGTACAGGGGAATTTATAGAGTTCACTGTACTCAACACAAAAGGCCTCCTAACCCAAATGTAGCTCTAGCAATTTACAGAATCATGAGAAAATTTGTTTACACAATGCAAATACCTATATCTGGACCCATGCAAAATTTTACAAAACATTCAATTATCGGAACCTCACAGGCAAATTCACTTGTCTACCATACTTTGTAGTAACATCTCTATTTATGAATTTCTCTTGCTGAACTGTCTCTTGACTATAATCACTTTCGGGGTCGTCTTCAGGTGTAGCCTCGTGAACAGCTTCCACTTCTTCAGAAGATTCTTGGGTTTTTGGTTCCTCTTGAACTGCTTCATTTTTGGGGGTGTTGTCCTTGTCAGTGTAGAAAACTTCAAGAGGGTACACTCGTCTCACTGGACGGCAAAGACTCCCCTCCGAAGTTCTAAGGTGCACCACACGTGCCTTGCCATCCTTGCCCAGTACAACCCTCTCAACTATAGCGACTGGCCAGTCCAGTCGTTTTTTGTCGTCTGAACCAATGAACACAATTTCACCCACAACAGGGGGTCGGGTTTCCTTTGACTTTTCGCTTTTCACGATCATGAGGCCCAGATATTCTGACCTGAACCGTCTCTTCAAGTCATCCCTGAGTCTTTGACGATATCTAATTCTCCTCTCCAGACTGGTAGACTCGATAACATCACAATCAGAAGTCCATTGGCTGGGATTTCCTGCAGGAACATCATGGGGGTGATGGGGAGAGGGTCACTAGGATCTTCAGAGTAGTAGGTGATGGGGCGCGAGTTTATGAGGGCCTCACAGTCAGTTAGAATTGTATAGAGCTCTTCATGAGTCAATGTACTGTTTCCAAGGGTTTTTCGGAGCAGATTTTTCATAAGACCCACCATTCTTTCCCAAAACCCACCCCACCATGGAGCTGATGGGGGTGAAAATCTCCACTCGATTCGCTCAAGCGAAGTTTGACTGGCTATTTCATTCCAGTCAACAGTACCAAGGATGTTGCTCATGCCTCGAAAATTAGTTCCATTGTCCGAGAACATGATTTTTGGCCTGCCCCGTCGCGCCACAAACCTCCTGAACGCCATCATGAAACCATCTGTTGACAGTGACGTCACCACATCAAAATGCACAGCTCTATGGACAGCACAAGTGAATATCACTATCCATACTTTGCCTTCACGACAGTGCAGAGGTCCTGCAAAATCACATCCAGAAATTTCAAAAACATTTGCATCCTTTACTCGTTCTTCAGGGAGTGCTGGCACCTCTGTTTGAAGGTTCTTGGCCTCATACCTCCTACATGTGACACATCTGTTCACAACCTGACGCACAACCTTCCTATTTCGTAGGATCCAGTACTTTTCACGAAGTAGGGAGAGCAGTGTTTGTCCTGAAACGTGATGGTTAGTCCTGTGGACATACTCAATGAGTTTCAGAACCGTAGGGTGCTCTGAAGGTAAAACGATAGGCAGTTTGAAAAAATCGCTGTCCTTGCGATTCATAATTTTCGTTCTGACTCGCATGATCCCTTTTGCGTCGTAAATAGGTTTCAGTCGTTTGAGTTTCTTGTCATGAAGACCTCTAAATGACTCAGATTGAATAAATTTCAGAACGCTTTGTTCACCTTGATCAACTTCAGAAGGAGAGAGTATACCCGGTTTTCTTTTCTTATTTTTCCAGTGGTGAATCCATCCGAAAATCCGAATCAGTTTGTCATATTTTGAAAATTTGTGTATGAGCCGTGAATAAACTGTTTCTGTGTTCATGTCGACAGCTGAAATCACAGTTTTTCGGCGTTCTACCAAGATTTCATCTTCATTTTCGTCTGAAATTGAATTTGGCCAATAACTGGCGGACTTTCTGAGCCACTGAGGGCCCTCCCACCATCTCGACTGCATCAGCTGTTGTGGTGAACAACCTCGGCTCAATAAGTCAGCCGGATTCAATGTTCCTGGAATGTGGCACCATCTATTTATGTCAGTCAGTGTCCTTATTTCTTTTACTCTGTTCATGACAAATACTCCCCAGGTGGTGTCTCTCTTTATCCATGCCAGAACAGTGGTTGAATCGCTCCAAAACCATGTTTCTGTATTTGAGCCGAATTCTTGCATGACGTGAGACGCGAGTCGAGCCCCTACTCCAGCAGCTAGCAACTCCAATCTGGGGATGGTAACCTTGTTCACAGGAGACACTCGGGATTTTGCTGCCAACATGTGAACAAACACCTCACTTTTGTCTTCAACCCTTAGGTAGACAACAGCCGCAAAAGCATCTTGAGAGGCATCACAAAATGTGTGCACTGACATCCGAGACTCATCAAAATCCACAAACCGAGGGACACTAATTTCTTTGAGCAAAGGCGCTTCTCTTGCCCAGCGTGTGAACTCTTGACTGATTTCACTGTCAACTTCTTTATCCCATCCATCTCCTGACGCCCAAGTTTTCTGGATCAGCATTTTTGGCACCAGAGTGGTTGGAGCACACATGCCAATGGGATCAAAAATTTTCTGGTATGCAGAAAGAATTTTCCTTCGTGTGACAGCATTTGTATATTCGTCCAAGTCAAGGTCAGGTATTTGCAGTTTGAGGCAATCCTCCTTTTTGTCCCAGCGGATTCCTAGAACAGCCGTGTCTGTTGAAGATCTCAATCCGGGATCTGAAAACTCCCACCCTCGAAGCTCAAACTGAGCCTTCTCAAGTACTGCTGTGGACTCCTGAATAAACTGTTCTAGTTCTTCAACTGTTGACAGACTGGCAACTGCATTGTCTACATACCAGCTCTTTTGCAGTTTCTGAATTACCTCGCGTGAGAACTGGGAGTCTCCTTCCTCCACCATTTTCAGAGTTTTTCTCATGTGATGGTCCAGAACCGCACCAAGAAGGAACGGACTGCTGCTCACGCCAAACACAACCCTGCAGTGCCGATAAACTGTTAGGTGACCATCCTTGTACCACAGAAACCTCAGAAAATCTCTGTCCGCAGGTGGGAGGGCTATCTGTAAAAACGCACGTTTAATATCTGCTATCACTCCAAGTCTACGCATCCTGAAACGTAACAGAACCAACGGAATGAGTTCAATCAAGTTAGGGCCTTTTGTTAAACAATCATTCAATGATGGCTGCCCTTTTCCCCGTGCTGAAGCATCGAAGACAGGCCTGATTGCTGTTGTACTGTTCTGCTTGTAGACAGGGCGATGCGGAAGATAATGGCCACTGTCCTTGTCTCTGAAGGGCACTTCTTCTATCACGCCATCATTTAACCACTCCATCAAGACATCCTGGTAAACCTTCACAGTGCCCGCCGATTGAAGTTTTCTCATTGTTGAGTCGAGCCTGCTCTTTGCCATGTCAAAATTCGTCGGTAACAGTGCATGCCCTTCTAGCCAAGGTAGTCGGACCTGGTAGCGACCGTTTTCCAGGATTTTCACTGTTTCCTCAAAATGTTTTTGAGCTGCCGCTGCAACCTCTGCACGCGATTTGACCTGCATGGGGTCCTCAATACCTATGACGTCGAGTCTCCATAGTTCTGTAACAGAGAGTGAGGTATCAAGCATGGAAACATTGGCCATAAAATTTGAACCTTCGTCTTTCACCCGACCCATTAGAGTCCAGCCAATCAAAGTTTCAAATGCCATGAGCCCACAGCTCAAAACTTCTTTGCGGCCAGTCATCAACTTTCCCGCAATGTCTGCTCCCACTAAAATGTCAACTGGCTCATTCTGAATATCGACAATCTCGATACCTTTCCCTTTTAGCTCGGACATCCAAGGGCCTCGAGTGACAGAAGCGATCCCACGGCAAATTATGTCAGTATCAAGCACATCGAAATTGCAGGCATAATCAGAATGCAAATTTACGATTCTGACCTTGTATCGAGAGTGTGCTTTTGGTTCCTGGGAGCCACCAAACAACATATGCATTAGGGTTTCTTCACCAGTGGGCTTATATGACATTTGAGCGGCTAGCTTCTTAGTAATATAGCTTCGTTGAGAGCCAGAGTCAAATAGCAACCTAGCTTGAATTTGTCCTTTTTCTCCCCTAACCTTCACTACAAGTGTTTGCATGAGAACTTGGGAGCTATTGGAATTCAGCAAACTGTGTTCTTGCCTACTCTGTTTTTCAGTGCCCGAATTATTTTTACTACCCTGACCTTCAGTATATCCCTTTTCCTTCCTAGTGTGACAAAGAAGTGGGTAGTGTCGACCATCACACAAAATGCACCGCACCATAGCCTTGCACCGATTGGAGCTATGCCCCTTCTTCAAACAGCAATAACACGCCCCTTTATTTTTGACCAAACCGTTTAATTCATGTAATGAGAGGTCTCTGACTTTGAGGCAGTTGTCACTAGAATGTGAAGTGTTTTCACAGAAAATGCAGACAATGGATTTTTGTGCCTGTACGTTGTTGACAAGATCAGCAGCCGTACACAATTGTTGGTTGTTTGTCCCCTTTTTGCTCTGACCATGTCCTTTTCCCCTTTCATGTCCCTTCTGCTTAGGAGACTGTTCAGTTGAACCCTGCTGACCAGGGTTGTGAGAAAAAGTTTCACGCGCCAATAACCTACCCTCATCCTCTTCTACTTCGCGCCTCAGGAAGGCCAACAGAAGTTTCATTTTATCTATTTTAGCAGCCAGTGTCCCACCCCCTTCATCCAATGACGTGCCTACCGACTGACCTTGAGCCAAGACCGGGGTTTTGCTTTCCCGTTTCCAATCTTTCAAGACTGAATCGGGTAGGGCTGACTCCACCAGAGGGGTTAAAAAATAAGTAAACTTATCACTGGTCAAGCCCAAAGTATCCAACGCGTTCAGCTGGGTCGACAATCGATCATAGAGAGTTCGCAGTGACAGCTTTTGGTCGTCCCTAGCCTGAATTAGAACCAATTTGAGAAGTTCCCTTACATACAGGTCAATTAATAAATCTTCCCTACCGAACCTAGACCTTAACTGGTCGATGGCCTTTGAATAATTCTCTGGTAACGGGGGAAAACTTTCAAGGAGTTCCCTAGCAGGAGAATTTTCCTTGGTATAAAGAAGTAGGTACTGAAATTTTGTGGAATCATCGTAATCACTACTCAAATGAATCCTCTCGAAAATAGCCCAAAACGGAATCCACTCCTTGAGACTGCCATCAAATTCTTTTGGAACAAGTTTGGGTAACTTCAAGTCCTTGTTTTTGTTCGATTTCGCGTCAGAAACCATCGACCTGGTGTTAAATGTGACTGGATTATGAGGGGCAAAATCGGATAATTTCGCTTTCACAGTCAAAAGACTGACATATTTGTCACGATATTCTTCCGTAGAATCGAATTCTTTGGTGACCTCTTCATCCCCCTCATCACAAAGGAACAATAAAGTGTTAACCTGACTATCAATGTTGAAAAGACGTGAGGCTTTGTCCTCCAACTTGTCGAAATTTTGAGGCAATTCATCCAACTTACCTTCCTCCAAGGATTTGTCAATAACATTTGTAAGTACGGAAAAAAGCCTCCGAAGTTGCTTTCTCTCACCGCGGAGTCTCTTCAACTGATGTCTTGATGCTTCCAAATCTTCATTCATGGTCGTTCACTGGAGTTCACTTCCCCACAAGGGATGCCACGATGTCGAAAACAACAAATTTATACTAGGAAGCGATTCAAACGTACACAGAACTTCTAGAACTTGGTAGAATTTATTTGAAAAAAACACGATTGTTCAATGAGAGGGCCAGATAGATGAAACTTAAAACTTCTTCTAGCTGCGAAAAATGGTGCCAACGGGTGACCAACAAAAAACGGGAACCGCAAAATATCAATGGCTGACTGTACGGTAGCTACTGCGCAGGTTAGTCCCGCCAAGTGAGTATGAATTCAAAATGTTAGTGCTTCACGACAACTTTATTACAACCTCAGTTCTTCGCTAGTTCATCAAAATCGACTAAAACATGGAAAACGATACCTCACAAGCTATAGTTACTAAAACACCACAAAAAAACCCTATTTTGGCACCCATTTTTCACTCATAACACCCTTGTGTATATTCCGATTGGGCTGCAAAGTTTAGGGACACAACTAGGGCGCAAATGGCCCGAGTGCTTGCGAAAGAACGAATTTTTTAGACCGAAAATAAAGGTAGTTGTGGACGATACGGCGGGTGAACATCGCATTTTTGGAATCTACGCACCTTGATACGTAAAAGAAGAAGTTTTGAGGGGATGTTGTAAAAAATTGTTGCTGAACTGAAGATTTCGGATCTACGGAGTTTGAACATTTCAACTTCTGTTTTCAACTAAACCCTTCCTGTTGGCGAAAGGTATAATACCAAGTTTTCGACTAAAATCTTTTTCGTTTTCCTTTTCAATGTTTCATTATTGAAATTAATGTGCCATGGGAAGTTTTTTTAAATTAATAAGTTCATCGATTATTAAAAGTCCTTGTGCTTTGCCATGCAAAAGCGCTGCAAAGTCCGTGTCAATTGGGTTTATTATTCTATTGGACTTTCCTGCAGAAATGAATGCAGAAATTAATTTTTCCTTTCATGCGCAATAATCGAAATAGTTATTTTCGATGGTTTCCACCAACTTTGGCCCCTCAAAAACACGAATTAATCTCTTTTTATTATTTTATTTTTATCTCTACAGATTATCTTTGATCATTGATAATGCCGTTTAATTTTCTTGATCCACCTGATAATACTACATCTAGTGTCATTATACAACTTTATGGTGATTTCCCACAATTTCCTAGGTTTTTGACTCATAAAAAATGAATTTAAAGAGCTCCACGCTCGTTACAACCTCAGTTCTTCACCTCTTTGGTCAATATCTATATTTTTACTCCCATTTCTCTCCCATAACACTCCTGGGTGTATTACGATCGGGCTGCCGCGCTTCGGAGCGTTAACTAGGACCAAAATTTGTTCCTGAATGGAGGCCCAAACTGTGTGCGGAATAACCACGATTTTAGACCAAATTTTAACGTAAATTTAAGCAGACACTTCGTTAGAATCTCAGTTTTCCATTCTTTGGTCAAAATTGATTTCATATTCGGTCTTCTCGTCCTAAAAGACATCGAAAACGATACCTCAAAAGCTCATTTTAATAAAATACCTATTTGTATACCCATTTTTCACTCATAAAACCCCTGAATATATTCCGATCGGGCTGCAAAGTTTCGGGACACAACTAGGGCCCAAACGTGCAAAAGAACGAATTTTTTAGATATGCGAAGTATGCATGATACGGCGTACGGCATACGGACATTGAATTTTTGGCACCTAAGCACCTTGAAACGTAAAAGAAAAAATTTTGAGGGGGTGTTATAAAAATTTTTTGCTGAGCGAATACATAGGTGTATTATTCACAGAATAATAAACCAAAAAATGGTATGCGGACATGGTTTGCGAAAAACTAACTGTTGTCGATGATTTCACGAGAAGTAGCAAATTATTTTAATTAAACAATCTTCGAGCAATTCGCTAACGAAGTTTCAATCAGTCACTTGTATTTTCAGGTGTTGGGCCCGACTTTTCGAAACCAAAAACTTTTAACAAACCACCAACTGTTGGCCGATGAAACGTAGAATTTCCTGTGAATCAACTTATAACGAACTGTGGGTCCTTTTCACGTTGACCTACTCGGAAAACCTCGGTTTTGCACCAACAAGTTATTCTATAGGGGATAGGGAATAGTGGTGAAATGGGTAGAAGACGTTCGAGTAGTTGGTGTGCTGATGGAAAAGCGTTATTGTGATGGCCTTATATTGTAATTTTAGCCTTTAGATTGTTTCTATTTTGTTTGGGTTTATAAATACGATTTGAATTACAAATTCTTCAACGTTAACAATAAAATTGACACCTTTAGAGGGAAAAAATTAGCGGCCTAGTTTTGTATTTTGACTGTAACATTTCCATCCCTCGCTCAGGACGCTAACCATACCCGAAACATATTATTTTTGTGAGTCATTATCAATAATCGAGATAACTATAAGCATTTGGAGTTTGGTCCCTTCCCCAACCCAAAAAATAAAAAAAGGATAAAAAATTTGCTAGTTTAAGTACCTAAACCTACGGCATTTCATTGCGACGGGCGGGTTTGCGGGTTGTAGTTCATTTCTACAGCCGTTGTGTAGACTTATGAATATGACAGAGATATTAATAAATAGACTACATAATTGATGACCCTATATAGTTTCGGTTTGTTATTCTGTGAGTAATGCACCTATGTATTCGCTCTGCAAAAATTGTTTGAACACCCCCTTAAAAAAATTTCTTTTACGCTTCATGGTGCGTAGATTCCAAAAACGCGATGTCCGTCCACCGTAAGCCGCATCATCCACAACTACCTTTATTTTCGGGCTAAAAAATTCGTTCTTTCGCAAGAACTCGGGCCATTTGCGCCCTAGTTGTGTCCCTAAACTTTGCAGCCCAATCGGAATATACCCAGGGGTGTTATGGATGAAAAATGGGTGTCAAAATAGAGTTTTTTATTTTTTTAGGAACAAGAGCTTGTGAGGTGTCGTTTCCATGTTTTTCAGGGCGAGGAGACCGAATTTGAAGTCGATTTTGACCAGCGAGCGAATAATTGAGGTTCTAACAAAGATTCAGCCTTAAATTTACCTTAAAGTTTTGTGTAAAATTGTCTTTATTTCACACACAGCTCCATTTGGGTCCTAGTTTTGTTCCGAAGCTAGGCAGCCCGATCAGAACACACCCAGGAGTTTTAAGGGTGAATAATGAGTGTAAAAATAGGGTTTTTCGAGGCTTTTTTTGAGGTTTTAGTGAACATGACTTGCGATGTATCGTATTCTATGTTTTTTAGGGCGAGAAGACCGAATATGAAGTTGATTTTGACCAAAGAGTGAAGAATTGAGGTTGTAACGATGGTTCAGCTCCCACCATTCATTTTTTATGAGTCAAAAACCTCGGAAATTGTCTGAAATCACCATAAATTCGTATAATTAGACTAAATAATTATTTACCTTAATTACATAGATTAAAGAGATACACTAGATGAGTCAGGCGAGTCAAGACAATTAAATGGCACTTTCAGTTATTAAAGATAATTTGTTAAAAATAGGAGCCTAAATTCATGTTTTTGGGGCCCAAAATTGATGGAAACTATAAAAAATAGTTATTTGAATGATTGCAAATGAAACAATAAATGAACAGCCAACTGTGGGTATATGTCCAGTTAAATAATATACCCGTGTGACAAGGTCTTTGAAGCGTTTTTGATCTAGTGCGAGTGTATCATTATTTTATTTGTACATATTTCGACTATCAACATGGTTATCTGTGATAGAGTGCAATGGTGTTATTTATTGAAAGTCGGTTTTCTGTTACTCATTCAAAATGAAGAGAGTTGACAGGAAAAAAAAATGTCATAAATGATCCATTTCCTGACCACGCAAGGATATCTCAGTACCTACATTCATAACCAACGAAAATCAAAGTATTAGGCACCTTATTATATGTATAAGCACTACGGCTACTACGGCTATGGAACTCAGAAGATCTAAATAGTCATCCCATACATAATTCTATTATATAACCATGTATAAAAAGAGGAGTTCCAGTCATGCAGCATGACCATATGAGAGAATTTCCGCAAACTGTCGCGCGTATTCCACTCTTTTACCACCATACGTTTTTGTTATACTCAAAACCGTTTGTTGTCATCTTAGCGGTTTCCCCCATTTTTGTTGATGTAGCTGAAAACTAAATTTTTCACGTACCTATTTAGGGAGCATTTAGTGTGCGGTTATTCAAACAGTCCATGTCGTTCTCGAGTCACCATCCTATACAATTTTTCAATTATTTGAAGAAAACTAGCTCTTTTCGTCAATTTTTAAACGATTCTTGAGAAGTATTTTGTCCACTGCAATTCGTAGGTACAAGGTGACTAACCCTTCTGGTCTTTAGTCGCCATCCTGTTACAGTACTGATGAACTTGAAATATTATCACTCATTTGAACGTTTTTTTGCTATTTTAACCCAAAAACTCAAATATAACCCACTTTTTCGGGGGGAAATAATTTCGGCTTATTGAAATAATAATTATCTGCCTCGAATCTACTTTCTGTCCAACCTTTGGTTACTGTATATCAATTTTCACCGGTTTTTGAACTATAATGTAAGCTGTGTAGCCTATTTTTGTTTTCGAAAATTTCACGTCTTCGAACTGGCCCCCGTCATTAGAAAATTCCTTAAAAGTAGTTTCGGTATAATCATATTTATACTTACTATTGATATTATAATTATGGAGTTCCGATGCAGCTTATTTATATTGGAACCTTACTTTCGCTTAGCACAAAGAGAAAGCCGTAAAAGACCTATAACGTAGTGCTCTCCCCTTTTCTCTAATTGAATCCATCGTCGAAATTATACCAGTTCTGGTTCATCATTATGACCTACCTCCTTCATTATAATTATAATAACTGTACCACGACATCTGGATTCCGGACAGTTTTTACGAGTACCCGTACTTACTTTCTGTCCTGAAACGGTTAAATCAGCTTTACATCAATAGTCTACCGGAATCCATGTTTATAATTTAACCAGTAGAAATCGTTTATTAAATTAAGTACCAAAGTACAAAAATTTGTACAAATTTGTTGTAGGACGGTACTTCAAAATTCGCTTAATTTGGTGATGCTGCTTTTCCTCCGTCATTACTGAGTATCGCACGTTTGATTTCGGTTTAAATCACTTATAATAATTACAGGAATTTCTAAAAATTTTACATGTTCGAGTTCAGTTTTCTAAAAACTATATTGATACATTTTGATACATTTTATTTGTATAATAATTATGGATCTGCATAAAATTATACCCAATAATTCATTTTGAACGGCATACTAATGTGTGTCCAACACCTTCCATCGTGGCCCGGCATTTTATAGCTTATAATTACCTCTTGATTAAAAATGTGATGTCGAACGATTAAAATACCTATTTTAATATTTCTGTAAATATTGAGTAACAATAAACTAAGGTTTTCATGCTTGTTGTATGCTTCTTGATAATTGTTTTGGTCAAGTGTTGGCATTGCATGATTCTTATGCTTTACTTACATGTTGTTGGGTATACGCTAGGGACGGTACTGACTGTAAAGGGTTGGCGAGTGCGGATCATATAGTCGGGGGTGGGATTCGCCCTCCGCCCCCGGCGCCCCCTCCCGTCGCCCCGGGCGCCTCCTCCCGCCTCCCGGCGCCGCTTCCCGCCCCCCGACAACCCCTAACAGTGCATCTGTTGCTCCCCCTTTGAGAAGTGGCGGCGTCGGCTCCCCCTTTTTCCACAGACCTCTTGAGGACCTTCTGAAGGCCGCCGAAGAAGTCCGGGTTAGTAGCCCGCACATGCTTGCGTTTGTTGTGACGAATTTTTGCTTGGTTACTGGTTGTTATTTATTCAATTATTTTATGTTTAGCGAATTTTCAAAGAAAATGTAGCTGTTTGGCTCGTTCCAAAATTTCAGAGATGCCCCCTACTCCCTGTGAACCGGAAATCCCTTCAAAATCCGGTTCATGCATCGGAGATCTAAATTATATATATCATTCCGCACAATAATCTCATTAATTTCCATGTTTAAAAAAAAGTCATTCTTTCGCAGAAAAATCCGTCTGCACGCAAGAGTAATGCTGAGTTCATTACCCAGCCTGATCGCACTTGTCCGCAGCGGTCCAAATTTACAAATTTTTGGTCAACAAAACAAAAGGGAGTTCAGCAACATAGGCCTGTGGAGTGCTAGTCCGAGTCCGGGTAGACGCACCCTGTGTGCCAAATTTACAAAATATGTAGTTCGAAATCCAAAACAATTGTTCATTTTTATGTAGTGATGTGAGATGTCGTTTGCCATGGGGTTTTTTTCGCTGATTCTATTGCGAGTAGTTTCAGCACGTTCAGACTGCATCGAGTGATCAAAATCACATTTCTTCTGGCTTAAAACAACCAAAAATGATTTTTTTGACATAATTTTTTTGCACGACTTGTCAGTCTGGTCTCAGCGAGTTTCCAGCCATGTCGTAATGAGTGATCTGGAGATTGCCATTAATTTCAAGTCTCAATTTCCCCAACTATTCCTTTGAAAATTCGCTCCTTAAGACGTACTGCATGACTGGCATTTTTATTTGTATCCAACCACCCAACACTTTCGGAGATTTTATAGGTATACCTTTTTGGTGATTTTTTGAAATGTTTAGCGATTTTCGTCCCAAAAACTCAAATTTGACCCACAGTTAGTTGTAGAAATTTATCTTTTCGAACTCATCCTTTCGTTTTCAATAAATGGGGTACTAAGTTTTAGCAAAATCGACCTTTCGGACGGTATCGTACCTTGGCTTTCAGTAGCCATTACAAATAAATTTCGCCAGTTGCTTGCAGTGGAAAATGAAGTAATGAGTTCGATGAATTTCGAACAATTTTCTTCAAAAATAGAAGTTGGGAGTTAAAAATCGGTAAAAACGGCTAAATAGATGTAAATACACCCAAAGTGGCGTAAAATGGTAAATTGGGGCAGACTACAACAATGCCTACGTAATGTTTTTTTAAATTTCACACAAAGGGATTTTAAAATTAGGGATTTTGTGGGTGAAAATTGCAAAAATCTCGATAAAGTAGGTAGAAGTCGGGAGTTGGATGACAACGTTCCCCCCTCCACTCCTGCTGTTTGCACTGGTACTTGGTATTGTCCCCTTTTGAGCTCGAAAAGTTATGATCACCTTAGTCATAAGTCATAACCATAACCCATACGTGTCCAGTGTTACCAACGAAACCCAAACGAACGCTCTCCGGCGCTACTAGTTCCTTCATGCAGTTGGTTATGTGTATTTACGAGCACCCGCTGTTTCGACTGATGTTTCAGTAATATTATCAATCCTCTCCTTGGTTTGTCATGGCATCCATACTATGAGAAAGACGGTACGCGACCACCTGGTGGGTGAACACGAGCCATTAAAGCCCCACTCTCGAGTAATAAATTAAAAAAATTACCGCCCTCTTGAAACTTTTTATTTATTTCTTATTTTTTTTAAATCGAGTGTTGGGAAGAAAAGCATCGCGGCCTCATAATTAATTCATGGACAGGTGCGACCCTAAGCGATGAGTTCGGAACTTCACTCTTTTTCAACAGGAAAACTCTTCCTGATACGAAATGAGATAATTACTCCTGAGTACGCCGAATACTGAGCTATCTCCATCAAGAATTTACTAATACCTATCAATAAACATTGAAATCAGTATCAGCAAACCATCTTTTGTTGGTCTAAAAGTGTACCTATATCAGATCAACAAACTCGATTTCATGATACTACGTGTGTTTTCAAGGGGTAGAAAGTAATTTTTTGGGGTAAAAAAAGTTTACAATTTTTTCATTATTATTAATCTACACATCCACCGAATCAAATGCAAAAAGAATTTTGTGAAAAGGAAAATTAGAAGTGCGTGTACAAAATTGTTGAATTTCGGTACGTCAGTAGCCCAGCGCCGTACGCCTCCGCGATAGTATGGTAATAAGGACAGTATAGCAAAGTTATATGGATAGTGAAAGGGAAGGTTTCACGAAAAAAAGCAAGGTACACTAGTGATAAGTCATCTAGAAGGTTTTGAGAACACATGGATGCTCAGAAACTACGAACTTCGGAAAAACGCTGAGCCAAACGAGCGGGAAAGTTTGATTTTAGTTTCTTTGCTTCTCCTGAAAAAAAAAATACTTTTTTTTAACTAAACAACAAAGTACCTACCTTTTCTCAGTCCCTTGTGAACGGAATGGAATGAAATTTCTCCAGGTGTGTAGCAACTGCATATAATAGGTACTCATTCAAGTCATACAACTTTCAAATACAACTAACGAAATAGGAGTAAAAAATGTTTGAAGATAAATTTCGAAAGCAGTTTTAGGCTTTTTTTGTAGTACTGCAATTTTGTTTTCTGTGCGATATTTCCAAATTCTATAACCAGAAGTTAGTTCAACGAACTGGTAACAACCTCTGACATTTTCATTGAGACATCTCCCATGCGTTTGAGAAAAAGGTATACATATGCATATGAAAAAGGTATACATATACATATGAAAAATGCCACTTCTGGGCGGTTTTTATTAACAGAAAAAATCACCTGCTACCCTAAAATGAAATGAGCAATCCACTCATAGCTTTCTCGTATCCATAACATGGGGGGCTGCTCGTCGGTTCGAATCCCAACTTGTCCCGGTGAGGCAGTTAGCCATGTGTGGAATGCTCGGTTCAAATTCTGATACTGCTTAGTTTATCACATACCTAAACGAAATGCAATACTTGACCGATTTTTTTTTAAATATCCGGGCTCCGCACTTGAACCTTCAGAAAGTGACCAATAGGAAAGGAATGGAGAACGCTGTGCCGCCGCTTCCATACGTGCGACGAAACTTGGGGGTCTCGTAAAGGGTGAAATAAATGCTGGAAAGATATTTATGTAATCTAGATAAGCCCGATATCTGTATTTTTCGAAGTTTGAGGGGAGGGAGACGGAAGCTTGCCGCAGGGTGGGTCCTTTGATCTTAAAAGCGTTGAAAATATAATTGTGAAATAACCTACTGCAATATTCTTTCGTGGTTAAACAATTATCTCGAGTATCATCGAAAGAAAGTGCAGAACTTTCCTCGTACCTTCAAACCCGATTCTTCCCCGATATCTCAGTGGTGAAACAGTGGGTTTGTGGTGGCAACTGCAATATTATTTTATTTCGTATTGTTTTGTCCAAATTGATCTCCTCTTGGCTACACAGTTTTGTATGAATAAATTGAGTTCTGTTCCGAATTTCAATGAGTTTTGTTGCGCAATAATTTATTCCAACTAAAGATAATACACCGCTAGTAAAGTAGGTACAGTCAATAGGACGCCCACCTCAGTCTTAACAAACTTCGATTTCAAGGGTTAATAGATGGTCCACAGATTGTTCTATATTGATATTAAATATCAGTACTTTCCCCAGCGCTGTTAGGCATGTATGTGTTACGACGTGATAACATCTGAACAAACACATTTCTATTATTTTTGGTCCAAATTTTGACGCGAGCTGAGAAACTGGCCCACAAATCGTCCCATTCCGACTCCTAAAGTTTCCAAAAAATTCCATCTCGGAGCGTTTACCTAATCTATAGTTTGAAAGTCAGGTACCTTACCTGAACTGATGTTATTTCATATCAACACATTTGTCTACTCCGATGGTTTTAGCGAATTTTCAAAGAAAATGAAGTTAATGCAGTGGGTCCAAAATTTTCGTAACAAGAATTTCTGCAATTTTTTTATAGGCAAATCCGTTTCAGAGCATCCTGAATTCATCCCTAGATTTTAACAAACATTTATGTATGTATATTTTTTAAATATACATACATGTATATTTTAAATATATATATATGTTTGTCACTCCAGACGATATCTGACCTTGGGTACACCATAAAAATGCCTAATTTAGCCAAAATGTTCTTATTGCCAAATAAAAGGATGAATTGGAAGACGAGCAGTTTTCAAAAATTCTGAGGGGGTCAGATTTGAGTTTTCAGGGGTCAAAATCGGTAAAGCTGCTAAAATCACAAACGATTATAAAATAACTGAGTTGTTTGGGAGGGTGAGTAAAGACAGAAGGACCATTTCAGTTGTTTTTCTTACAGAATTGGAGTCGAATTGGATTTTCGGAGGTCAAAAATTTGTATTAAGGGCTAAAATCAATGTTAATTCACTTGAAGTCGTGTGGAATGGTGGTTCACGACAGAAAGACGGACTAGTTCGATGATGAAAACATTTTTCTCAAAAAAGAGGGGGTCAAATTTGACTTTCTAAGGGTAAAAATGACTTAAATCACGAAAAATGATATAATTTTACTAAAAGTGGTATGGTTTCTCGCTATATCATCTTTTTACACAATAGCACAAATATTTCTTTGAAAATTCGCTCTTGTATCCATGCTGCATGACTGGAACTTTTTTTTAGTTAATCAAGTTATTGTTCCTATTGCGGGGTTGTGAGTTGAACGGTGAGAAATATCCTCCGAACATTCCGACGGACATAATATTATAGCAACTCGAAAGAGCGACAGTAAAAAATAACGCTTCGTCTCACACGTAAGAAAAGGTCCATCGCAGCCTTAAGGGCACAATACGTACAAACGGAGTTTTTATGAGGCCAGCGCGTCTAAGTAGACCATCAAGGAACAGGTGGGCCGACATAACGAAAGGATTAAAATTCGAAAAAAACCTATCCCAACGCTTTTCTCAATCATAGTGAATCAATAATTACAAATGAATTTTCACTCTTCGACCATTGGATTGTACATAATGTAAAGGATCTACGAAGTCCCAATCCCGAACGTCAATACTCTGAATTATAGTGGCACTTGGCGAAAATACAGGGCATAGAATTGAACGAAATGGAACACCCATGGTTTGGCCGCTAGCCTAAAAAATCTTCTGTTCAATCTTCGGGTTGCAAATAATTCGCAGGATCAACATAGTACCGTTATTCAACTAACTGAATCATAAATAACCAAATTGTGTCAGTTATCAATACCAGTGGATCAGCCAATCCCGAACGCCAGTACTTTGAAATATATTGGTACTTATCGAAAATATAGGGCATAGAATTGAACTAGATCAAACTAAACAACGGTTTATTATTTTTTACAGAATACCCTTCTTTTACAGATCACAGCTCTCTGTATAGATAACCCGTCTATATAATATGTACTAGTCTATACATATTATGTAGATCGCAGACCCTCCGTAGGTTAGTACCTAACCCCGTACTCGTTACTAGGTACCTACCTAAATCGCGAGTTAAATGTTGCTAAAATAATTCTGTCGATGGCAAACAGTAACTAAAATGGCGAAAAGAAACGCAAATAATGAAGTTCTGAAGGAAAATTGTTGATGTGGAGTGAAATAGATGCCCCTTCTGCGTAGATCACTGTTTTCTGTGGTCAGTACCTACCTTCGTGGTCAAGTATAATGCACCGTTGTGTAATAACATGCCCATCAATAATACTTCAACGGTTGTTAAAGTTGCAAAAGTACCGATCAACAAAATCTAGCCCCTTCTTGGTAGATGAACCGTTGTGTAATAATTTACCGTTGTGTAATAATTTACCGTTATGTAATAATTTACTGTTGTATAATAATTTGCCGTTGTGTAATAATTTACCCATCAATAATACTTCAAAGTTTGTTCAAGTTTCACAAGTACCTACCAACAAAATCCAATAGTCCATCACTTATCAACTGAAATAATATCGCAGAACAACCAACTCGACTTCATGCAGCCATCCTTGATTATAATCAGGTGCTCCCTAGTGATGAAATCCCGGTCGGGTTTATACCGTTTGATTCACGATCATGTTGACGAAGCTTTTTGGTGACACGAACGGCTGGACGTACAATGCTCCGGGTGGTCTCAAAAAATTGTTTAGCTCAAGACAAATTTAATATCGTAAAAAAACCATACCCTTCAATCGAAAGTTTTTGAGATACGGCGTTCTGAAAATTTCAACCCCTATTTTGAACCCCTTAGAGATGACTGACAGTAACGCCGAGCTTCGAGGACCAACTAGACCCCGAACGGAACCTATAACCCGAATTTCATCCATTTTTATTCATGGTAATTAAGAAAAGTGGCCCGTACGGCGTACGGCGGACAGACAGAAATATTTTTATTGCATTTTCGGATTCTACATACCTTGAAACGTAAACCATCAAATTTTGAGGGGGAGTAGGAATTTATTTTATTTTATTTTTTCATGCTCGATTCCAATGGTTCATTATTGAAAATAATAAACCAATAGGGCATAGAATTGAACTAAATCAACCAACTGAATCGTAAATGGCCAAATTGTGTGTATTTACGGCGGCAGATGTTCAATATCGCACAGGTGTGTGTAAGTTTTCGGCTGGAAGGGATCTAGAGTAGCCTACGTTGCATTTTCAAACCCTCCTCTACCAGTATTAGGTACGTAGGTGCCTCTCGAGACGTCTGTACCAGCATGTTTTCGCCAGTTTGAGAAGAAAGAAAAAAATCGTATCCGGTGGTTCTGGCCTCGTCGTATCTTGAGGGAGCAATTCTATTGAAACATCCCAATGATGGCTGTGACGTTGGGGAGGGGGGTCAGTGTGTTGGTCAGTGTCTGTTGATGGTTATCCTAAACCCGTTCCGATTGCTCCGACGCTTTTCTCCGTTCTGGTCGACTCGTTCCTTTTTTGTGCATCGATCGAGGCAAACCTTCACTGAGGCGATAAGAAGCTTGTGCCTATTACTCTCGTATGTTATCTATAAAGTGCTCAAGGGCGGCACTTCAGGTTCGGTATGTTGGTTTCGTGTTGCACCAGCAGAAGAGCTATAACCCCCTCAAAAGCAACACTATTATTAACAATTACCCGCCAACAAAACCTCATCAGCCGCAAGAAGGATTTATATAAATTTTGCTCGCCGATGTAGCATGCTCGTTGCTTCGTACCTCGCTCTTGGATGTACATATAGAAACCTTTTTCTTCCCCCCAAACCTTGAAATTTCTTTCAATGCTGTTTGGCGGGGATTTTTCGCCGATCGGGGCAAAAGTTACATTTTTACCCACAGTAGGGTTGGGGGGGGGGGGGGGGTCGTCACATCTTTTTGCATTGATGGAGTAAAAACGCTGCAAATCCGTGCACAACGGTTTATTATTTTGTATAGAATACCCTTCTGTTACAGATCACAGATATATAGATAACCCGTCTAAAGTATAGATAACCCGTCTAAATAATATGTACTAGTCTATACATATTATGTAGATCGCAGACCCTCCGTAGGTTAGTACGTAGCCCCGTACTCGTTACTAGGTACCTACCTAAATCACGAGTTAAATGTTGCTAAAGTAATTCTGTCGATGACAAGCAGTAACTAGAACGGCAAAAAGAAACGCAAATAATGAAGTTCTGAAGGAAAATTGTTAATATGGAGCGAAATGGATGCCCCTTCTGCGTAGATCACTGTTTTCTGTGGTCAATACCTACCTTCGTGGTCAAGTATAATGAACCGTTGTGTAATAACTTGCCCATCAATAATACTTCAACGGTTATTCAAGTCCGATCTACCAAATCCAGCACCTTCTTGGTTGTAGAACCGTTGTGTAATAATTTACCGGTGTGAAATAATTTACCGTTATGTAAGAATTTACCGTTGTGTAATAATTTGCCGTTGCGTAATAATGTACCATTGTGTAATAATTTACCCATCAACAATACTTAACGTTTGTTCAAGTTTCAGAAGTACCTACCAACAAAATCCAATTGTCCATCACTTATCAAAATGAAATAATATCGCAGAACAACCAGCTCGACTTCATACACCCATCCTTGATTATAATCAGGTGATCCCTAGTGATGATTATCTGGGCCGGATTTATACCGTTTGATTCACGGCTGGACGTACAATGCTCCTGGTGGTCTCAAAAAATTGTTTAGCTCAAGACAAATTTAATAACGTAAAAAAAACCATCCCCTTTTATTGAAAGTTTTCGAGCTACTGCGTTCTGAAAATTTTAACCCCTGTTTTGAATCCCTTAGAGATGACTGACAGTAACGTCGAGCTTCGAGGACCAACTAGACCCCGAACGGAACCTATAACCCAAATTTCATCAATTTTGTTTCATGGTAACTAAGAAAAGTGGCCCGTACGGCGGACAGGCAGACATTTTTTTATTGCAGTTTTGGATTGATACCTTGGAACGTAAACCATTAAATTTTGAGGAGGGGTTAGAATTTTTTTTTCATGCTCGATTCCAATGGTTCATTAGGTATTGAAAATAATAATCCAAATTTTTTTACATGTATGTACCTAAACATTTTCTCAATAGGTACCTACTTAGTATTATCTACTTAGTACCTACTCAGCATTTTGTACCTATCTATTTTTCCCAGTGCCTAAAAATATATTTTTCTCAGTACCTACTTACTTAAACCTTTTGAAAATTTGGGGGGTGTGGACAAAATGCGCAAAAGTCACTTCCTCGGACCATAACGAATGTGTATGCAAAATTTCAGCTGTTCAAACCCTCTCTAACTTACCTACTCCTAAAAACTCCCCCCAATGGTGGAAAAATGGAGGGGGGGGGGGGGGACAAATTGCAGCAAAGGCACTGCCTTGGACGACGCGATAAGAAGCTTGTGCCTATTACTCTCGTATGTTATCTATAAAGTGCTCAATGGCGGCACTTCAGGTTCGGTATGTTGATTCGGGATAACGATTTTTTTTACAAAATTTCATCTCTTCAAACCCTCTGAAAACTTGACCCCCCCCCCCCCCCCCCCCATATTGTGTCAACGGTTGGGGAGGGGGTACAATTTGCACAATAGGCACTACCTTGGACCATAGCGAGTTTGTGCGGAATTTCAGCTCTTAAAACCCTCTTTAATTTACTCCTAATCGTGTGTGTCTTGGTCGCTTCGAATTTTTCGGCTTTCGTGGCGGGCGGGACGCTCCCGCGTCACTGTAACGTTATGAAAACTCGTGTAATTAGTATAAAATTACTTTGATACTTGCGTTTCCGTTCCACCCTTGCCTTTTATTGATTTGCCATCAATTCTACTGAATCATATTGCATATTAAAGGCCGGACCTCGCCTAATGTGTCAACATTCGTGCCGGTCGGTGTCGTATCTTCTAACATTTATCACGTTCTGCCGCGAACTGAGATCATTTCAATATTTGTTATGACATCATTGGATGGACTTGTCTCTTTAGTACCTACCTACTTTACCACGCGTTTGTTCGTATCTTGATCCCGCAACCCAGAAACTCCTGAATTGAACATTTCCCCAAATTTTGCCGTATTTCACTGTACTAGTGAGATGGCGTATCAATTTTATATGTGTTTGCCATCAATGACGTCTTAAATTACCATTCTCCCAGAAGACCTTCAGTATTTATTAGCCGTGCTAAATAGCGAATCCACAAATTTTATCAAATTTCCGTATCCTCCCAGAAGGACTTCAGGGCTAACAGAAACTTCCCTGTCACAAAGTATCTAGATTCAACTCCAATCTTTCTATTTGAAACATCCGATTGGCAATTATTCATTATGGTGTTGATTGAGATTTCAACGGTATGCCTACTTTCTCGCATTCAGTCATCACTGAGTTTTGCTATCATGTGGCTGTCACATTCCTTTCCTAGCTACAAGACAATCAAAGAGCCAATCTGTAATCCAGAATGAAGTAGATTTCTTGATACTCACTTAGTATTAAGTCCAGAAGTGTAGGATTATACTTAATAAACGCATTAGGTATAGTAGAACAGGAATTATAATTCCCATTCTCAGAATCAGCACCATTACAAAACCCTCGAACATTCCAGAACGCCTAGCTATTTTCATTCCTCAGATGAAAATGTATGAAGGTACCTATGTAATAAACTTGTGTGATCCACAGATTAGCTTAATGTAATTGGTAGTTAATATAATTGGTAGTCTCTGGATTGCTTGGAAAGAACAGCAATATTGCTCAATTCTTTTCTCGAAAACCTCGTAGGTGTGTACCTACTACATGTATGGGATCATGTATTAATACATGTATGGTATCGTGTACTACGTACATGATATTGTTCGACGTAGTGCTGGAGATGATTCATCAAGCTTTAGCCACACTCACAGTAAAATTTTCTTGTCGAATGTGACAGTGAGACAGTTTTTTTAATCGTACCTATTTCTGATATTCAAAATATACAGTTAAAGTGGCTGGATGATCCTGTTTGACTGAAGATCCCAGGGTCGCGTATTTCTTCAAATTTGTTCGACGTGAGTATGGCTAAAACTCATTACCTATGCATTATACTGCATGAGTACGAATTTAAATTCAATCTTTGTTATTATCATAGAGCGACTTATGACCTGCTATGCAGATTTATACGAAATAAGTAGGTATTTTCAGTATGATTCAAGTAGGTAGGTACCCAGCCATGTGAATTATGTCACCAGTCGGTCGTAATATAAATTTATGTGTCACTTCATATTGTCTGACCCCATGGTGTCAAACATTGGCACCGGGTTTCACCGATGTCTCTTCGACCGTTTGTCCCGATGGTTTTTGATATCATCAGGAAAAAAGTTTTGAAGGTATCTGAGACCATCCGCACATTGATTTCCGAAGGTTTTCGCCACTGAAGATCTGAAAAATCTCTTCGACTATCTTCTCAGTTAACCTAATGGTCTCATGCAAGTTCCTATAATATTTGAGGCCTTTGGCACAGTAAATGTGTAGGTCTCAGTGATTTCTGATACCAACAGCATGTCTAAAGTACCCAGTGTGTTGAATCATTTGCAGATGTAAGTCCTCAAGGTCCCCTACTTCGGCAATCGTAATTTCCCTTGATCCCCAATAGAAACCTATCTTCATTTTTTCATACAACTCCCATTTTTGGTATTTTTATTTATTTATTTATTTATTTTTTATTTTTTCAGATGTCCGGTACGGGGGACATCTGGGGACAGTTCCTCTCGTGCTTCAACAACCAGGCGGAGGCCGATAGGCGACGACAGGCGAGGCGACGTCGGATCGACCGCTCGATGATCGGTTATCCGACGGATTTCAAACACACGGCACACGTTGGCACAGACGACTTGCGCTCCAACCACAATATTTGGCCCATGGAGAACCTCATGCAGTCCAAAGGGGGCTACCGAACATCTTGAAACCATCAACTAAATCATTCCTATTGTTTAATTTAATTAACTATTATTTATTTTAAAATGAAAACTCCCGAATTCACTCATAAAGGTGTTTAATTGGTCCTCTAGTACGGAGAGGTATTATTTAAGCCGACCTTCTACATCGATTTTAAAATGGATTGCGATCTCGTAACCTATATTAACACTATCGGTTGCTCAAAACAACAAAAAACTTTTTCTTTGATTTTTTTTATGAGGTATCCTGCGCAAAATTGAAAAAAGTACAGCAAATAATTACTTATTTTACTTCACTAAAAAGTAAATTAAAAAAATAAAATCAACCAATATCCTCCCCTCAATAGCTAGTGTACAACACAGTTCATGTACCTAAACAACTCATATTATAGTATTGCGTTTGGTAATAGTGTCCCGTCATACCAAATGTACTATTAATTGTACTTTTACTACACATTTCGAGAAGCCGATTTTAATCCACTTACTACCTATTTACCTCCCGTTGAAGATTTATCGCTACTGACCGAACATGGCCCGTACGAAATTGATATTCGTGAAATCAAAACGAAAGTGTGAAATTCTACGAGTTATGTATTCGAGGGAAATGCCATTTCAGTTAATGAAGTTTTGACGGAAAATAGGAGGCTAAGTTTATGCAGTGAATTTTAAGCAGGCAAATAACGAAGAATGCTTTCCCACCGCTTGAAACTCTGTACTTGCTTTCAGTATTTCAATTCAGTATTTTCATCTTATTATGTAATTTGTTAATACCTGTACGATGTAGGCCGCTGAGTTCGTTTTTATCTAGTTAGCATTTCCTAAGAATAAGTTTAACGTATTTTATACAAGGAAAAAGTTTGATGGATACGTTCCGTCAACTCCAAATTTAAATACGAAAGACAAAACAATTCAGGGAAATTATTTTTAATTTGATTGATTGGTTGAATGTAATTTTTTTGAAATTACTATCTAGGTATTCGTATCTAAGATAAAAAAGCCAATAAAAAATACATGTACTGGATAATTGTATTCTGAACGAAATGTTGCGCACATGAAAGTCAATTAAGAACATGATAGCCTTAAAGACTGTATTGCCTTCCTATCGCTCCATTAAATGTAATTTTCAAATCTAGATCAATTTAATCATAAATATTTTCAGATCTAGTTTCAACGAAATCAAAATCCTCTAGGCCTAACCTTCAAGTATGATATTGCAAGTTATCGCTTGCATTTGCGAGCTGAGGATGTCGATCAGTATTATAACTTTATAATGTCATAAATGTATCTCTCTTGTTAAGTAATCCACGCGTATCTACATGATGGCAAGCAGGAATGTCGTTTGTTCATTAATTTGATTAATTTGAATTATCATTCTAATCTATGATTCAATTTGTAAATTAGTGTAAAATTCTTGTTATTAATTCAATTTAACTTATATCGAATTGGTACGAATGTTTTATTTTTCGTTTTATATCGATTATTATAATGCTTTCAGTGACTCGACTTTATCGAGCAAATTTAACAGTTCATTTCCTCTGCTCTTGTCCACTTGAGCTTGAAACAGGATATATGAAAATCATTTGAAAATACTCTTATATTGCACCTATTTTCGCGTACGATGATTCACTATTTTGATTGAACTCATAGTATTTCTCCGATGTATTGCAACCGCGTATTAGACGTACATGTGCATACGAAATTTTGAGAATTTACTTTTACTTACCTACATCTTACTGTTATAGTATCATCTTTTCGTCCTTTCAGAATCTCTGTTTTAATTTATTGCAATTGGTTATTATTTTGTCTATTTCTGTGTCCATCAAAATGAATTTTTGTCAGTCTCTTGAATAGAAGATACAAACATACTTAGTTGACAGGATTCTTTGGAAGAAAATCGTATTATATTTCTGTAAATTGTGATTTTAGTTGCTTGCTTATTTGTAAAATTATATTACAACGATTTGGAACATTATTTATTTTCAGTTTAAAAAAATCCAGATCGCCCTTTATATTGCAGGCTAATGTTAACTCAAGTACCTACTACCTAGGTACCTACTACATCTGCCTATCCATGGACTCCTTTGAGTCATCGTGCATTAAATCGAAAGGGTTAGGTAGTTCGGCTAAAGTTACAGGATCATACCGCTATTCAAGTAGTGTACCTACCTATATAGTAGATATTCGTATTGCAGTTATTCAGACAAGTTTCCCCAGGTTTCTTGCGTAACTAGATAAAAACTGAATCGTTTATGAAAAGACCCGTTGAAATGAACATGAATATATTCTGGAGTAAAACCAAATAGAAATTCAAGTTGCAGATTCCACCATTTTTAATTCCATCCTAGTATAGCTGTCGACATTCCGTAAACACGCCACTTGTCCGACTCGTGAGTTAATTGTAAAGAGAACAATGAAAATCGGATGAAAATTCCCATCTAGGCGTCGCACCCAAAATTCGCGAATTTTAAACAAATTTGTATGTGCAGACTTACCTAGTTATTTTTCTCTAGGCCTTGAGCCTCAAAAACCCTCCGTCAGAAATTTAAAGCAATAGGGGCACCCTTCATTTGGAACCCTAGCTTTTCCACCGAGGAAAAAGTTCACTGTACTAAACTGAACAGCTGTTGAGGTTGAAAGAGATGTAAATATTAGGGTTAAATGTTGCATTCTGAGTGTTATCGCGATTCAATGGGTTTTCCGCCAAAACCGGTTTCCCGAGAGTTGGTAGATATTCACAATCAGAAATGATTAATTCGCCCCCGAAACCCCGGGACCTCGAGATGTCTTTTAATAAGTTGTACGAAACTTTTCGTGTTCGACCCAAAATCTGTTTGTGGAAACCCGCCGCCGAACCCCCAATCCGCCAACGACCACGCAGTCGAACTTACTAATTAAAATCCCCTCGCGTCTGAACACGAAAAGATGGCGAAAATCTGCGGGAAATCCTCGAACGTCAACGTAAACAATGATTTACGGGCCACAATGCGAACTTTGCCTTTTATTTCGGAGCGCAGGCTGCTGGCTAAAAATTTGTTGAGGATCCGAAGTGGGAATTTACTGCGGAGGGTTTTGAATTATTGTTCCCTCGATATAGGTGCCTAGTTTCGTTTATTTCAACTTTACAACAAAAATGGATGTCATTGAATCTATCAGAAAAGACAGCCATGAGCTTACAGCCCTACTCTTGTTAGCATGACCATGGTGCATGAGAGTGGATGTTGTATTTCTTTTGTGACCCCATATGAAAATGGCTACCTGCGCCACTGACGATGACTGGTCAAGTTGATTCGTGGCAACCTTCACTATTCGCAGTGGCATATGTGCATTATTTATTTTATTTTTATAATATTTTTATGGAAGTAGATTCCATCCTGAGAATTTTGACACCAACCGCACTTTTCTGCGGTACGTAGTTCTTTTTCTATGATATTTCAAAGTTTCAACAAGCGGGACCCCCCTGCCCACTGTGATGTCAGAATTTTGTGAAACTCTGAAAAGTTCCAGTCATGCAGCACGGATATAAGAGCGGATTTTCAAAGAAATATTCGCGCAATTGTGTAAAAGATGATATAGCGAACCATACAACTTTTCTTAAAAATGATATAATATTTTCGTGATTTCAGCCATTTTTATAGATTTTTGACCCATAATTATAAAGTCAAATTTGACCCACTCATTCTAGAGAAAAATGTTTTCATCATCGAAATAGTCACTCTTTCAGTCGTGAATCACCATCCCACACAGCGTCATGTGAATTAATATTGATTTTAGCCCTTAATACCAAATTTTGACCCCCCAAAAATCCACATTTGACCCCTATTCTGTATGAAGAACAACTGAAATGGTATTTTTCTGTCATTACTCTCCCTCCCATACCACTTTCAGTGGTTTTACATAAATTGTTCGCGAATTTACCGGTTTTTGACCTTTAAAACCTCAAATTTGACCCCTCAGAATTTTTGAAAAATTGCTGATCTTCGAACTCATCTTTTTGTTTGGCAGTACCTACGAACATACTAGCGAAATTTGGATTTTTTATTATGTACTCAAGGTACCGTCTGGAGTGGCACAGAAATAAATAATATATGTATAGATATTTGTGGAGTAGGTTGTTGATTGACCAATACTAGTCGTTATTCTGTATCTTCTTTATTTAACGCTACGTTTCGGTCTGGATCAGACCCTATTCATGCGTATAGTTTCTTTGTGGCTGGTGTTACATAATATTGTAGATAATGTTGTTGTTTTATCTGAATGGTGGAAGCACACTTTCTTTGACACAAACAAACAAAGGAAATTAATTACCTAGGTGCTACAATGATTTCCTTATTTGTTTGTATCAAAGAAAGTGTGCTTCCACCATTCAGATAAAACAACAACATTATCTACAATATTATGTAACACCAGCCACAAAGAAACTATACGCATGAATAGGGTCTGATCCAGACAGAAACGTCGCGTTAAATAAAGAAGATACAGAATAACGACTAGTATTAGTCAATCAACAACCTACTCCACAAATCTACATTCAACTGGTCACCCAGCAACCCAAAATATATTTATATATATACATTTTTGTTAAAATCGTGGAAGAATTGATGATGCTCTGAAACAGATTCCCCTCCCAGAAATATCACTCCTTGTACCTATTTAAGATTGCCCAAATAAAACCGAACGAATGGAGGGTCTGCGTGACAAAAGTAGGGTAGGTCTCTCTTCCCTCCAGCAGTCCCTTAAAGGTTCGTAACGACTCGGATGACTGGGGGAGGGTGGAAGGGTTTCTATAAAACCCGCTCTTTTCACCCGGATCACCATTCTACGCTCGAACCTCAAGTCGATGACTTCTCTCTCTCTCCTCACAACTCCTTACCTTTCTCACCTAAAAGAATTCGGAGTGGTGGAACCGGTCTGGTGTTAAACGACCAGGTGGAACCATCTGGGTATATCCTCTAGCGTTTATAGTGGTGGTAACCTTCCCGGCTTCGCCATAGGTGTTAACCATTTAAAAGCTAGCTCAATCACCTCTTCTCCATCTAAAAGCCTCACCTCAACCTTTTCAAACCACCACAGCTTGTAAAAAAAAAAAAAATTGTCCAAAATCATGTTCTGAAAATGTTGGACCCATTGCTAAAGGCTTCATTTTATTTGAAAATTCGCTAATTCTTTTCAAATTTGCTAAAATTGTAGAACAAAACTACGTATCGTAGGGCAATGCTGTTGGTGTCAAAGTTCTCAGAATGGAATCTAGTTTCATTTTTTTTTAAATATATGTATACCCCTTTTGTGGCCCATGCGCATACTCCATAAAGTTATGAACCTTGATTCCATGCCAAAATGTTGACAAGTTGCGAAAAACTCGAGCCAGGATTCGTAGTACTCAACTGACTCGAGTGATGGAGTGGGTTCATTCATAACTGTTTCATGGTTGAACGTTTGAATGATCTAGGCCAAATTTGTCATGGCCACATTTTATCACAGTAAAACGGCTACCTCATAATAGTATCTACCGGGTAGAATACTGTTGAAGAATTTCCACCTGCCGCCCTATTGTTGGACAGTGCAGACGTTGGTGCCGCTGTACAATAGAAAGCCAATTCGCTTACCGCGCCTCTTCCATTGTTTTGCTGATTGACGCTCGACCTGAGGTGAAAAAAAGCCATCGACAGTTTAATTCACAATTGCCTTTTCTGCGGTTGTGAAAAGGGCGGGTGGCGAGCCGTCGATGGTGGAAAGGTCAGTGATTTCCTTGTCCTTGGTGAGCAGCAGGAAATCTAAAGCGATGCTCGTCGCAGTTCGCTTTTGAAGCTTTGCTGTTGTCAACTTCATCTCTATGAAATTATGCGTGTCACCTGAAAAATTCATGAGATCTCGGGTCCTTTCTCGTATTTGGTATGGTTGTGGTCAGCTGGAAATATCTGTACTAGGTACCAACCTACTGACGCTATATGGGGCGGAGAGACTATGAGGATCATCATCTGGCGAGAATTAATAGGAACTAATCTTAGGTCCCAAAACAGTTTCTGAGTGGTAAGAGTAGTGAAAGGATTTGTAGTGGGCTCGGCCCTTCTGAAGTTACCTTATAATTCGATTTTTGAAAACAACCCTCCATTTTTGACCAGAAGATTATACCCGAACCCGATTTTAAAAGTATAAAAATGTTCTGCTTTTCAGGGAGTTGTGTGTACCTTATGTGTGAATAGTTCTCTGTGGGGTATGAAACTCAGGCCCAACAATAAGGCCCGTAACTATAATTAGGGATTGAACATCGATATTATCCCTCCGATATCATCGATATTCCATCCGTAACTATAATGCGAATCAAATCTTCGAATAAGGTAATGTGTGGCGATGTTCAATGAACTATGTTACCTATGTTACCTATACTATCCTGTACAGTGCGCGGATCATCCAGCTAGCTAATTAACCCATTCCATACTTAACTATATCGTAGCACATAACCAATTCCATACTTAACTGTCCCATAGCACATAAAACCCAGTTTGAGGTAGCAGATGAACGAGCGAACAACAAAGATTGGTGACCAGGTAAAAAGTACAATACTATAGGGATGTCCCAAAAGTATCGATACTTTTTTTCCTGATATGTATCGTAGTATCGATACTTTTTTCCCAGTATCGGAGCCGATACTTTTTTTATCCCTCACATCTTATCAGTTTCAACACCTACGACGTGTGGGTACTGTTGACAGTACCTCTAACTAGATTACTGGGAGACCAACCACTTCAACAAATTAAAGAAAGTTGATGTATCACCACCTCCAGCTCTCAGTGAGAATCAGCTGTCCTCCATTTAGTAGGAAGGGCCAGCAAAATGTTAACCCAACCAACCTAACTCAATAGTTTTTTGGTTGGATTTTCTTTGTTCTTTCTTGTTTCCTGATGTGATTGTTCCGAATTAACGAAATAATGTCATGCCTTGTCTTGTCAATAATTTTGAAAAACGCGCCCAAACAAAAAAGTTCATTTATTCTTAATATTTAAATGTTCATTTTATAATATTATCCTGAAATAATTCTTCGATAGGCTGACGATGGTATTTTATATTATACCAATGTAGATGAAGTAAAAACGTGGGATGTGATATAATATTCACTGTCACGCTGATGGAGAGAGAACAAAAAGGACATTTCCACCCATTTTTGAAAAAGTATCGATACTTCAAAATATCGATACTTTTAGATGAATCGATACTGTATATATATATCGATACTTTTGAAGTATCGGACATCCCTACAGTCAAAACGCAAGATGAAGTGACGTTAGAGTCCAAGGTGTGATAGAGAAGGAATAGTGGTGATACATTAGCGTTAAAGAAGGAATATGTATGAAGAAGGTATGTCTGCGCTGGGGAGAAGGATAAGGATACATATCTCTCCTATGTAAACCTTAGAGATACGTTCCCTGATCCCTGTATAACTTAAGAAAAAAGTTACGTAGGATACGTACTTGGGTTTTTTAAGCATCTTTTGAACTGACGTACTTTACAGGGTACGTGTCGGGGCCAAGTTGAACTTTTGGTTGTGCAAAGCCTATTAATATTATTTTCGAAGTGGAAATGATCTATTATAATCCCGCTCTCTTACCCATCTTTCAGAGCAAGTGTGGATGGGAATTGTTTTTATAATCTTCTTCCGTCAGCCAGTGCTGAGTTGCAGTCTTGAAGATTCACTCTAGGACGACTTTATAGTTAATTAAAATTAACCATCCTCAGCTACCCACATTTCACATCTCTCTCTCCGTCTCTCTGAACTCGGTTATGGTGCCCCGTCCATCAAGACTACGTTCCCTAGTGGCCAGGGAGTATTGTAGTGTTTCCCATTCATAATTATGACAACTCTTTCAAGAATTTCATCATCGTAGCGGTGTCATCGTTCTGTGACAATGGAAATAATCTGAGACTAGTATTGTTGGATACAGTTCGGTTATTCGACTTTATCCAGTCTCGAATGTTAATAGGTACCTACTATGTACATTATAACGTAAAAACTTACCTAAATAAATAAAAAACCTTTGAAGATAGAAATTCTGCCCCCCCCCCCCCCCTCAAACAGCCTCCGAACCCACATGAATGGAAACAACGTTGAAATGCTGATACCAGCTCCCCGTAATTAACTAAATAACTACTACTGTTAACTAACGTAACTAGTTACCAAAAGAAGGGAGCTTACACTAGCCAACGCTTGCGTGCGTCTGTGTGTGTATGTGTCGGTCTGTGTGTCATTCTGCACCATAAGTCCCTTAATCTGCATGGTTAAATAATTCGTTTTTGCTCAGAAAAATCCTTCTCCGCAAGAGAAATAATGAGTTCGTCACCCAGCCCCATCGCCCTGTGCTCAGCTCAGATGTACAAATTTGTTGTCCAAATAATCAAAACATAGGCATGTGGAGTATTGTCAATCTTGTTTTTTGGGGCGCTGAATCGATTGCAGCTAGTCCCAGTCCGATTAGACGCACCCAGCTAACTAAATTGACAAAATCCGAAATAAATAAAATATACATATATCTACGTAGGCATGTGAGGTATCGTTTACCGTGTAAGTATGCATTTTTTTGGTCACTGAACCGATTGCGAGTAGTTTTAGCACAATAAGACTGCAGCGAATGATCAAAATCACAATTTTTTGGTTCAAAACACCCAAAAATGATTTTTTTTACGTAATTTTCTGCTCGATATGCCATTCCGGTCTCAACAAGTGCCCAGTCAGTGCATTTATTTGGAATGGATCAACTACATGGATTTCAACTCGGATGCAGTGTCCATGATTTAAAATGTTGACCAGTTTTGACGTTCACTTCACTGGACCTTCCTGTTCTCTTCTTCTTCTTCCATACGATTCGATAAAATTTGGAAAAAATCATTTGAGGTAAATAAAATGTAACGGGCACTGATATCGAGTTTTTAATGGACCGAAGTGTATTGTAGATAGGTAACGCTTTTGGTAAATTCGTCTGTTTTCAATCACATTGAACGTAATTGGAATGAATTTTAATTTGTTATCCAGAAAATCAAGTTCATATGACAGGAATGGTCATCATAGTAATGTTAAGAGGCTGTTGGTCCTAAACATTCAGGAGAGATCTAATTAAGGCACATGAAATAGTGATTCAGAAGGGTTCGCCTTGAAAAGCCAAATCCGTTTATGCATAAGTTTTCCAACTGGCTCTCATATACTCGTACGACGACAGTGGCCTTGGACTCACAAGTGAGCATATCATTCAACAAGTTGTTAGGGTTGTTTTCAAGAGCGTTTGCAGTTCAATGAGCCGTCTTCGTTCTCGAGGGAATTAAACGGAATGAAGTAACCGGTTAATAAAATCCAGGTTATATAATCTTAATGACGCAGGAACTAGGTTATGACATTATAAATGTCACGACCCTTCCATCGCCGTAGTGATCTCACTCCGCTCCTTAACATACGTATTATTGTTATCATGCAACTATGTAGAAACCATGGCAGGTTTTACTTTCCTTTTATATGTCGTTTTTCGTTACCTACCTATATTAGAATTATGTATTACTAGGCACCTAATGATTCTGTTGAGGGGTGGCCCAAGGCCATATTTTTACCCAAACTGTTCAGCGTTTCGCCTATACAACATAACTAATATACCATTAAAATATCTTGCTAAGTGCAGACTGCTATTATAGTCAGGTAGTAGAATAGGATGTACCATGTACCTACCTAGTCCTCTTTGGAGCCCCAATTTTTTAGTTGCTATTTCTTTCCCATTTCTCCGTGGTGTATGAACCTTGTAAATACCCATGTTTATATCTGAAAAATGTGAGCTTTAAAACGCAAAGTATGGATTATTTGATAAATAACGTTGAGAAGACTCCTGCGTTACATAAAAGTAAATATTCGCTGTTCGTAACTAACCCTTCTTTAATAATCATTCTCTGAGGGCGAGGGAATAAGAAATGTACAAGTTCTCTTAATAAAATAGCTGGAAAATCAGGTTGGATACTCAGTCGCAATGATTTTTCTTTTTTTGAAACTTAACTGAAAAAAAGTTTTTTGTAAGTAAATAGTTTGTCTGCGTTCGTTTTGATGCGTTACGACCTCATCCAGGATTTAATTTGGTTGTTGTCCTTCATAACCATGGTGTACCGTGGGTCGGGGGCGTATCGCTGCTGCAGCTGTGTATCGCAGAGTGTTACCTGCCAACAACAAAAGTAAATGTGTTAGGTATGTGATCTTCTGAATATTTATCTTGGGTCTGTGTCTGGGTTTCATCACGGCTGAACCGAATAAGGGGCTTTAACCGATCAGCGAGTTCCATATTCAAACATAGACTAATTTATTTTCAGTCGACTTATGAAACACTTAAGATATAGAAAAAAGTCCTATAATACTACTGTAGCCACGAACTGATATTGGTACCCAGATATACGCCCTTGGGTATGAAAACATTCACCTTTCTACGTTTAACGACATCAGAACTCGATTTTGAAACGAGTTGATCGGAATTTATTCGTCGAAATAATTTGTATCGTCTAACATCTACATTCAGTTTCAACTGCCGATTTGACCATGTTTCCCTGGTATTGTCTGGAACACTTGATTGATCACAATTTTCACGTACCTACTAACAAATTGTTCCGTCACGTGGAACTGGTCCTGTTATGCTTGGCTGATCAATAAATCAACTTCTAGAACGATCTGTTTCTTTAGGTTAGTTGGTATTGTCAGGGTTCAGACACAGAGGAAAAGGGAGTAGGAAGAACTCACATTTCCTTCATTATTTAGTATGTAACACAATATTTCAGGTCTAAATCGTGACCCCTGGTACTAGAAAACTCAGAAAAATATGGACAAGTGCAGGGAGAGAACAGTGCAGGTTAGGCAGTTCAGCAGGAACCATTGTCAAAGGGAAGGCATTGAGAAGAGCAGGCAAAAGCGAGGTATTCAAACCTCAAGCTAACACGAAACTGAAAAACGCTGCAAATTATTACACAACGGTTTATTATTTAACTGTATAGATGCCTCTTCTGCGTCATCACTGTTTTTTGTGGTCAATACCTACCCTCGTGCTTCCCACAAGAGAGCCCTAAATCGAGTACTGGAGCCGGCCGGGCAATTACAGTTTCATAAGTAGACCTTTGAGGTGGATTCAAGAATTCTATAATTGAATATTTGTCGTTATTCGTGAAGCACAATTTTCGTTCAATAAAAAAAGTACTCTATCAACAACATCCAAAATTACCATCATTCTTCAGGTGTAATAATATCACGAAACAACCATTTCGATTTCATGTAACCATACGTGATTATTATTATCAGGTGTTCCCTAGCAGTGATATCTGGGTTGGATGTATACCTTCATTTCATTCACGATCGTGTTGACGAACACTTGTCCCTACGTTTCTGGGTTTTCTACTACCAAGTTCGTCAGAAGGTGGGTCACGATTTAGAACTGAAACGTTGTGTTAATAAATAATGAAGGAAATGTGAGTTCTTTCTATTACCTTTTCCTCTGTGGCTGAACCCTGACAATATCTATCAACAACAACATTATGCAGCCAACTAATTCAACTCTTCTGATTCTTTAGATACCTTACTTTTATCTGTATTCATTTTTACTGCCATGTTCCTCTTATAGGAATGGAAGTATGGTGATACCGTAAAAAATAGGCGTTCGAGAAAACCATGGAATCTTGTTCAGAAGTGCTCAAAATGAGTTTCTATACGGGTTTCCGCTTTATGACGCTCTATATATACACGTATGTATGTATGTGTGCGGGAATTTCAAATGGCCATAACTTCCTCAAAATATGGCCTCTTTCACATTTTCTTATTGGGTTTCGTTCAGCTCAAACTCGTCAACCACTTTTCTTAGTTACCATGAATAAAAATTGATGAAATTCCGGTTATAGGTTCCGTTAAGGGGTTCAAAATAGGGGTTGAAATTTTCAGAACGCCGTAGCTCGAAAACTTTCGATTGAAGGGTGAGGTTTTTTTAACGATATTAAATTTGTCTTGAGCTAAACAATTTTTTGAGACCACCCGGAGCACTGTACGTCCAGCCGTTCGTTTGCACCAAAAAGCTTCGTCAACGCGATCGTGAATCAAACGGTATAAATCCGGCCGGGATATCATCACTAAGGAGCACCTGATTATAATCACGGATGGCTGTATGAAGTCGAGTTGGTTGTTCTGCGATATTATTTCATTTGATAAGTGATGGACTGTTGGATTTTGTTGGTAGGTACTTGTGAAACTTGAACAAATTTTCAAGTATTATTGATGGGTAAATTATTACACAACGGTAAATTATTACACACCGGCAAATTATTACACAACGGTTCATCTACCAAGAAGGGGCTGGATTTTGTTGATCGGTACTTTTGCAGCTTGATCAACCGTTGAAGTATTATTGATGGGCAAGTTATCACACGACGGTTCATTATACTTGACCACGAGGGTAGGTACTGACCACAGAAAACAGTGATCTACGCAGAAGGGGCATCTATTTCACTCCACATCAACAATTTTCCTTCAGAACTTCATTATTTGCGTTTCTTTCCGCCATTTTAGTTACTGTTTGTCATCGACAGAATTATTTTAGCAACATTTAACTCGTGATTTAGGTAGGTACCTAGTAACGAGTACGGGGTTAGGTACTAACCTACGGAGGGTCTGCGATCTACATAATATGTATAGACTAGTACATATTATATAGACGGGTTATCTATACAGAGAGCTGTGATCTGTAAAAGAAGGGTATTCTGTACAGAATAATGAACCGTTGTGCAGGGATTTGCAGCGTTATTAATACCACCCGGAGCATTGTTCGTCCAGCCGTTAGTGTGCACCAAAAAGCTTCGTCAACGCGATCGTGAATCAAACAGCATAAATCTGGCCCGGATATCATCACTAGGGAGCACCTGATTATAATTAAGGATGGCTATATGAAGTCGAGTTGGTTGTTCTGCGATATTATTTCATTTGATAAGTGATGGACTATTGGATTTTGTTGGTAGGTACTTCTGAAACTTGAACAAATGTTGAAGTATTATTGATTGATAAATTTGAATCTATCAATTTGGTTTTTTCGTTATCTCCTTTTTCATTTCCACTGGAGGTTTCGTCTGTTCCTTCCAAATGAATTTCGGTTTCAAAAGCTTATTCAAGACTGATGATCTCAATTGAGTACCGGTATAAGCTGACGGTTGTGCTGGAGCCAGAACAAGGGCGGGGGCGGGAAATCGTCCGGTGGGCCGTCCCCAGACCGCCGCCCCCGTGTCGGCCAGAATCCCGGCTCGGGAGCCTCCCCTAGGACGGCCCTCACGTCGGATCTCCGTTCTTCAGCAGTTGATCCTAACGACCAGAACATCTGAAATAAGGGAACAGAAACTGCCATCAAATATCTACCACCTATAGCGAATAACAACAGTCAACAGACAAAAAACAATGCGTAATGCAATCCTAGCACTTGCTGCCACCTGTGGTTGATAGCTAGTTAGCACTTACAGTTACAGTACAGCTAGTACACTTACAGTACTTGTTAGACAGAGAAGTGCAAGTTCTTGAAAGAAAACAATTTGAAAAAAACGTTCCATTCATACAGCATGGCTGTAAGAGCGAATTTTCAAAGAAATATTCGTGCTATGTGTAAAAAGATGACAACGAGAAACCGTGCAACTTTTCGTTGTCGTGATTTTAGCCATTTTTATCGATTTTTGACTCTTTTAAAGTCAGATTTGACCCACTCTTTTTTATACAAATATTTTATCATCGAAATATTCCCTCCTTCGTCACAACGTCAGGTGAATTAAAATTGATTTTTGGCCCTTAATACCAATTTTTGACACTCAAAAACCCAAATTTGACCCCTGTTCTGTATGAAAACAACTGAAATGGTTTTTTCTGTCTTTACTCGCCCTTCCCCACCACTCGCTGTAATTTTATATACATTGTTCGCGATTTTGGCCGTTTTTTACCCATTTTTAACCCCTTAAAAACTCAAATTTGACCCTCATAGTGTTTTTGAAAATTGCTCATCTTCGAACTCATCCTTATGTTTGGCAGTACAAAAGGTTTGGCGAATTTTGGAATTTTTGTTATGTTCCGAAGAAGAAATATCGTCTGGCGTGGAACATAAACTTATATACCTTACGGGAATATCCCTAAAATCGCAAGTTTTCACCCCTAGCGGAAGACGCGAGGAGTTCAGGGAAAGCCCCTCCAGCTACCTACCCTTTCCCCACCATTTTTCTATACGAAGGTTCGGAAGGGATGCCGTAAAAAGGACAGTTCGCTCCTAAGTGTAAAGGAATACAGACCTCAGTATTATCAACCAACCTTTAATTTTCCTTTCTTTAATTTTCGCAGTCCTCTCCATCATATTATTTAGAAAAAGTAATATTCGAAATACCTATATGTAAATATGCATAGGTATACATTTTTTAGTTAAAATCTAGGGATGAATTCTGGGTTCTCTAAAACGTATTTGCCTATGGAAATTTAAAAAATTCCTTTTCTGAAAATTGTGGACCCATTGCAATAGCTTCATTTTCTCCGAAAATTCGCTACAAGTCAAAATTGGTACCTACATAACAGGGCGTTCCAAAAATGGATTAAACGCTTGCACCTGTCGAAATGAGGTGAAATAATGAAGGTAGCCGCAAGTTGGCCCCAAATTGTCATATATAATATATGACATATGATGACATGAAATCCATATTATATAATATATATAATATGGATTTCATCTAAATCTGACTAGTACCTAAATTTCTTCTCCGTACGTGTGCGAACGGGATTACGTTGGAAAGCCTAAACTTCGTGCCTGAATGAATAGGGTAGTTAGGAGCTATGTATCTCGGTGATGGTCCAAGAAGCTCATCGATTTTCCAAGAAAATTACGTCATGGCCAATGTTTTTCTTCGCGCTGAATAGCTGTATGAAGTTCCCCAGCCCCATCGTAGATCTCTAACAGTGTGTAGGTACATTTGGAATTACCCAATAAACCTTGCCGCCTAACTACATAATCCTAAATCAGATATCTTCTTCCCATGGTCTTGCTCTTTAAATCTAGGTACCTACCTAGAATTTTGAATTTTGGCAAGCGGACCTTTTTTGTGTATTTCAATCTCAAGACATTTTGCAACTCTATGCAAATTTTCAGATTACATTGATTATCTGCCTAATATATTTTGTCAACTTTTTTCTTTTTTCAAAATCAGTGAAATATGTTCGGTTTTTTCACACCAAATACCTATGATTAGATTTGGTTGTTTCCTTTACTGGAAATAGGCCAATCCGTCTGGGATTAAACTTTCGGATTTTCTTTCGGATTTAGGCAAATGATGGGAGTCAGACCGTGACTTGGTGGTGTAGTCTTAGAGTGACTTTTCTTGTGTTCCAGGAAGAAAGGAAGTCTTACGAGATTCAGATATTGGTGTACAAATGAGATAATAGCACATTTCGAGCTGAAAGCCTCGTTGAATTGGCTTACTAGGTTGGCTTATCGGATCCGGGGTGTGAGATATATGAGGGTTTTACACCAGGAATGCTTTTCGTGGTTGAATCATACTAGTATGCAACAACACGTTGCTATAAACTGTTTTTCGAAGATAACTCTTGTAAGCATTCGGGTATCGAAATCTGTTTTTCCATTTTACTCTTCATCTTGCGTGGGTTGGTCATCCGTTGGGGGAGGTGGATGTTACTGTTGCTTGAAAGCCCCTAGCAGTGCTTTTTGTCGTTGTCAGGTGATCTAGAGTAACCTGCACCAAATAATTATTGTAGTCATACGCAACTATCTATGTATAAAATCGATTTTTCCAAGTACCTACCTAATCTAAATTATCTCTTGGGGGTTTTCGTTGCGGTAATAAGCAGTTAATTTTCTCCCCGGCGAGCGCTTTCGGACGAAGCTGGCGTCCTTCTTCAGGCTCTGTATATTTTTATAAAATACAGGAACATGTAGTGCGGACTAGAAAATGATCCCCATGAGACTACCATGGTTTGTCAGGTTAAGTTAGTTTTAGTTTCAGTTCTTAATTCTATTCAATGTAACATTGAGCATACCTAGGTACTTATCAGTTACATAGGTCCACTCCAGTTCATCAACAATGCATTATTTGCACATCTCAGTCCATACCCTTTACCTGTTGCGGACCCTATACCTACTGCTGAAAGTTATGTAAGTACCGTCGTATGCTCAATTTCCCATTGAATAAAATTAATAACTTGAACTTAATAACCCCCACCCCTTGGACTTAATAACTTGATTAACTTTTCTAACTTAACCTGACGAACCATGGTAGTCTCATGGGGACCGATCCTTTTCAAGTCTGCACCACATGTTCCTGTTTTTGTTTTTTTTCTATAAATATACAGAGCCTGAAGAAGTACGCCAGCTTCTCCAAAAGCGCTCCCTGGGTGGAAAAAATGAACTGCTTTTTACATTAACAAAAACCTCAGCAGCCGAAGCAGGAAACAATGAACATAAATTGCCTCTTTTACTGAATATGCATACAATGAAAATTAAATTATGTATTAGTATTGTTATGAAAATTGTCAAAATATTTTGGGGTCCGACGTACCTGCATGAAGAAAATCGAAAGGAGTAGCGCTGGCACCTGAGACATCTTGTAGAATGGTAGAGACTTGCCAATCCTTTCCTTATATAACGCCAACAAATTCGACTGTAGAGCTTCGCAGGTGGATAGTGGGGGCAAATTCTCTTACCTACAGAGTCGATTTTCATGCCATTACATTTTTCCTCCTTAGAGATTTCGTCCTTTGACTTTGCTCTAATTAAACTATACACACCTACCTGCGTTCTTTGTCTTGCAGCACCTGAAAGCTATCTTAATTCGATCATCCCCTTTGAGCTTCTCATGAGATGTTGACATTATTAAGGTACTGCGGGGGGTTTGGTTACGAAAATACTATTCATAGTAGGTTGCCATGTTGGTAGAAACGCCGTACGTATCTGAAAATCGAGTTATTTGCATTTGAAGTATGGCGCAAGTTTTTCACCTCCACTTGAATCTCGACTGTGGATTGCCCATCGAGGTAAGAGGGTAGCCAGTCAGAAATCGTATAGAAACTATTTGGAAGCCTGCCCTTCAGAATCATGTGGGACCCACCCTTGCATCGCGAAGGCATTCATTGCTGGAGTTTCCTATAGACAATGAAACCTGCCATTTTTATTGAACTGATTTATTTGTTACGTTTCTTAGGTGACTTAATCTCAATGAAAACATCGCGTGGAGTAATCTATGCATAACAGTGGGCTATGGTGGTGCATTGCAGATCGTCTGGAAGTAGTGAGTAATCGATCTATGATGATGGTAAAGTCATTGTTCAATTTAATTACCTAATTTCGTGACTAGTGACGCGATATGATCAGCTTACGTACATGTTTAACTACCTATGTTAGAGTAGGTGATGTTATCATCATAATAATGCCCCAAGAATATTGTGAATAAATTTGTCTGTTGATCTAAGATTAGGTTGCTACCTACCTATTGTTTCTTAAATACGTATGTCGTGTGGCAGCTTCAAAGTTGAGAATACGGGCCGCGGGCACAAGATTTTCAGAAAATCCCGCGTCCCTCCCCCCCCGCCTTATAGAAATAAATTTCGAAATTCCGGTGACATAATGCACAACTAGACTGAATTCTGAGTCGAACAAAAACGAAACGTCTAAATCGGTTGAGAATTAAGCCCTGAGCGGCGCACACAAGATTTTGTCGAAAACCCGCGTTTTTTCGGCATTTATCCCCCCCTTCCCTCCCTCTAGAAATAAATTTCGGAATTCCGGCGACGTATTACACAAGTAGACAGATTTCTGCGTCAAACAAAAAAGGAACCACGTGAATCAGTTGAGAATATTGTGGCCTGGCCTGGGCAGCGCACACAAGATTTAGCCGAAAGACCCACGTTTTTTCAGCATTATCCCCCTTACCCCCTTCTAAAAGTAAATGATACATACTTCTATGGTTTTTTTTCACGGATTTGGATTCAGGATCGTCTAAAACGGATTTGAATTTTTTTCCCCCATTCTCTGATGATGAGTATTTTCCTCTTCTGACTAGTACATAAAGACGTCTCTTACTACTGAGGGACGTCCTAAAAAACTGATGCATGATCGTTTTGTCTGTATTCTGTCCCATGAGGTATTTTTTGGTGAGATTTTATGGCCCACCCTATCCGTAATTCATTCTATATTAATGAACGAAATTTGTTGCCTCATCAGTGACATAATTTGTGAGCTATACCCAGGCCAAAATTTGCCTGGTATTTTTAATCGACTCAGTTTTAGGTCTCGTTGCACTGAGGAATGTGGATTACAAAATTAATTTTCTTTGTTTTCGGTTATTAACTTAAGTGCTGCTTCAAGTGCCCCATTTAAATAGAGACCAAATATCATAAAGGATTAATTTTTGATGAAAATTCAATTTCCTAGAATATAAAAATATTCCGAACGGGGAAATTTTTAATGCCGTGTTTCTGAGAATGTAGTTGGCCCAAAGAAAATGTTGGTAACTCCCAAATTTCATGAATTTTGACCCTTTGGTTTTCAAAATGAACGAGATTGCAGTTTTTCCGCCAGTAGAGGTACCTTCCTCCTGCCATTCTATAGCACACGTCTATGTAAAGTAGATGCCTGTCACGTGGCCTGTACCTTGAAACATCCCTGGTCGTCTGATCGTTCATTTTTGGAAATCTCAGACCGAAATTCGTGTGAAGGTTTACCATGTATTCATGTATAGTAGCATAAATGGCAGTATGTTATATTACTTTTATATTTTGAATTTGTATCACATTTTGAAATGAGAGGTACACCGGAGTCAAGGCGTACACCGAAAGGATATCCAATCGATACGTAATTAGGATCTTCAGGCGATGACGAGAAAGGGCGGTTGGGAGGGGAACATCAGGGCTTAACTTAGCCTCTACTTGAAGGCTAGCTCCAAAGTTGGGTTCATTGGATTCAAATTTAGTCGTCACAATACTAACTTTCCCAAAACGATTTCCCCTAAGTGTAACTACAGGGAAAAGCGCGTTTTACTCCCGTAACTTCCCCAAAGGAGGAAGGAGTGTGGAATTAACTCGATTTGACAGAGGCCAAACGTTGTTGATGAGACAGTTCGGCGATGCTTGGCATTTGAAAAAAGTACGTGAATCGCAGGCCATTCATCAGGAAGAAAACCACAACTGTGCCGCTTTTTGCATTGCTTTTTAAGCCACAGAGCTTCCAGAAACAAGTTGCGTAGGCACAATTATGTTTTGTTACTGCCGATAGTTTGAGCACAGAAACCAGAGTACAGTTTATTTTGTTCTAGTGAAAGCAGACTACGTTTCCGTGATATATTTGGGGTTTCTCTTTTTGGTTTATCATTCTCTGAATAATACACCTAGGTATGTAATCTGTTCGGAAACTTCTTTTTTTTTGGAACACATAACATTTACATAATAACGCGGGAGGTAGTGTCATCAAAACAATTCAATCACAAGTTCAGTGATCGAAGATATTTGTCAAAAATATGAGCCTAATTCGAGCTTTTGGGGCCAAAATTGGTGAAAACCGTCAGAAGTGTCTTTTTCAATATTATTACGCATGAAAGAAACTATAAATTAATAGCGAACATTTTTGTATGTCCAATAATAAACCCATGTGACAGGGATTTTGCAGCGTTTTTATTCCAGAAACTGCTCCTAGCTAGATAACACAATTCTATGTCAAAGAAAAACGGAGTTATTGAAAAATAGTCTATTTCCACTAATACACGAAAAACGCAAAAAACACTGTTAACAGTGTTTTTTGCGTTTTTCGTGTATTAGTGGAAATAGACTATTTTTCAATAACTCCGTTTTTCTTTGAAATGGGTTTCCACGATTTCGTCGCGAGTGATTTAGTTCGTAACAATTCTATGTACCTATCATTGTACTGTTCTTGGTGAACAGACAAGCTCACTGCAATTTTCTACCGGCAATGCCCAGCTCATCCGAGGAAACTGCAAGCATCCAGATAGTTCAATTTATTGTACTTAAGCAGTCATGAATTGCAGTGCACTTGAATATTTGACAGGGCCCGCAGTTTCCTTTCGTTTCTGCATTATTTGCTCAGCAAATGCAGATAGCCAGAAGAGGGAAATGAGTATTTTCTAAAGAGCCAAGCAGGCATCGGGTTAAATGAAATTGCCGGCTTCCACTCTGCTAGATCCAAAATGCTTTTGACATCGATTTTCGAAAAAATCACTGCGACGAGATGTAGATAGCTGGAGGTACCTACTATATTACACGAGTTACCTACTATGTATTATGTGTTATAGTCACACCTTTATAATTCAGACGAGAGAAAAATTCTAACTTTAATGAATATCTGTTGGATCACTCGAAATTGCAATAGATAGGTACCTATTTTATACGAAAATTCTCTAAAAATCGAATTATTCCTTATCCCTGGTTATGGAACATCATTGCAAAAGGGCAGTGCGACTTCCACAATCGTGTCGCAATGAATTTCCCTTGGGAAATCCGGTTGTGGTGGAGAAAACGGCTGAAAGATATTCCACCTATGTTCAGAGTATAAAAGTGAATCATCGACATAATAATAGAGTTTGCTTATTTATAATACAAAACGTGAGAAATCCCTCTTGACCTCATAATTCGCACAATTCCTGTACCTATACCAATCTACCTACCTACTATAGTCGACGTATGCAGCATCAAGTGGCGGTGTTATGTAAATAAGTGCTATTAGGAAACTTCAGCTTATACTGTAAATCTTCTTGATCGTGTGAAACAAAACTTCTATTGATGACAACAAGCAACCTGACGAAACTCATAATGAAATTGATTCGCTAAATTTTGACAAATGGTCCTAGTTATAAATAATACGGACTGAAGCGTCCTCCAGAATTATGTTTCTGACGGTGGTAATAAAGATTCGATCGTTTGAAAAGGTTTGTATTTCAATTAATAATACCTTCTGAATGCTGATGGTCCCTGAAAATAGTACATTATCGAGATAGTTAACAAATTAATATATTATTTCATCGTCAAGTAGTATTGTAGAAAAAATGAAAAATGATTCAAAACACAAAACTACTGCAATAGTATGCTAATAAATATTTTGATTCATTTCGGGCGCCCTTCCTTTACTTTCCGCCATTACTTCAGCGAGGGTATTACAAAAGTAGTATATTTTTCGTCTAAAAAACGTTGTAATCTGATGTTGTAGTATTTTTTTTTTGCTTCATCCCTCAGAAGCAATTTTAACCCTCATTTTACTTTGAATAGTTTTATCAGGTTGGTAGGTCGGGCGGTATTTGTGTAGGTCGCTTTCCACTGCTCACAGAACACAGACTCAATACGTATGTACTGCTGTACAATGGATCTACGATTGAGAGTGCGCTCGTTTTTTGTCCTTTTAGAAGAAAATATTCAAAATTACAACAAATATTTTTGTAGCGATTTGCTGTGTATTACTATATCAAGTTGTGTATTACTTGTTAAAGCGATTCGAACATTAAACCCAGTTCAAACCATGAAGAGCGGAAACGCGTATGGCGATACGCGAAACTGCCGCTGACAGAATGATTTAGTGAGTCTTTTCGAGCTTGAATAGATCCAATGAGGCTGGAGAAACTGCGATGTATAGCCGTGCGTTCTGTTCCTTTTAGATATTCCTTCCACCTTCAACGGGGGATTACGTCCTTCCACCATATTTTACTGTACGGCAAATATTATAATGAGTTCCCCCCACCCCTTGCTTAAAAAAAATGCCCACCCCGTATGAGAAGCGAAAGATATTAGCTACCTACCTCCATGCTCATAGGTTAATCTCATTTGTAGAGCAAAGACATGTAAGTAGACGGGTTGTAAAAATTAGAAAATATGAAACTGGTAAATAAATCTCCAGATTGTCAAGACAAACCCTTGTTCACATTTCCGGCAATTAGGTTATCACATAAAGTTGGGTTTGTAATCGAGGAAGTCGAGTACCTTTTCCCGTCTTCGAGCTCATGATCGCTGAATTCTTGCGTAAATAACTAAAATTAAAATAAGGCTTTATGAAACTGACATCCGTCTTTTCCATCTCCTTATTTCATCCTGTTTTGCCTTTTTTTTAACCTTATCATTTTAATTGATTTTCATTGACGCGTCTTAAACCTTTGTAACTGCCATAACTGATAAGTGTGTAAAAAGCGTTTCAGTGATTTTTTGAAGCACCCAATGAATATGAAACTCGTAAAATATATAAAACATCTTCAAGGTATTACAATATCGCCTTGATTCAAACCGTCTTGCGGGAAATGCATGCCATCACTCATCACCAAAATACATCGCTCCATTTTCTGGATAAAGCAACGTAATTTTCGTCATTGACTGGAGTACTCATATTTTCTATTCTATTCTATGGAGTTTTCAATTTTTATGAGACATAATTTTTGCAGACTGTCGTGGTATCCTCCCAGAACCACAACCTTACTATGTGAAATTAAGATCTCGCTAAATAAACCTAGAAGTGGGGACGGAAGACGCAGGAGAGCTGAGGGACAGCCTGGGGATCCCCACCATCCTCCACTAGCCTCCCTTAATGGAGGGAGACGGCTCCCAAGCCTATAAAAACTCACCTCCTTCGCCTTTCTAGCCATTCTACGCTCTGCTCTAGTCGCTGACTACTCTGTCTCTCTCTCTCTCTCTCTCCTAGCTCCTCATCTATCTCCTAGCCTAAGAGATCCTGGGAATGGTGGTGGTCCTCCCATAACCAAACCAGGCAAAGCTCCTAAAAGATCCCGAGCATGGTGGTGGTTCGCCCATAACCAAATCGGACTCACACATCCAAAAAGATCCTGGGCATGGTGGTGGTCCGCCCATAACCAAACCAGGCAACGCTCCCGAAAAGATTCCGCGCATGATGGTGGTACGCCCATAACCAAAACGGACACATCCAAAAAGATTCCGCGCATGGTGGTGGTCCGCCCATAACCAAACCGGGCACATCCTCCTTCACACCTCTCGTGGTGGATGTGCACTCCCTATACATCCATCACACAGACCATAGAACTCGTAGTCATGATTGCGGTCCCTATCATTTGACACTCTTTCTCAAATGGAGAGGTGACACTGTAATGTGTTCGAATCCTGGTTCAACCTCCTCAGAATGGATGGCGAGTGATTTGAGGTAACCAGAAACAGGAGTTCGAATATTACCTGATAGTTTTTGTAGGCGGGCAGTTGGCCCTGCTACGGCTTTGCACAGTACCGTGGCAGGTTTAGGCGTCTCGGAGTTGAACAACTGAAAGGCTATAAAATTGTGACTCTACGTGTGGATGGGCAATGGTTAAATTCAAAGAGCAAAACTGTCTGAAGGAACAAGTACAAAGAATTTATTATGAAAACCTACTTTTACAATTGGGGCCGCGGGGTCGGAAGCTGTAGCACAAGAATGGATAATTACGTTAATGTTCGCGGTTAGACGGGATTCTATACAAAACAAAGGGGCAAGAATATGTGTGAAAAAGGTGTTTCGAAAAGTGTTGAAATATTGTTACGAGTGTGTGAGGCACCAGAGTCGTAGTCTTCGATGGGTCTATGAGTGGGTTCTAGAGGTGGGTCCAAGGGTTCAATGGAAGAGTTTTTGGGGCTAAATGCAGTAAGATCAGGCTCGAATTTAGAGAAGTCTCCAGGGGCTCTGTAACAGAACAGGAAACGTCCTGGATTACCCCGGCAAAGGCTGGGATGATAGAAGAAGGCCTGAGGGGCGCTGTTACGCGACAGGGTCGCTAAGTTCCTAGTTTTGAAAGTGAGGGTTCTAGGTCTTACCTCCAATTCCTTCCTGGCTCGTCTGGGAATCAAGGCTTCGGGGCTCGTCTTGGGCTCGCTGTTCGTCTAGCCTGCAACAGGTAGGAGGATTACGGCAGTACCTCGTGTCGACGGCAAAGGTCTTGTCTGGTGCGCCCTGGCCGTGGTTGGTAATAAAGAAAAGTCTCCCGTCCCTCTTCTCGAGCGTCGTTAGAAAGAATTTACAAAGGGGAGTCAATTTGAAAGTTCCAAGTCACACAAACGAAATACGGGGTCGGCAAATAAAAATGGCTAAGGTCTCACTGGCTCTACTCTACTCTTCACTTCTCTATCTCTCTCTAGTCGCTGGTACGTCGCAGGTCTTGTCTCTGGGGAGTCTCCGGTTCTGAGTGATGGCGGCGGGAGCGGGGGTATTTATACGCTCCCTTCCACAGTTGCGCCTGGGAGAGGCGCAGAAGGTCTTCTCCCTCCTGGGGCGCACCGCCCGAGTCAAGGTGTGAGGACTGCCCTAATCAGTGGCCTCTTTCAAAAGTCGGTAATCAAACTTATTTTAATTTGATTACATCACTCCCTCCTTAAAGAGGCCGTTGTCCCCAACGGCACACAACACCTTCCTTGGGGCGACTGTTGACCGGCATCCGGTAGGACTGCTGCCGGGGCTGGCGATCTGACTGACTGACACAGTGACATGTTGACTGGTGGGGTGGCTGACGTAGGACTTTCTCCTCTACTTAGGGTACAACAGTTATCCTATAGACTTAGTTATTACGCAAGATGCGACTATACAAGGGAACTAGCAGATTAACTTGACAACTTTACTGACACACGAAAACTGATTTTAATTTGGGCAAAACGACTGAGACAGAGCTGATTCTGAAGGGTGAAGATGACGGACCTAGCGGAACTACTGGGTGACTTGCTTCAGGAATATGACTTTACGCATTGACAACACTTAATGGGTCGAGCAGTGAGAAGACACGAGTCGACTGCTACTCACAATACAGGGAAAAGACGAGACTTAACTAGCTTATACACTACAGGACATATCTATATCACAACTCAATTGACAAGAAAAGCGAAAAATCTCATTATATAGAAGAAGGATTGACTCGACGTAAACAGAAACAATTAAAAGGACAGAATATTATTTTCATACGAAATCTGACATCTGAAGGATTTATCAACAAACAAAAATACAGAACGGAACATAACGTCCACAAGGTACTGGCACAACTTGACTTTATCACCAGTAGGGCGACATACAGGACAACTTAACTCGACAAAAAAAACTGTACGAATAGCATGACTGACTTATCTTAACAAACAGAACAAAATAATTAAAGAACTCTCCCCCTTTTTTTTTCTTTTTAAACGTAAACTGGCAACTTCAAAACATAAACTTTTACTTTCTAAAATACAGTCTGACCAGACAACTTTTATCACCATCACCAACATACCTAACCATGAACTAATAAAACACTTAACAGAACGTGACAGCCTCTTTCTAAAATAAAGGTGAACTGGAGCAACTGGCTCAGATAATGCGGAGTACGAACAAGGCTGACCAATTGGTAAGTAGAAGGTACAACCAGTGGTAGCTAACTTAGGGACTAACGCAACCCTTTTTTTTTTTTTCAACAAGATTCTACGAATCCAAACTGACTTAGGGGCAGGGGACTAGGTGGCTTATACAATAGGGCATAACTAAGACATAATATAAGAAATCAATGACTTACTAACTAACAAAATAAGAATCATATTTACAAACGTCTATCTACGACCAGAACATGGTCACTCCTATAGCGAACGACGGGGAACGGCGTCAATCGAGGATGTGGATCGTTGGCGGGCCTGCTGGAAGGGTCGGTGGGTCCTGGCGACGCATTTGGCGAGGCAGAATCACATGAGGCTCCGTCGGGTGGCGCTGATTGTAGCGCGTGACGTACGCCTCTAGCACGCAACCGTGGCACATGAATCGCGGGCGCCCTAAAGGATGGCGGCAGTTGGGCAGGATAGTGACATCCCCCTCTTTTTCCAACTTCGTCACCCACCGCTTGACAGTCGTCCTGCAGAATTCGCAGAATCTCCCATGGAGTTTCAGACCGGCGCGATAGCAGGTGGCACAACAACCTTTCTTGGGTACGGGTAACGCTTGGTCGTCACCCCCAGGGCGGTGATAGTTCCCACGAGGGACAAGCGACGTCTGAATCGGCGCTGGATGGGACAAGGGAGTCGCAGCCACTTCAGCAAGGTCGGAATGGCTCCTTCCTTGAGGCCTCTCTTTGTCTGGTGGATCGGCATATGGGGCGACGAGGGGCGTGATGTTCCCGTCGGTAGGGGTGGCTCCGGGGAAATCTTTATCCAGGAGACTGGGGCCTGCGGAAGGCGCGCCTCTGGGGTCGTCCGTGGTATCCACTGCCCAACTGGCAATTTCTCGCTCGGCCCTATAAACAGCCAACTCGCGGGCTAAATGGGTCATGGTGTTGCTCATGGCCGTCATTTCTTTCTTCAAGGCGTTGAACTGGGCCATAGTCACCACCTGTTGGTCCGGGTCCTGGAGCGGAGTTGCCACAGGGTCCCGGTCTCTTAGCGGCGTAAGCGGGGAGCAGGCCGGGGTACCCGCCGACGGTGGGGCTTTCTCTAGATTCCGAGGTTCCGGGGTCGGAAACTCTTTCGGCGGAAGGGGGCTCCTTTCTCGGTAACCGGTAATCGGAGCTAGTACGTTTGGTGCGAATCCAAAAGTCAAGGAAGTCAAGTCGGTTCGTCGTGGGTTCGGGATGATCAGGAAGTGTGGCTCCTGGGTGTCCTTCGCAAGGGGGGATGGGTCCGTCATGTTGGTCCTCTTAGTGGAGCTACCTAGGGAGAAAAGACCGTCAAGACCCCATCTCTCAAATTCGCGACTTAACCAACACCTATTCCCCCTGACGCTTCTACAATCATACCACCGGCCAGAGAGCACTCCAGACGGTTCCTGTGTTGGGATCAGGGATCCCGTTCCTAATTTTCCTGAAAGGATTATCCCTAGCCTACCTAGTGTCTCATGAAAATCGTATTTGGTAATCATCCTATTACTCCTAACTATTCGGCGTTGTGTTAGGATTTCTTGGATTAGTTCGAGCTTGGTACTAGTTGATTTGCAGAAACAGAAAGGGGAAAAAGCCCGTGATGGACAGGTTGGGGGCAGAACCTCTAGAAGGAGGTGGTTAACCACGGGAATCGACCCTCCCAATCCACTGGTCCTTACCATACGGGTTTCCAGGATGGGTTCTTCCTTAGGGCCTCGTTCCGGCGCTGACCTCATACATGGGTTCGATTGGTTTCCGGCGGTGAGGTCCAAAGGGTCCTTGTGGACCCATTCTGGGGTAACACTGGGTCCTGTCGTCAGAGTGGGTGGTTTCGGTGGTTCCTGTTCCCCGACGTCTTTGTCCGAAGTGGTCGTCCCAGAGGGCGGTTCATCCAGATACTTCCAGGGAACTTCGGTACTCCCAGGCACCAATGTCCCGGCTAGGATTTCGGCCGTTACGTCACGTGGGCAAGCGTAGGGGAGAAGGCTTTCTATAGCCTCTGGGGTTTCGCACCGGGGGCGGTATTCGTCTCGTACCACCAGTAAAACTGTCCTTTCGGTGGTCTCTTCCTGTTGCACGGGGTAGTCCAGCAAGGACGGTACGTCGCTCGTAGTGAGCCTCATCGGGATTCTCCTCAGCAGGTCGAGACCCATCAGGTTCAATCCGGGGCTGTCCGTGGGGAGTACGTGGAACTCGTGGAGTAGATCGTAACCCTCTATTTGCACTCGGAGGGTTTGCACTCCCCGGAACGGGATCGGCTCACCTCCGGCGCCTCGGGCTTGTATCACCGCCGGTCGGATAATGCTTCCCGGCACGGGCTGGTTCAGTAAGGACACCTGCGCTCCCGTGTCTACTACCATCGTGAGCGGAGTCTCATTGAGCATCACCGGAACGATGATTGCTGGCCCATCGCTTTCTATCGTGACGGGTGTGATCCACGGGCTCTGAGCCATTAGTCGCTGCAGCTCTTCAGGCCCCGTGGTGGTAGTGTAGTTGACGACGGGCTGGGGACAAGGCACATTGGACCCTTCATCTGGGGCCATTCGTTCCGTGGATTGTTGGCCTGGGTTCGTTTCAGGGGCGAAGTTCCATCCTGGGGTCGGAGCTCCTGTGATTTCTGTCACACTCTGGACCCTGGTGGGTTCATTCGGGTTCGAGTTTGGAGGCAAGGTTGGGGGCAGGTTCGGGGCATCTTTTCTCCACCCGGGCCCAGTCGGTTGTTTAGAAACTGGGGCCGGTGAGTACTCCCCTAGTTGGTCCTGCAGAAGTTGGCAATCACACTCGTAGTGGTCGTCACCACCGCAATAGGTACACAGCGCTGGTCCTCTAGGCCTAAGTCGGTCGGGGCATTCCGCCGCAAAATGGGCAAACCCTCTGCAATATCGACATCTAATTGGGACTGGTGAGGCGGGGCGTGTTCGGTAATCCTGTGGCGACTCGCGAGAGGGCGACGCATGTGTCGGGTTCCTGTCAGTGGGGTGGAGGGAGTATGGTGGGTTCGCCTCCGCTGGGGTCATCTGGGGCCGTTCGAGGCAGTCACGGGCGTAATGACCATTTCGGCCGCACCCATAGCAGCTGCCGTAGTTTCGGGGATTCCGGGGCGACCCACGGGTATACACCGCGCCCACATTCCATGGTTCATCGGAGTTGGCCCCCGTCGACAAGGTTTCGCATAAGTCAAGAGTCCTTGTGACTGTGTCATCGAAGGACATGGGGCAGTTACTGGCGATCGCAGTTCTAAGGTGCCCCTCTAAGCCTCGGATAAAGGTGTGTTTTGCTCTACCCTCAATGGCCGGATGTCTCACGCCTACTTCCCCATCCGGGTATGCGGCTCTGACCAAGCGTCCCGCCAATCGGCGAACTCTGTCGGCATATTGTACCAGGGACTCCGTTTCCTCCTTCCGACATTCGGCTAACCGTTGAGAGAGCAATTCGGTGCTTTCTCGACCGAACCATCGCAATAGGCCCGCTTTAGCCACACTATACGGGGCTGGGGCTTGTCTCCATTCGGGGTGGCTTACAATGCAATTGAATGCAACCCCCTTGAGTTTGACGCGGAGGAGGCCTGCCCTTTCGACTTCGGACATATCTGGGGTCGAGTCTTCTAGGAGCTCGAGGTAGTCGGAAAGGGGCAGGGCTTCGGGGTCCGATGGGTCCCATACCGCCAATGAATCGATCACGGTTCGGGAGAGTCGCTGTGGTTGTCGTTCGTGTGCTCTTACCTCAGCCAGGATATCTCGGTGGGAATCCACCATAATCTTGCCCAGCGAGAGCACCGATCTCTCCATGGGTGTCAACTCCGGGTCTTCTATCCTCGCGTCGTCGTCCAAAAAGTTGGAGGTGGCCATCTTACTGGGGTCCAACAATTTACGCTCCCCAAAACACGCAAGAGGATATACGGCACTATCAGGTCATCATAAACGCGAAATTGCGCAAGGAAATAATTAAATAATACTAAAACGGGACGAGAACCGTGAAATAATAAACAACAAAAGTAACAACTAAACCTACAAAAATGGGTTCAACTATCAATACGGAACAAAATACGAAAAATTCACGAAAATAACGACACTAACGGAAACTAATATCAATGACAAATACGAAATACTAAAACGAACGCACGCGTAAATTGGGTCCCAAAGAAAAATGTGGAAAAACACCCGTAATTTTTACGAAATAGTGACACGAAAACAGAATAATCAGAATAATACACAGAAATTTTTACGAAAATAACAATAATAGAATAACAGAAACAGCAAAAGGGGTCTATATCTAATGTTGAACGCTAGGGTTGGGGTCGGTAGCGTTGAGGACGCAGGTAGAGGACCCAGAAATGGGGACAGGTCGTTGGTCGTAACGGTAACTTCCAGCGGTTATTACTGGAATAATCCGCCGTTGGGTCCTAAGAAGTGGGTACAACGGTGGGTGCAGGTAGCTCACCGTTGGGGCCTTTCGCTCGACGGGGTACAGAATGGCTGTTGTTGTGGGTTCGAGTTGAACGTACTAAGTTGTCGATGAAAAAGGTTAAACTCCACGACTTTGACCTATGAGAGACCTTTTCGTTCGGCCTGTCCTAACTGGCACTTGTACGGTTTCTCGCCGTTGTTTTGGGTGCAACGATGGGTCCAACCGAGTAAAAATGGGTACAATTCGCCGAAAATGGGTCCACTTAGTGGGTTCTGCTCGGTTTTGACTGGGTTTATTACTCAGAAATTTCCCACTAATACCTATTTTACCAAGTTAATCCTGTCACAACGCACATTTACCCCTAATTGAATATTATGAGACACATTTTTACACAAAATAATGAAAATGGAAATCGAAAAATATAAATGCTTAATGCAACAAGACAAAATATAAAAATATAAAAATCGTAATAAACGTGGCAAACACAGAATCAATATAATATATACAAGTATGTACACCTAATACTTCTCTGAGCCTGAGAATTAATTTACTTTTGGGGGTGCTAGGGGACTTGGGCAATTTTGAGGGACTCTGGTTGCCTTTCTGTGTCCTAGCCGTGTGCCTACCTACTGGGTTCGGATTTCTAAGAGTGCAAGAAATCCCCAGTTCTGACACCAAATTTGTAATGTGTTCGAATCCTGGTTCAACCTCCTCAGAATGGATGGCGAGTGATTTGAGGTAACCAGAAACAGGAGTTCGAATATTACCTGATAGTTTTTGTAGGCGGGCAGTTGGCCCTGCTACGGCTTTGCACAGTACCGTGGCAGGTTTAGGCGTCTCGGAGTTGAACAACTGAAAGGCTATAAAATTGTGACTCTACGTGTGGATGGGCAATGGTTAAATTCAAAGAGCAAAACTGTCTGAAGGAACAAGTACAAAGAATTTATTATGAAAACCTACTTTTACAATTGGGGCCGCGGGGTCGGAAGCTGTAGCACAAGAATGGATAATTACGTTAATGTTCGCGGTTAGACGGGATTCTATACAAAACAAAGGGGCAAGAATATGTGTGAAAAAGGTGTTTCGAAAAGTGTTGAAATATTGTTACGAGTGTGTGAGGCACCAGAGTCGTAGTCTTCGATGGGTCTATGAGTGGGTTCTAGAGGTGGGTCCAAGGGTTCAATGGAAGAGTTTTTGGGGCTAAATGCAGTAAGATCAGGCTCGAATTTAGAGAAGTCTCCAGGGGCTCTGTAACAGAACAGGAAACGTCCTGGATTACCCCGGCAAAGGCTGGGATGATAGAAGAAGGCCTGAGGGGCGCTGTTACGCGACAGGGTCGCTAAGTTCCTAGTTTTGAAAGTGAGGGTTCTAGGTCTTACCTCCAATTCCTTCCTGGCTCGTCTGGGAATCAAGGCTTCGGGGCTCGTCTTGGGCTCGCTGTTCGTCTAGCCTGCAACAGGTAGGAGGATTACGGCAGTACCTCGTGTCGACGGCAAAGGTCTTGTCTGGTGCGCCCTGGCCGTGGTTGGTAATAAAGAAAAGTCTCCCGTCCCTCTTCTCGAGCGTCGTTAGAAAGAATTTACAAAGGGGAGTCAATTTGAAAGTTCCAAGTCACACAAACGAAATACGGGGTCGGCAAATAAAAATGGCTAAGGTCTCACTGGCTCTACTCTACTCTTCACTTCTCTATCTCTCTCTAGTCGCTGGTACGTCGCAGGTCTTGTCTCTGGGGAGTCTCCGGTTCTGAGTGATGGCGGCGGGAGCGGGGGTATTTATACGCTCCCTTCCACAGTTGCGCCTGGGAGAGGCGCAGAAGGTCTTCTCCCTCCTGGGGCGCACCGCCCGAGTCAAGGTGTGAGGACTGCCCTAATCAGTGGCCTCTTTCAAAAGTCGGTAATCAAACTTATTTTAATTTGATTACAACACCAAGGAAATTGTCTTGGAGTTCGCCGAGTCATTTGGGGTACCTCCGTAATTCAAAACAAGTGCCATTAGCGCTCATCTGCGAGTTGCAGGAACTGAAGGGGAACTGGAAGTTTACACTCCATCTGACACACTGATTTCCAATCATTTTGAGCTTACGAAATAGTTACTTATTAGTCAAATGGTAGCTACTTAAATAGTGAAAAACAGTTCATTTCCCAATCCACAAAAATGTCTTTTTCGTCTCGGCAGTGTTGAATTGAGTCGTGGTTCCCTATCAGTCGTCGTTCAGTCATCCTACTGTAACAGAATTTCAATCAGTTTTTGCTCCTTCCCTTCTAGGACCCACAGAATGGTATTCATCAATCAATATAATATTATATTATTTTCACATTCAATTAAAGCCGTTTTTACTTTCGATTAAACCTTTTTCACATTAAATTAAACGTTTTTCACTTTCTGTTAAACCTTTAAATAACTATTTTTAGGTTTGACAAATTTTTTTGTTAACAAATTTAGCAGGCAATTTGCTAGTTAACAAATATCTACTTACCTAGCTAATTTTTATTTAACATAAAATACAAGGAATTACATTCAAATGGGGGAAACCCATCAAAATCTTCCACGAACATGAAAAATTCAATGTACCTAGTGGTTATCCACCGGCTGCAGTTGGTAGCAGTAGGGACATATATTGTCTGTTACGTGTATGTAGTTTTCGTAGTCCTAAGGAGTTATGTTGGTATTAACACGAACCCAAATATGTCTGTAGGTACCAACCTACTGACGATTCCTCCTACTCCACGTTAATTGGAAGTACCTACTGTAAAAAAGGTTTTATTCAATTGAAAATGAAAAAGTTCCATTCATGCAGCATGGCTATAAGAGCGAATTTTCAAAGAGCTATTCGTGCTATTGTGTAAAAAGATGATATAATGAGAAACCATACCGATTTTCGTAAAATTATATAATTTTTTCGTGATTTTAACATCTTTTTACCGATATTTGACCCTTATAAATTCAAATTTGACCCCCTCTTTCTTGAGAAAAATATTTTATCATCGAAATGATCCCTTCTTTGTGATTCACTTTCCCACACAAGGCCAGGTGAATTAATATTGGTTTTAGCCCATAATACCAATTTTTGACCCTAAAAAGTCCAAATTCGACCCATATTGTGTATGAAAAACAACTGAAATGGTATTTTTCCGTCTTTACTTGCCCTTCCATACTACTTTCAGTGATTTTATATCAATTATTCGCGAGTTTAGTAGGTTTTACCGATGTTTGACACATAAAAACTCAAATTGACCCCTTTAGAATTTTTGTATACTTATCTTTGTACCCAAGGATAGATATCCTCCGGGTTGATCCATAAACAAATATATTACGTATATACATATATACATAGAAATTGTTGTTAAAATCTAGGGATGAATTCAGGATGCTCTCAAACGGATTTGCCCATAAAACAGTTTCAAAAATTCATGTTCTGAAAATTTTGGACCCATTGCAATAGCTTCATTTTCTCTGAAAATTCGCTAAAAGGTTTTATTCACTTGAAAGTAATGGTTTAATTCTGTTTGAAAATCTGAATTCTGTTTCTCCGTGTATTTTGTTACGCAGTAGATTTTTCGTAGATGTTTATTACTTGTTAGAGGTAAGTAATTTTTGCTAGCCGTCTTTCTTAATTTTTCTTAGCTCACCATCCCATCACAGAAATGGGTGTGATCATGATCACCCCATAGTCTCCAGGGTAGTATTATGAACAAGCACTTTAAGGTGTTCAGTTTGTACCACATAATGGATATTATGGGAGTGAAGCATCAGCTTTATGGTGTTCTTAATGTTTTTGCATCGATCTTGGGGTTTCTTCGTGTCAGTAGTTTACAACTTGTTAAATGGTTCAAAATTATTATTACCAACCCCAACTAACCCAAAACTGCCTTACTACTACCTGATACAACTAATTATATTAAAACTACTTACCTGGTACATTTTCATAGAGCCAACACATCGATTTACCGCAGTAACCGATATTGTCACTGACCTTTTTCCAACCTATGTCCCTCACATTTTATTGATAGCTTTGATGAAAATATCCCATGCAACAGCTGTGGTTCCTCGAAAAAATTGTTTCCCTTTAATCTTGAGGTCGCCTTCATAGCAAACGTTATTCGATCGAGGATACCCTGTGACGTGATACAATTCCTTTGACAGTAAAAAGGTATCCAGAGCAGAGCAAAAGTGCAAAAAAGATGAAAAAAAAAAATCTTTTCCGACAAAGGCTAAGCTTATTACCGGTAAAAACCAGAAGCCACCGTCGACGGTTCATGTTTTGCTCGGGCGTTTCCTCACGATCTACGACACTATCGGCTGTCAATAGCATTTGCATGAAGCGTACGGACAAAGGCATCAAAACAGCAAGCGAGAAACAGTTGGAGAGCCGAAGGGCGGGGAGGTCAGGGAAGATAATTATACTGAAGCTCAGTTGTTGTTGGGATGAAATGAGATGACAAAAAGGAAGATAACTTCACTCTATTGGGCGTGTCGTTCAACGTTCCCCGCTCCATCATGTTCGTCCCCGCAGATCCACTGTCCCCACACCTTATCGCCTTTTATAGGTAGAACTCGCAAGTTTGTTTCCAAACTTTAAGCGGATTTTAAAACACCTCCCACGTGTGGGGACAGAGGAATCGCTAATTTAACATAGAGTACCACTGTCAACTGGGCTTACAGCCCTTCGAGTTTCACCGCACGTTTCAATGTGCAAGTTGGAATTTTGAACTTTTCAAACAATGGGACGCCTGGTACGTACCGAAAACGTTTCATTTTATGAAGTCTCTGCTGGTCAAAGATTAAATATCATGTGCGAATATGAACTCTCACATCGACACTCCTTTATATCAAACTATACATACAATTCCCCATATGTTCTCGAATTCTCAGTAATAATTATTGTGCGTGCCAGACTCTGCAATCCCCTGTTAATTGCGGGAAATGCCACTAGATGGCATATGAGCATCCTTTCCATGTGAGGAATATCCTCATTTGGGTTCTGCACTCCTTTTGGTTTATTATTCTGTGAATAGGTAATACACCTATGTATTCGCTCAGCAAAAAATTTTCATTACACCCCCTCAAAATTTTTTCTTTTCCGTTTCAAGTTGCGTAGATTCCAAAAATGCAACGCCGTACGCCGTCCGACGTATCTCGTGTACAGGCTTCATTTTCGGTCTAAAAAATTCGTTCTTTCGCACACATGCTCCATTTGGGCCCTAGTTGTGTCCCGAAACTTTTCAGCCCGATCGGAATATACCCAGGGGAGTTATGAGTGAAAATGTGTATAAAAATAGGTACTTTTTGTGTTTTAGTAACATGTTAGTAAAATGAGCTTTTGAGGTATCGCTTTCCATGTTTTTGGGGACGATAAGACCGAATATGAAGTCGATTTTGACCAAAGAGTGGAAAATAGAGGTTCTACCAAATGCTCAGCTCCCAAAATTGATTTTTTATTAGTCAAAAACCTGGGAAATCGTCTGAAATCATCATCAATTTGTACAATTACACTAGAAAAAGTGACAACACGTGGATCAAGACGATTAAATGGCACTACCAATGATCAAAGATAAATTGAAAAAAAGAGAAAAAAAAGCGTTACTAATTCGTGTTCTAGGGGCCAAAAATGTTGGAAACCATCAGAAATAGCTATTTCACACATGAAATAAACAATAAATGAACATAAATAAAACATTCATAAATGAAACAACATTTCTGTAGGTATGTCCAACAGAATAATAAACCCATGTGACAAGGGCTTTGCAGCGTTTTATGGTCGGGGAGGTGTCTAGACGAGCACAATCGTTTGATAGTTCAGTTCATGTTAATCCTTCACACAGCCCTTGTTTTTCACGTCAACTCGGGTCTCTGAGTTTCGGGAATGGTTTTGCCAGTTTCGAGCCAATATAATGGCGAGTTAGGTAGGGATTTCCCATCCTTTACATCCCTAGCCGGGTTAGTTAATCGCCCTCACAATAATTAAACTAAATTAATTCAACTAAATCGTCCCCATCATCTAAAATTAGGGATGGGCGTTTCTGTTGTTCTTGAGAAACGAAACAGTTCGTTAATTTTATGAAACAGTTTCGGGAAAGCTGTTTCAAAATAACAGCATCGGCAGCAATAACGCTTCAAGAAATTTCGGCACAGCCTATCTGTTTCTTCGTTTTTCCTGCTGCGAAGCTTTCTTTTGCAACAGAAACGGTTTCGTAACACCCAGTTTCTTTCTTTATTTTTCCTACAACGAAACTGTTTCGTTTTTCCTGCTGCGAAGCTGTCTCTCGCAGCGGAATTGGCAATTTCGGGTTCCAAGGTTGCCAGGGGTTGGCTACCTTGGTACCCGAAATCGAACCAAGACCGTAAAAGTTCGTTTCGTCTTTGGCCGTTCTTTTGAAACGGTTGTTTCAGGTTATGAGAAACTGTTTCGTCGTTTCTTCGAAACAGTTTCACGATTTTTTCCCATCCCTATCTAAAATGGTTGTCATGGTATCCTCCCAGAACCACACACAACCTTGCTATGTAGAAATAAGATCTCGCCAAATAAACGTAGAAGTGGGGACGGAAGTCGCAGGAGAGCCGAGGGCCAGCCTGGACATCCCCACCATCCTCCACTAGCTGGAGGATGGAGGGAGACAGCTCCCAAGCCTATATATACTCGCCTCCTTCGCCTTTCCACCCATTCTACGCTCTCCTCTAGTCGCTGGCTACTCTCTCTCCTCCTTACCTCGTCTGTCTCCTCAACCTAAAAGATCTTGGGCATGGTGGTGATTCGCTCATAACCTAACCAAGCAAACTACCCTAAAAGATCTCGGGCATGGTGGTGGTCCGCCCATAACCAAACCGAGCAAGCTCCAAAAAGTTCCTGGGCATGGTGGTGGTCCGCCCATAACCAAACCAGGCAACGCTCCCGAAAAGATTCCGTGCATGGTGGTGGTCCGCCCATAACCAAACCGAGCAAGCTCCAAAAAGTTCCTGGGCATGGTGGTGGTCCGCCCATAACCAAACCAGACAACGCTCCCGAAAAGATTCCGCGCATGGTGGTGGTCCGCCCATAACCAAACCGAGCAAGCTCCAAAAAGTTCCTGGGCATGGTGGTGGTCCGCCCATAACCAAACCAGGCAACGCTCCCGAAAAGATTCCGCGCATGGTGGTGGTCCGCCCATAACCAAACCGGGCACGTCCCCCCTCACGCCGCTCGTGGTGGATGTACGCTCAAACACATCCATCACAATGGTTATGAATGACTATTGAACTTATCTGTTATTCAATTTATTAGGGATAAATAGGATAGGCGCTTGTACATGTATGTTAGCAGTTTATGTATATAAGCGATAATTATAAGATAGTGTATTTTAATCTCAGAACACAACATGTATTACTTTAGAGTTTTTAATATGCAACTCCTCCCCATATTACGTGTTTTCTTCAAGCGGTAAGTAGCTATACAAGGAATCTTTATTTGTTTGGGTTATAAATAATTCTTGAGTAAATGCGCTTTAAAAAAAACTACTTACCTATTCTATTCCATTCCTCTCTAGATTATTGTTTGGCAACTAGTTGTTGTATTATTGGAAGATTTTAATTTGCTTAACGAGTATTAATACCCCTAGTTCATACCTACACAACCATTACACTTACCTAATCTGTGTGTTTTCATGTTTCAGATAACTTACTGACAAATTTCGCTGTCATAGAATGGTAAGTGTTTTGAAAGTATCAGTTTGTTCAAAAAGCCTTATAAAATAGAGATTAGCGTAACAGGATTTACAAATCGGTAGGTTCTTACACTACCAATGCCACGTTCCATGTTTCATCAGTAGTTTTTGTTGAGGATAGCACTTTGGAAAATGCACCCTAGAATTATGAAATACCTACTAAATCACCCGCGGTGAAATCCTGGAAACCCATTTCGAAGAATAAAAACGGTGTTATTGGTAGGTTGTCTATTTCCACTAATACACGAAACCACCACCACCACCACCACAGGAACCATGTTCAGTAACAAACAGTAACTGAAGGCACATTGGAGAGAAGTAACCTTATAAATAGTCCCCAAAAGTGAAAGGTGGTGAGATTGGGATTGGCTGTGAAGATGTTTTCCCTTCTCCTTTCACCTTCAGAACCAATCTCAATCCTTTCACTACAAGGTCACCTCTCTCCAATGTGCCTTCAGTTATTGTTTGTTACTGACGATGGTTCCGATGGTAGTGGTGGTTTCGTGTATTAGTGGAAATAGACAACCCTTCATGAACTCCTCTTTTATTCTATGCAATACCTACTCATGTTTATGATTATATTTGTCTGTTTAAGCTGATGAATGTTCCTCTTCTCATCAATATTTTTACAACTTCATGTCCATATCCAAAGCCCCGTTTCTGAATTTCCCGCTCCAAGGCTCAAATTATCCTGTTTTCCCCGATTTGACCAATTTTGGTTTATTATTTTCAATAATGAACCATTGGAATCGAGCAAGAAAAAAAAAATTCTTACCCACCCTCAAAATTTGATGGTTTACGTTTCAAGGTATGTAGAATCCGAAACTGCAATAAAAATATTTCTGTCTGTCCGCCGTACGCCGTACGGGCCACTTTTCTCAGTTACCATGAAACAAAATTGATGAAATTCGGGTTATAGGTTCCGTTCGGGGTCTAGTTGGTCCTCGAAGCTCGACGTTACTGTCAGTCATCTCTAAGGGGTTCAAAATAGGGGTTGAAATTTTCAGAACGCCGTATCTCAAAAACTTTAGATTGAAGGGTATGGTTTTTTTAACGATATTAAATTTGTCTTGAGCTAAACAATTGTTTAAGACCACCCGGAGCACTGTACGTCCAGCCGTTCGTGTGCACCAAAAAGCTTCGTCAACACGATCGTGAATCAAACGGTATAAATCCGGCCGGGATTTCATCACTAAGGAGCACCTGATTGTAATCAAGGATGGCTGTATGAAGTCGAGTTGTTTGTTCTACGATAATTATTTCATTTGGCAAGTGATGGACTATTGGATTTTGTTGGTAGGTACTTCTGAAACTTAAACAAACGTTGAAGTATTATTGATGGGTAAATTATTAAACAATGGCAAATTATTACACACCGGCAAATTATTACACAACGGTGAATTATTACACAACGGTAAATTATGACACCAAGGCAAATTATTACACAACGGTAAATAATTACACAACGGCTCAACTACCCAGAAGGGGCTGGATTTTGTTGATAGGTACTTTTGCAACTTGAACAACCGTAGAAGTATTATTGATGGGTAAATTATTACACAATGGCAAATTATTACACAACGGTAAATTATTACACAACGGCTCATCTACGCAGAAGGGGCTGGATTTTCTGGATAGGTACTTTTGCAACTTGAACAACCGTTGAAGTATTATTGATGGGCAAATTATTACACAATGACAAATTATTACACAACGACAAATTATTACACAACTGCAAATTATTACACAACGGTAAATTATTACACAACGGCTCATCTACCAAGAAGGGGCTGAATTTTGTTGATAGGTACTTTTGCAACTTGAACAACCGTTGAAGTATTATTGATGGGCAAACTATTACACAACGGTTCATTATTCTATCTCCGTAGAAGGAGAACCTATACAGGTAAATTATTACACAACGGTTTAGGTAGGTACCTAGTAACGAGTACGGGGTTAGGTACAATCCTACGGAGAGTCCGCGATCTAAATAATATGTGTAGAATATTACATATTATATTATATAGACGGATTATCTATACAGAGAGCTGTGATCTGTAACAGAAGGGTATTCTGTACAAAATAATAAACCGTTGTGCAGCGATTTGCAGCGTTTTTCTACATGAAGTTCTAAAAAAGAAGAAAAAACTCACTTTTATTATAATTTATATTTTCGTTGGTTTTTCAATAACTACTATGCATTGTTCCAATTGGGATGGTTCTTGTTTTGTTTGATAAAAATGGAAAAACAAAAATATCTACCTAAGTGCACTAACTATCACTCATAATAAGTTTGTTCGCAGTGACCACCTGACGGTTAGCTGACCGTCAAAAAGGCTTTTGGCCGTTCCCAGTGGGTCTTAGACTTTTCGGACTGTTAATATTCATGACCAGCTGTTCGCAGTGTTCCTGACCATCCAACATGAGTTTTCTGATCGTCGTTCAAGTGCACATAAAATAGGGCGGACAAGAAACTGACTATGCACTGCCTTCTCGATTCCCAACTTTTATATAACTAAAACCCTTCTCAAACGCTTATCAAGATGGTATTGGATTATGGTTGGTTTCTTAACGTTTTCTTGGTGTCAGCTGACTGTCAGATCAAGCTAGTAAGAACAAACCTCGTATTCATTTTTTATACAGGTGGTGTTTAGGGGAAGGGATCTCCTCTCACTGAAAAATGGTTTCACGCAAGTTAAGTGGGAAAAATCATTTCACGCTAGTAGGATAAGAATGTAGGTTCTGGAACATCCTGTTTCAACATGCTCGTCAGTCTAACCAGCTGCCTCCTGCCTTAGCGGGCGAGTCCACCTTCTCACCACCCCCTCACCAACCCCCTCACCCACCCCTTACCAACCCCCCCCCCCCCCCTCTCCCCCTCATCACCTCACCCCCCTCGACCCTCACCCCCTAACCCCTCACCCTTACCCACGTCCACCCCCCCCCCCCCCCATGGACGTCGCCATATCGCCCCCTGCCGCCTACAACCGCCCCCACCCCGCCTCCAGAGCTCCACCCACCCCGCCTCCAGAGCTCCACCCACCCCGCCCCCAGCCGCCTCCAGACCTCCACCCACCCCGCCCCCTGCCGCCTCCACCCACCCCACCCTCCTCCACAGCCCTCAGACCCTCCTCCTACCCCTCCGCCCACAAACCTTCACCCATCATCCATCATCACCCATCAACCTCCTACCACCCTCCCCCCCCCGCCTCATCCCCTCACCCTCGCCACCCTCACTGCCTCTCACACCACCACCCTCTCACCCTTCACCTCCAACCTTCTGAACAATTCTATTCCCCCCAATATCAAGCTGTGCCTACAAGGACCTGTGTGGGCAGGTCTAATCAAATTTGGAAAGGTCTGGACAATCACCCAGGCCACTGAACCACCTGCCTCAGCAGGTCTCAACAATCATCCAGGCCACTCACCCACCTGCCTCAGCAGGTCTGAACATGCGCGCCTCAGCCCACCCTATTTAAGGAGCAGCGGGCCTCCCAGCAGCCACATTTCGTTCTGAGTTCTCAACACAGCAACAGCTCTCTCTCTCTCTGCTCCTCACTGCCAGTACTCCAGTTTCCTCAGCACCAAATAAATAGGAACCATTTAAGGTATTTACCCCTATTAATTTCTTGTTAGGAAATTAATTTTTTTTTGAAATACCAGCACCCCCCCCCCCCCACCTTTTACTATTTTTCTGTTTTCCCAATTACTGTAGAAGTTTTTTCTTTAGTTCTCACCCAGTTTTTCCGTTCATTTTCTGTTTACTTTACTGATTTTCATTTATCTCCCTTTTCTGTCGTTTTTTTTTCGTTTTTCCACGTCCTGCAATAGATTTTCTCACTAGTTGAACCCAAGTTTCGAAGAAGTATTTATTTAATTTACCCCAACACAGATTTTTCACCCCCTTTCCAATAATAGTGTTCTTTTTTCCATATCCTACAATAGTTGTTTTTTCCCCAAGCTTTGAAGAAGTATTATTTATTTAATTTACCCCAACTCAGTTTTTACCCCTTTCCCATAGTAGTGTTCATTTTTTTCTATTTGTTTTTGTTTTCATACTCCATAATTTTTTTTCTTTTCTCATTTCTTGAGACCCAATTTTGAAGAAGGATTTATTTACAACTGTTTTGGTGCCCTTTTTGCGTTCATTTTTTTTTCTTCTTGTTCAGAGGATATAAAATTAATTTTTTTCCTTAAAAGAGAATTTTCCTTTTTTCTTTGTTACCTATTTGCATTTCATAGAAGAGCGCTAATTTGATTTTTTTTTTCCACATAGAAAAAGCGTTTATTTAATTTTTTTCCCTCATAGAAAAGGGGTTAATTTGATTTTTTTTTTCTATTACCTATATAAGAGTACATTTCTTTTTTTTTTTTTTTAATTGGAAGCATACTATTCTTTTTTTTGTTGTAAAAATGGCATCGTCATCAAAAACATGTTCTTTCTGCAAATTGCCCTTCCCCTGCCACTACTTGCTATTGCAGCACGAGGGAACCTGTGGGCAAAGGAAGGCTGACGATGACTTCGTACTATGCGACAGGTGTGGTAGAAATTTAAATTCTCCTGCCCATAATAACAACTGTGACGCGCCCCCGCTTAAAAAAACGCGGTTTTCTTCCCCAACACCACCACCACCAGGAGATGCAGATTTGTTTGATTGTATTTGCCAGTATTGTGGGGAAGCGTTAAATAGTCCACCCGAAAGAATCACACACGAATTACTCCATACAAGACAGCTAGTATGTGCAAAATGTGGGGAAGTTTTTACGAATATGTTAGAAAAAATAGATCATGAATTATTCTGTAAGTGTGATTTGTTATGTGATACGTGTGGTGGACATTATGCTAGTGCAGCACTCTTTGAAGCACATAGGTCATTATGTACCACAGTAACATCCGTTAACAACAATAGTCGAAGGCCCACTGATCCCCATGTGAGAAATTTACTTGCCACCCAAACGAATAATGATTATATTTTACCGTATGAGACAGCATTTACCAACCGAATTGCATCATATTTTATCCAATCAAACTTTACATTAGATCTGCCGCTGTTTTTAAATGATGTGAGGAAGAAGATAATTCGAATTTTACAACAATCCCTCAATGATCACGGCCCGATCAAGTTCAACCTTTTTATAGATTGCCTTATGGTTAATATTTTGAACGAAAACCTAGAAACTAATATAAAGGTACGAAATGAAATCTTGTTAGACCATATGGAAATCAATGGCATATTAAATACTATGTTTACCAAATTGAACAATGAACTATCGGAGTTGGAGTTAAAGAAAAGTGGGTGGAAGTTGGACGTGATATATGGGCTACGCTTAAAAATCAACAAGTATTCCCCGTTACGTGGAGGGGCTGGCCCCATTAGGCTACCCAAGAGTATATCCGATAGGAAGGGATGCATAAATGTCCCTTCTGATGGTAACCGTTGCTTCCAATATGCAATTTTAGCCAAATTCGTACCATGTAATCACATGAGAGTATTGCATTATACCACGATCCCACATCGCTACGATTTTAGTTGTGTATCGTTCCCCACCTCCCTACACGATATTAAAGTTTTCGAAGCTAGGAATAATATATCAATAAACATCTTTACGCTAAATGAAAAAATGGTAGTGTGCCCGAAGAAGATCGTGAATAGAGAGTTGGATGACCACAGGGACTTCCTCATGCTAGAAGAAGGGGACAATAGGCACTATGTGTACATCAAAGATTTTAACAGATTAGTTCGCAGTCAAATAACAAAACATGAAAAACGCATAAACATCTGTAAACGCTGCTTATGGTTCAAAAGAGTCGATCCTCTCTCAGGTGAAATGCAAAGTCATGAAAATTTATGTAACCTTAATAAGCCCGTAGCAGTCACAATGCCAAAAGAAGACAGTAAGTTTATCGAATTTAAAGAAGTAGAAACTTCCCTTCGAGTCCCATTTGTTATATATGCCGATCTAGAGAGCTTTCTTCTACCTATGCAGTCAGCCCAACCGAATCCAAATACACCCCACACATTCCCGTACAATAAACATGAACCAAATTCAGCATGCGCATTTTTATCAATTGATCCTTCTGTTGCATCGTATGCGCAGCACCTGGATCAATTATTTTTATATCGAGGAGCTGACTCAATTGGCAAGCTTTTAAACTATTTAACATACATAGCGGTTGAAGTGGAGAAAATATATGCTCGAAATGAAAAAATGCTCCCTCTGACCCCAGCCCAACAGGTGGATCATAACAATGCAACTAGCTGCTATTTGTGTGACAAACCATTCACATCCACAACAACAAATGTAAAAGTGCGGGATCACTGCCACATAACAGGAAGGTATCGGGGTGCTGCTCATTCCGAGTGCAACATCCGCTACCGAATTCCAACCTTTTTACCCGTATTTTTCCACAACCTTTCGGGGTATGATTCCCATTTCATTATACCCCATTTGAATACAGTGGATAAGAAGAGGGTAAATGTAACAGCAGCTAACACTGAAAATTATATATGTTTTAGCAAATATGTTTCGAATAAGTTCTACATACGCTTTTTAGATAGTTTTAGATTTTTATCCTCCTCGCTTGACAAATTGAGTCAGACTCTCTCAAATTTTAATATACTTCCCAAATATTTTACCAGTCCCCGCTTGCTGAATTTGGTTAAACAGAAGGGTGTATACCCATACGAGTACATGGATTCGGAGGCTCGTTTCCGTGAGACCCAATTGCCGTCAATTGAAAAATTCTATAGTAAATTGCGGCATGCGGGAATCACGGAAGACGAATACAAACGGGCCCAAGAAGTTTGGAGAGAAGCTGGCTGTGACAATATGGGCGATTACCATGACTTGTACCTGAAAGTGGATACCCTTCTTCTAGCGGAGGTATTTGAAGCGTTTAGGGACATCACACTCAAGTCCCACAAAATAGACCCCGCCCAATTTTATACGACCCCCCATATGACCTGGACCAGTATGCTCCGGATGACTGGGGTAAAGTTGGAGTTGCTCACCGATTACAACATGCTTCTTATGGTTGAATCCGGTATCCGGGGAGGTCTAGTTCAGGCTTCGGGGCGTTATTCTAAAGCTAATAATGTATACACCCCCCGCTACGACCCCACCAAAGATAGTACTTTTATAACTTACCAAGACTGCAATGCCCTTTACGCCACGGTTATGACTATGCCCCTTCCGATAGGTGAGTTCTCATGGGTTGATCCGGGTAGCATTGCACTGGACACATTGAGGGAAGACGACCCTTATGGTTATCTTCTCGATGTGGACCTAGATTACCCGGATCAACTCCATGACGATCATAGTGATCTGCCATTCCTCCCCGAGAAATTGTCCAGCGTCGGGGGAAAACTAGTGGCACATCTAGGTCAAAGAAAAAATTATGTAGTCCACTATATGACACTAAAACAAGCACTAGAACATGGTCTCATACTGGTGAAAATAAATCGAGCGATCCGCTATCGACAATCCAAATGGCTGAAACCCTATATCGATATCAACAACGAGCTCCGTAAGACCGCCAAGAATGATTTCGAGAAAGACCAATTCAAATTATATAATAATGCCATCTATGGCAAGACGTGTGAACAAATTAGGAAACGTATTGATGTCAGACTCGCCACCACATTTGCTCAAGCCGAGAAACTCATCGCCAAATCAAATTTTAAGGGCTCTACCATTTTTAATGAAGATTTAGTGGCGATTGAAATGGGGAAAACGTCCATACTTTTTAATAAAGCCATTTACGTGGGGCAGGCTATTTTAGATCTTTCAAAAACCGTGATGTATCGTTACCAATATGATGTCATGAAGAGAATGTATCCAGGGGATCGACTCAAATTAAATTATATGGATACCGACTCATTCATATGGACGATCAAGACGGACGATTTTTATAAAGATATGGAAGGGGAAATGGCAGATCGGTACCTCGATACCTCCAACTACCCAACACAACACCCCCTTTATTCCCCCCTGTACAAAAAGTGTTTGGGTAGATTCAAGGACGAGGCGGCAGGGAAGATCATATATCGTTTTGTAGCATGTAGGTCCAAAATGTACGGTATTGAAATCGAGGGGAAAGAATATAAGCGTGCTAAAGGTATCCAACGGACTGTAGTAGAAAATCAAATTACCGTTGATGATTATCTAAAATGTATTACATCCTCCACAATTAGCCGCCATGTCTGCACTAGCATTAGATCAAAGAACCACAATGTCCAAAGTATCGTTTTAAATAAAATATCGCTTTCCCCACACGACGATAAACGTCACATTTTACCTAATGGCATCGACACATTAGCCATAGGACATTATAGCCTGCGTGAGGAATAATGCTCCGTATACTTTTTTTAATTCTTTCAATTTAGCATTTTCCAATTGTAGGTTATCAAATTGTAGGATTTTCAAATTTTAGGTTATCAAATTATAGGATTTTCAAATTTTAGGTTATCAAATTGTTGGATTTCTAGTCATTATGTTTTAATTTTTTCAATTTTCTAGTCAATTAGGTGTAGGAATAATAGCGGGGATGCGAGGAATATTATCTCAAAGTACTCCATCCCCCACCTCCCGTGTGTGTGAATGTAATAAAGGCAGAACCAGTAATAGAGGCAACTCCGGTAGAAGACCGACGGGAGCAACCAAACTGCTGCGTAAGCAGCTGGAAAGCGTTATTCGCTTTCTCGGGGGTTGCCGGAGCAAGTGACGGATATTCTTCTGTCGGTTTTAGTCTTGTTTTGTCGAACGAATTTAAAGTATTCCTCCTCGAATCCTTAATTTTCGTTCGACTTACAGCAACCGGCAATTGTTGTATACTCCTTGCTCCACTCAAAGCGTGGGTGGGCTCGAGGGTCGGAACCGGGTTGCCCTCTCCCTTACTGGTTCTGACCGGTATGAATGCGTGAGTGAATGTAATTTATTATTGAATGAATGTGGATGAATGAATGAAGGGAGGGAACACCCAGTTTTATATTTTCAAAGGTGGTGGTGGTAGCATTGAAAAGTGTATAAATAGGGGGGCATTAGGTAGAAAAGTCACATTATCCATCATGCAGTTGCGTAGACTAGACGTCAGCCTTCCCGTCGTAAATATTAACGAGGACGATGCCACCATGCACGATGCGAGAACTAGGCATAGCGAGTTGCTACCAAATAGCATACGATGCATCATATGTGCAACTTCGAATGGCGGCAAAACCAATTTAATGCTCAATCTATTGTACTCTTCATTAGGGTTGAAATTTGAAAATATCCATCTCTTTTCGAAAACGCTTTTTCAACCAGGATACATTCAGTTGTGCAATGTTCTAAAACCTCTGAACGAAATAGGATTCTATAGGTACTCAAATAGTGACGATGTCCCACTGCCCTGTCAAACCAACCCAAACTCGATTATGATATTTGATGACATTGCTTGTGAAAAACAGGAGCGTATTAGGATGTATTTTAGTATGGGCCGTCACAGCCAGACTGATAGTTTCTATCTGGCGCAAAGCTATTGTCGTATCCCTAAACATTTACTGCGAGATTGTGCGAACTTGATAATTGTATTTCGTCAAGATACGTTGAACATGAAAAAAATTTATGACGATCATGTCAACATGGATATGAGTTTCAATAAGTTCAAGGAAATTTGTTCATTATGTTGGGAGCAACATCAATATGGATTTTTAGTTATTGATAAAGAATGTGGTGTCAGCACTGGTCGTTACCGTCAAGGGTTCGATACATATATAATACCCTGAGGGAGCAGGAGGAGGAATCAGTTACTTGTCAACCATCGAAGAAGAAGTAACATGGAGAACTCAATAGCGCAAGTACGAGAAAATATTCGCAAGAAATATAATCAGATAAGGAGGAGCAGAGAGGAGAAGGAGGCGCAGCTAAAAAGGAAATACGAACCTCTTCGTGACGTAGTGGCAGGCTCAGTCGAACATATAAGACCAGCCCTACCACCATTTCATTTTAAAGAAGAAGAAGAAGAAGAAGAAGACCAATTCAAATTCGTCAACAAAAGAAGAAGGAGGATGAGAACAAGGAGAAGTACGAATGTGCTGGACATATTCAAAACCAGTTACGAGGAGGAAGAGGATGGATCATCAGACGTCGATCTATCATCTGGAGTAATGAAGAGTGAAGGACGAAGTTCAAGATCAACACCCTACGAGAAGATCAAAGCAGATGGTAACACTATTATACCATACATTCTAGTTTCACCGACCGATGGAGGAGGAGGAGGACCATCTACTGGAGGAGAAGGAAATTTGAAGAAGGACCAGTTGAGAATAATTGAGACACCGTCTACTACTACAAAAAATGAAATACCGAAGATGGAGGAAGGAGATGGAGCAAGAAGAAAAGATGAAGACATCACATCAGAATATATACGGAAGAAGATTGATGGGGACCCTGATTTTGATGAAACATACGGGATACGATATGACAAAGCATCAAAACGATTTACAATGGGTGACAGCTACGTGGAATTCAAGAATGATAGGATCGAATTAGGGAACTCTATGAAAATCGAATGCACTCGAGGACTGTTGGAATTATTGTTTGCAAAAAGACCAGATATGAGCATAATTAGGGACCACGATTTACAGTCTTACAAGAAAATATTGAACGAAACGAATGCTCATAAGAAAAGATATAGTTCATCAGAAGTGTGTTTTGTGGATTTGAAACATCCAAAATGGCATATAATAAAGAGTCTGTTGACAAAAACAGCGAATAAACCGGGGTCAAAACAATGATTGTGCTCCTCAGTGTAGAAGAGACCAAGTATCCGAAAGGCAAGTCGCACAGCGCACGAGTAGTGAGGTCTCTATTTTTTTCTGAACACTTGGAGTTGAGCGATATTAGGTATTAGGGAACGCAATTATTAGGTGGGGAACGCAATTTTTCTTATTATTAGGTAGGGAAAGCAACATCCGAAAGGGCATATAATAAAGAGTCTGTTTACAAAAACAGTGAATAAACCGGGGTCAAAATAATGATTTTGCTCCTCAGTGTAGAAGAGGCCAAGTATCCGAAAGGCAAGTCGCACAGCGCACGAGTAGTGAGGTCTCTATTTTTTTTTTCTGAACACTTGGAGTTGAGCGATATTAGGTATTAGGGCACGCAATTATCAGGTAGGGAACGCAACTTTTCCAATTATTAGGTAGGGAAATCAAGAAATGGAAGTCTACTACAGAAAAAATAAGAATCAAGATGGAAGTCAGCTGCAGAAGAAGAAAGAAAGAGAAGAAGAAGATGATGAAGAAGAAACAGAAGAAGACGAAGGAGAAGAAGACGGAGACAAAGAAACAGAAGACGAAGAAGAAGCAGAAGGAGAAGAAGACGGAGACAAAGAAACAGAAGAAGAAGAAGAAGAAGACGGAGATGAAGAAACAGAAGAAGAAGAAGAAGAAAACTCGACAGATGGTACCAAGATAATACAAAAAAGGATGGGTACCCGTCAACATGGATCAGTACACGACGAGACTTGAGCAATGATGGAAGTCAAGAAGAGAATTGTGGAAGAGCTTCATCGACCTGCAAGAAAGAATTATCCTAGGAGGAGAGTACTCCTAAAGGGGATAGATGACCTATGGCAAGCGGATCTGTTGGAGCTGCAACCCTATTCCCGATTCAACGGAGGACATCGATTCATACTGGTAGTCATTGATTGTCTATCAAAATATGTTTGGGTGGCACCACTCAAATCCAAGACAGGTGCTGCAGTCTGTGACGGATTCAAGAAAGTATTTGATGATTCGAGCCCACGCCTACCGCGGCATCTGCAGACAGATAAGGGAAAGGAGTTCTACAACGGGAAAATGCGGCTGTTATTGGAGAGTCATAATATTAACCATTATTCGACATACAGCAACCTGAAAGCGTCCATTGTGGAACGTGTCATACGAACGTTGAAGACGGAACTGTGGAAAAGTTTCAGCCTGCAAGGAACCTACAAGTGGATGGATGCTATTGTGGATGTTATCAACAAGTACAACAGATCAAAACATCGCTCGATCAAGATGGCACCAATAGAAGTCAAGGGGAAACGAAAAGAGGCCTTCGCACTCAAGACCCTCTACGAGAAGAAGAAAGGTACACCATCCCGCCCCAAATTCAAATTGGGTGATCACGTGAGGATATCCAAGAGGAAAGCGGAATTTGAGAAAGGATACACTCCCTCTTGGTCTACAGAGATATTCAAGATCGTCAAGTTGAAGAGGACTATACCACCTACCTATATACTGGAAGATTCGGACAAGAAGACAATTGCAGGTGGATTTTATGAAGAGGAGCTACAGCTGACCAAATATCCAAACGTATATCTGGTTGAAAAGATAGTAAGGCGAGATGGTAATGGCCGTGCACTTGTGAAATGGTTGGGTTTTGACTCACGACACAATAGTTGGGTCAACACTGCTGATTTCAGTGGAGGAGGAGGAGGAGGAGGAGAAGAAGTATAAAAGGAGGTAGTGGCAAGAGGTCAGCTCAGTTGCGACATAGATCACAAAGGGACAACATCATGTTGAATGTACAAGAGCACCACCGAGTCATCGAAGATGGTGGGATTGAGAGGGTGGAATATCATTCTCACTATCCCTATGGATGTTCATTGGATCATGGACAAGAAATAAGGATTGCCATCCAACATCAAGACCTATTTACCCTACCATGTCAAAGTTTCTTGGATATACACGGACGTTTCCTGAAGGAGGACGAATCTGGGAAGCCTGTCTCTGCAACTATGAGCACAAATCCCTTCCCATTTCTCTTTGATGAGATACGTTACGAAATATGTGGATCGGAAATCGATCGTGTGAGAAATCCTGGCATCACTTCGACAATTAAAGGCTATGTGTCCTTCATGAGGGGGACGGAAAATCTACTGGAGGCCTACGGATGGACCACTCAACGGGATACGGAACTAGTCTCCAACGAGGGATATTTCAACGTATGCATTCCATTAAGCATTCTACTCGGATTCTTTGAAGACTATCAAAAAGTTGTTATCAACGTGAAGCAAGAATTGATCCTACTCCGTTCAAGAAGGGATGAAAACTGTTTCACATCACTAGCGCCAGCGGCAGACGGCGGCATCAGAGAGAAGGCAATAATCAAGCTGACTGGTATCTCGTGGCGAGTACCCTATTTGACACTGGACGTAACACATCGGCTTCAACTCTACCGCCATCTGGAGAAGGAGAAGTCAATTAAAATGGATTTTCGATGCTTGGAACTATATGAATACCCTCTACTACCTACAACACAGAAACAAGTATGGAACGTGAAGACATCATCTTCAGTCGAGAAGCCGAGATATGTTATTTTGGGATTTCAAACGGGTAGAAAGCACACTGTGGAAAAGAGTGCTACTGTTTTTGACCATTGTAGTTTAACAAATGTCAAATTATTTTTGAACTCGAAATGTTATCCTTATGATGATCTGAATGTGAACTTTGATAGAAACCAATATGCTATACTCTACCGAATGTATGCTACCTTTCAGCAGAGTTTTTATGGTGTCGATGTAAATTACCCTTTATTGTCAATAATGAATTTCAAAAGAGCAGCACCTCTAGTTGTACTAGATTGCTCGAAACAGAGTGAATCGATCAAATCAGGGCCAATTGATGTTTTGTTAGAATTCGAGTCAAGTACTGCATTCCCTGCCAACACTACAGCCTACTGTCTAATTATCCACGATCGATCTATCGAATACAACCCCCTCACCAATATCGTTCGGCGAATGGTATAAAAGAAGGGGAGGGAGCGAGTAGATTCTCAGTCTTGAACATGTCGTCACAGAAGAGAGAGGTCGTCATAGATATCCAATGCTTTCTCAACAACCACATGCGATATGTGGTGAAGGAGCTATCCCTCTACGACTTGAATCACCACTCGTCACAGCACTGGATCTTCAAACCCCCCGAAGGACTTTGTATCCATGTCAAAAAAGCGATACGAGTCAATGATTGGGTTACTCGCCACCTCCATGGACTTACCTGGGAAGAAGGTGATGTGGAGTACAATAAACTACCGAGCATCATGAACTGGATCGCCAACATCTATGACGTCATCTATGTGAAGGGACAACAAAAGATTGAGTTTCTACTTCAACAAATCTCCTCCAGTTCAAGACCGACATTTGTCAATGTTGAAAATTTGGGATGTCCTAAAATTAGCATCTTACTAGAACCATTCAGGTTAGGGAACCATTGTGTACATCACAACTTTGATCCCACATTGTGTACTACCTATAGATCAAAGGCAATAGGCCGTTGGATTTTATGTAATAATTTTCATTAAGAAGATTTTGTTTGAGAATAAATTATCATTTGAAACACATTATTATATTTTTAAAAGAAAGAGATGATATTATTTTACTTCGTGAATAAACTTTGAAAAAAAGAATCCTCGTTGTTTTATTTATTTGTTCATCCAATAATTTTTTAGTGAAGTTTGTACATACTCGTAAATATTCTTCAAAAAAATGAATGAAGAGCTTGAGAGGAGGTAGGCAGCTCAGCTGTGGGCAATATTGAACGGGAGCGGACAACATAGAACGGGAGCGGACAAGTTTGAACCAGAACAAACATGTGAACGCTCAACACAGCGAGAGGTAGGCGGAGCCTTGGAAGGTGGTGAGGGGAGGCGGTAGCCAATCAGAGGGGGACGGTGAAGGTTGGTGGGGGTAGCTACGGAGAGTATATAAGGACGAGCGGCCCCCATCCACCTCATTCGACCCACTGCCACCACTGCCGCCACCACCGAAACAAGTGAAATCATGAGCTCACTATCTGCCCAGCTGAACGTGATCAACAATAGAACCACTGGAATCAGTAATCTTAGTGAGTTGAGAATTGGACAACCCTATGTAATCGTCGAATTCTCCCGGCTGACTACCCGCTTTGGAGAAACAATTGTTGCAACATTGGCACCCCGTATGGGGTATGTGCAAACCGAACCCATCAAAGTCTTCCTACCAAAGAGGTTCACCTGCTGCTTCACGGACGAAGTTATTGAAGAATATAACAAGAATACATTCCTCAATCATCCCATCAACCTGGTCTACAAGGGAATACTCAACAGAAAACACGACGTTGAATTCCTGTAAAAAAAAAGACCATCATGGACCTCGCCAAACGCCTGAATGCAACTCTCCGTGGAGGATCGAGGATTGGACAAGTAAGCGACCTACAAGTAGGGCAAGCCTACGAAATTAAAAGGTTGCAAATCATCCCACCCAAAGAAGGAAGCAATAAGCCTCCTGCATTAGTGGCGCACATCGAATACAACACCATTGGGATCCCCTATCCAGCGAGAATCTACCTACCTAGAAGACTCCTCACAACACTCACCCAAGATTGCATCGATGAATACAACGAGAATTTCATTTACAATCAAATAAGCATTATTTATCAAGGATTTATTGATGGAAGATATGAAATATTTTTTTTTGTAATTTATTAATTTTGTTTTGAAGTATTATGGTTTGAATAAAAAGAAAAAAAGGAAGCGTCTGTTTTTCATTTGGTATCCCATCCTTTTACATTAAGTTATTATTAACGATAAGTTAATTTTGAAAACAAATTCAAAGGGGAACATAGGTAGTTGGAACTTAGGCAATGGTAATATAGAAATGGTAGGTTTATCATGGCATGTCTAGGAGGATGCAGCAAAAATTATCTAATATGTTGAGGTAGATTTGGGCAAAGCATAAGGCTGCCAATAGGCGGGCCAGGGAGGCAGAGACGCACATTCTGACAAGGTGAGACATGCTGGTTCCTGTCTGGTTGGAGGTGGTAATTCAATTTCAATCATAATGAAATATTTTCATAGGTGGATCTCCCGATTATGTCTGGGTGAGAATCAACATTTCATTCACCTTAATATTATTTACATAAGTAGGTGGGTATTATAATAAGTCGACTGTTTTGAGTGTCAAGTAGGTATTTATGGTCAAACAGTATTTCCAGAAATTCCGAGGGGCTTTATTATGATTATCTGATGCAATTAATTAGGTAGGTATTCATAATCAAAACTATTTACATAAGTAGGTGGGTATTAAGTCCACTGTATTGAGTGTGTCAAGTAGGTGGGTATTCATGGTCAAACAGTATTTCGAGGGGCTTTATTATGATCACCTGATACAATTAATTAGGTAGGTATTCATAATCAAAACGAAATGGTGGGAGGGGTGGGATGACGTCATTATGATTATTTGATAGGCATAATTAAGTAGGTAGGTATTCATAATCAAAACAGGAATGTTCCAGAAGGTTCTAGAGGAGGGGGTGAGGGGTGAGGGTGGAGTGGGCGCGGGAGGGGTCAAGGGGTGTGGTGCCGAGGGGGGTGAGGTGACGAGGGGGGGGGGGGGGGAGGGTGGAGTGGGGGAGGGGGGAGGGGTGTGAGAGGCTGTGAGGGTGGAGTGGGCGATGGGGAGGGGGGAGGGGTGTGAGAGGCTGTGAGGGTGGAGTGGGCGATGGGGGAGGGGTGTGAGAGGCGGTGAGGGTGGAGTGGGCGTGGGGGGAGGGGGAGAGGGGTCGAGGGGTGGGTGAGGAGGTTGGTAAGGGGCGGGTGAGGGGGTGGTGCCACCCGTTAAGGCCCCCAGCAGCTGGTTAGACTGACGAGCATGTTGAAACAGGATGTTCCAGAACCTACATTCTTATCCTACTCACGCTATTGGGGGAAAACAGAAAAAAAGGAGCCACGCAAAATTTCCTGAAAATGTTCCGATTTTTTCCCGGTGGGCTCTGAATTTCCCTCCAATTGGCAGCGCTCCCCAAAACATTCCAGGAACATGTTGTGTTCTTCTACCTATAATTGACACCTAGAAGGTATAGTTTGCTCACTGGGCACTGCTAGCTGCTAATGTTTTGTTACGCCAGACAAGTTATTTCTCACCAAAATAGGTCTCCGAATTTTTCGAATCTTATCCTTAAAATTATTGTGCTCACACTTGATGCCGGTGCCGTTTTGTAGATCTAGCTAGTGCAGAACACACATGTCTTAGCAATTTTCCATTCCAATTATTGTCTTCAGAAGCATTTTTTTAAAAATTGAGCTTTGGACAGACTTCTATCCTAATCTTCCTTAAATTCCAGAAATTTCGCTTCTGCGGTGATGCCGATTGCCCTGATTGGCTTCTTATGCAAATCAACACCCTGTCTTCCCTGGTGAGCTCCTTTTCATCAGTAATAAATTAGTAGGTACCTATGTATTATTGATGCAAGATTTGTAGACGCCTACCAAACATTTTCAGGAACCGGAAGCCTTTGATGAAATCTGTGAGCTCATCGTTAAAAACTTGCAGGGGGAAGAGTTGGACGTAAGTACTTAACTGCCTATTATAATACTACCAAGTATAGGTACCTGCTATCCTCATTATCCGACCTATTTTACGTACCTACCTAATGATTAGGAACCTCCTGAGTTTCATAGTACTATATAGGGTCGTGAATTTTCTCCTTCTAATTCACTTTTCACTCGTTCTCCCTTCTTCTCAAAATTCGCTGGATTCAGTTTTTGATTCTCTTTCCCCAGTACGCTCGGCTAAAGGAAAGGCGGAAGGGAGCCAACTTGGGTAAGTTCCAACCAATCATCTTAGCTGAAATCAGGAAATTATGCATCGCGCCTCCAGGTGCCATCCACTTTGAAAATGACAAACTCATTCTGTGTCAGTTATCCTTTGAAACTTGCCTGCGGCCGAAATCTTGTTAAAAAGTCGTAAACTGCCTTCTCCGTTCTTAGTATAAAAATTCGCAATTTTCAAACGATTAAGTTGTGCTCTGGGCGTTTCGCTTTATAGGATGCCTAGTTGAGAGAGACCTCGAGACCAATTTTGATGCTCAACAAACTCCTTATCATATGTTTCAGACATGAGTGCCCTTAAAGCCTGCACTGCTGGTATTGCATACATTTTTCGGTCTGGGATTTCATACAGCGTTCCTTCAAGGTAAGTAGACCTACATAAATTAGGGACACATTTTGGCAAGATGTTATTTATAACAGCTTACCTTGTGCACTCCGTCGTTGTGATCGTCCGTGATTGTGTTTGTCGATCACAGTCATATCTTTGACAGGTATGTGAATACCTATCTTAATCCGATAGTATAATGTGGTGTGTTCACGTTAGTAGGTACCTGGCTATTTTTAGTAATTCAAAGGGACAACTGAACTTGAGTTATTATCGAGTAGTACTTACCTACCGGCACTGTCTGAAAAGTGGCTTTAGTTTGAAACAAAGGCGCTTGCTTGAATAAATAATGGTGAACGAAGTGTAGTTACTGCGTGAAGCCTCCGAACATCAAAGAACACTCAGCGTAGACAGTGATTTAATATTTTTAGCGAATTTTCAAAGAAAATTGAGCTATTGCAATGGGTCCAAAATTCTCGGAACATGAACTTTTGACATTTTCTCATAGGCAAATCCGCTTCAGAGCATCCTGATTCAACCCTAAATTTTAACAAACATTTATATGTATGTATATATGTATATATAAATGTATATATAGTCTGCTGAGTGCGAAACGTTCAGACGAATTGTAAGTTCCTTCTCTGTGTCATCTTTATATCCGAAGTTATACCTAAATAAATATATTATAATATATTCATGTTTCATTCCAGGCGATATCTGACCTTGATGATAAATCTTCCAAATTTCGCCAAGATGTTCGTATTGCCAAAAAAAAAAATTTAAAGATGAGAAAATTTCAAAAATCGCCGAAAATTATTTCAAAAATTGTAGGGGGTCACATTTGAGTTTTTAGGTAGGTCAAAAATAGGTAAAAACGACTAAAATCGCGAACAATTTATGTAAAAATTACTGAAAGTTGTGTGGAAGAGTGGGTAAAGACAGAAAATCATTTTTTTCTGTTTTTTGTTTGTTCAGTTGTTCTTTCAGTTGTTCTGTCTATTGTTTGCTGAAAACGATTTCAGTTGTTTTTCATACAGAATAGGGGACAAAAATTTGGGGTCAAAAATTGGTATTAAGGGCTAAAATTAATATTAATTCACCTGAGATGTGGGGTGGGGATTCACAACAGAAAGAGGGCTGTTTCGATGAATATTTTTTCCTAAAAAAGAGTGGGTCAAATTTTACTTGTAGTGTCCAAAGTCGGTAAAGATGGCCAAAATCCCGAGAAAAAAATGGTATAATTTTTCGAAAAGCGGTATGGTTTTTACAAAATGGCACGAATATTTCTTTGGAAATTCGCTTTCTCTTATAGCCATGCTGCATGACTGGAACTTTCATGTTTCAGGGAACTAGCAACTGAGCTGGAACAACTCGGTCTGGAGCCACATCTTTCCTCGATCTTCGTTAGAGTCTACTCTGAAAATTTCGATGCACTGAGGAAATCAGCAATGGACGGAATGCTGAGCCTCCCTCGGCCGACCCAGGTCTCCGTCGTTCGCCAATCAGGAGGTCTGCGGTTGGACATGACGTTGAACGGCACCACCTTGTCAGAACCGAATGAGAAAGCCGCTGTCATCATGAGTACGGAACAAGCTGCGCTTCTTCTTCAAGGTGAATGTCGATATTGGTGTGCATATTGATATTAATGCCCATTCACTCCAAATGAAAATTAGGTTGGTAGGTACCAAAGTTGCTCTCTTATTCACGCCAGAGCTACATGATGTGCAAACCTAAACTGTACCTACCAATTCCTTGTGTGTTTTTTGGCGCCTCTGCGCACCTTTGTGAAGGCTGAAATACCTACCTACAATGTCATCCACACTGGTTCCTACTTAGGTTTGCCAGTCCCGCAATGTGGGATCCAGGAGTTATATCGACTCTCCGGAACGCACTTGTCATAACCTACAAATTCCTATCCGGAACGCACTTGTCGTAACCCACAAATTCCTAATTTTACAGGAGAGCCGAAAAACCAAATCATCTTCAGCCGAACCTCTTGTCGTAACCTACACAAGAGCATTTTTAGCGAGATATTTTGAAAACTATAGAAGAAAAAACTCAAAAATTGTATTCAGATCCCAATTTGACTGCAAAAAAAAGTTTGAAGTCATCAGGCAAATCCATTCCGTAGAGATTAAAGTTGGAATGAATCATGCTATTGATCTTGAACGTCCTAACTGAACTATACTAAGAAAAACAGAGGGCGCTACCGTGTAAAATTTGGAACTCCTTCCCAAGTAGGTATAGGTTAACCAATCCTGCCAATTTTTTCGGGATTCCGCACTTTTCAAGATTAGTCCCCAAAAAAATTTCGTTCCAAAACTATTGCACGCTATTTTCCTTGATTTCACTACATCTTTCCACAATCGGGCACAACGATTAATGCTAACGAATGCCAAGGAAGATGGACGAGTTGACTCAGTAATCACTTGGATGGAATATTATAACTGAAGACTCACTGATTTAAAATAACTTGGAACTCGAAAACTTCTATTATTTATTCAGTTATTAAATAAATAATAGAAGTTATCGAGTTCCAAGTCAAAGTCTTCGATAAAATCCAGGACTGCTAGAACTAGTCCCGAACGGTTCTGGACTGTCTGTCCGAACAGCCAGCTCTCGATCCAGGACCAGTTCTGGCGCTGTCCAAACGCACAAAAAGAAGCGTGGTTTGGATAGAACTGTCCGGAAGGTCCAGGACTGTCTGTCCGAACGAACCTAGTTGAGGTATGGCGTGGTATCTATATGACCTGATGGTATGAGGTACAATAAGGGCGATTCCCGTGATAAAAGGTCCGTTTCTTTCCATGAAATCTGTGGATCCTTATAGTCCCTACCTACCTCCCACCCTTATTGAATTCGTATTCGTATTCTACCTCATGCAGTGTATAAATATTTTGCAGATTTGAAAAATATCTCGAGCAAGATGGACAATATTATGGGAAACTGAACCAAACCATACTAACTGGATGACTCCAAGATCTCCGAACTACCAATCTAATCATGAAGTCATTATGTGAATTTACGTTCGGGTTCGCTATGCAGTTCCGAGAGCTCAGATCAACCAAGTGATGTGCTTCACATGTCTAGTTGTAAACATTTGTATGTATTGCTGGAATAAAATTACCTACTATTATTACTTCTACCTATACCTAATAAGTTTGAGATTCCTCCGTTATTCGTTATTTTAAACTGGATTCATGTTTGAAAATTGGCAAAACTGTATAAATTAACATTGGAAAGTAGTAGAATACAGTATGTAGGTATCCAATGTAAACTCAAATTATAGGGATGTAGGTAAATTTATTAAACATCAAGAGTCGAAGTCCCCATGTGTATTTTTGGTGTACACACGTAAGCTATTAACTCTCGTTTACGAGGGCTTACTACCTGCTAGTTTTCTTCAGGAAAATAAAAGTTATAGGTCGGTACCTATAAAATGTGGGTAATTTTCAAAATTCGGTACCTTTTGCCATGTACCAATAGTAGGTTTTTGAAAGTTGTTCATCGTTTTCTTTATACCGCGCATTTTGAAGTAGGTTATGTACTCGTGAAGCAGGTATGTACACTTTTTTTTTCTTTTTTTTTTGACAAAACTAGGGATACAGCCTATTTTCAGGGGGCCTATTCACTAAAATAGACAGTGGAAAGAGATTATCTATTTTGAAAATCTCCCGCGAGAGATAGTCTCCCCTGGGAGACAGTCTCTTCCAATGTCTCCCCGTCTATTTTACAGAATAGCTCCAGAGACTTTGAGAAAGAGATATGGATCCTAATACACGAAAATGCCATAGTATCCATGAAGTGCGAGATGTTTGTGCCCCCGGGAGCTCAATTCCTTAATAATGAACGAATTAGTAATACCTATTCAATGGGTACCTACCTACCTCAATCCATACTTGGATGTTTTTACTCATGAATCGGATAAAAGTTTAAATGAAATTGAAAAAAAAAGTCTCAATTATCAACAGAAAAAGTCGAATTAGGGGGCTTAATGCTTGATTATATCTACACCTAATGAACGGCCACTCTTAGGTAGGTAGGTACCTACCTCAACCCGTACTTGGTCGTTTTTACTCATGAATCAATGATTATGTATATATTTTTAATTAAAATTGACTTACCTTTATGAAATGAAAGAATACACGATCAAAAGTACCGATGTGGTTGCGGATGAAGGAGGATATTACACGGATGAAGGAGGATATTACACGATCACTGTGAAACAAACGAGAAATAGACTCTCTCTTTTGAGGAAGACACCTAATTAGGTGTCTCTCTGAAAGAGATCGAGAATGCCAAGATGGCCGCCAACTCTCTCTTTGAAAAGTTACTGAATAACCCTGTCATGGATACTATAAAAATCTATTTGGCCCAAAGAGAGAGTCGGACCTGAAAGAGATGTCTCTTTGGCTTAGTGAATAGGCCCCCAGTTGTTGTTCTGTAGAAGCCCTGTTCCAGAGTTCGTTGAGGCTAGGGAGGGAAATATAGGGGATTTTTATTCAATGAGGGCGGTAGATAGGCCTAGTAGAGTACATACTAAAAAACTGCGACATCAAAGATGTATGAAAAGAGGCTTTAAAATATATATGCCACTCACGAAAAGTAACATTTTATCTTAGGAGTTTAGTTGGGGTCTAGGAAGTGATGGCCAATAAAAAAAACGGCCACATTTTACATTCCTTACCACATCCTGGAATCAACTTGAGTCATGGGGAAGGAAACGAAATGAGGCCCATGTTCCCCACTTCGTGCGAAGTTGGTACCACCATTGTACAATAATTGTACTTGGCACAAAATTTCCCTTAAGAGGTTGCAGGTGAGTACCTACTTTAGAAAAAACGAGCTAGTTTTTATAAGATTAAGTTGGACACTAGAAAGAAGACTCTACGTATAGCGTCTCAGATTAGGCAAGCGAACAAACCAGATTGGTAGGTAGGTACATAACTAATTATTTTATAATTATTATGTGAAAAACCTGATGTTATTAACTGAAAGGAACCTCGGCTGTGACACGACTAGGGAGTCCCAAAATTAGCTTCAATTTCGTTTCTTTTATTACCTTCCTAGTATTTTTACGTGATTTTAGTTGTATTTTTACATGAGGTTGCAGATGGGTAGGTACTTAATTAAAAAACCGAGATAGTATTTATAAGATTAAGTCGGAACAAGAAAGAAGGCACTAGGTATAGAGTCTCAGATTAGGCAAGCAACAGGTTGGGAGACCTCGAACAAGCCAGATTGGTAGGTAGGTACATAACTAATTATTTTATAATTTTATTATGTGAAAAACCTGATGTTATTAACTGAAAGGAACCTCAGCTGTGACACGACTAGGGAGCCCCAAAATTAGCTTCAATTTCGTTTCTTTTATTACCTTCCTAGTATTTTTACGTGATTTTAGTTGTATTTTTACATGAGGTTGCAGATGGGTAGGTACTTAATTAAAAAACCGAGATAGTATTTATAAGATTAAGTCGGAACAAGAAAGAAGGCACTAGGTATAGAGTCTCAGATTAGGCAAGCAACAGTTTGGGAGACCTCGAACAAGCCAGATTGGTAGGTAGGTACATAACTAATTATTTTATAATTTTATTATGTGAAAAACCTGATGTTTTAACTGAAAGGAACCTCAGCTGTGACACGACTAGGGAGCCCCAAAATTAGCTTCAATTTCGTTTCTTTTATTACCTTCCTAGTATTTTTACGTGATTTTAGTTGTATTTTTACATGAGGTTGCAGATGGGTAGGTACTTAATTAAAAAACCGAGATAGTATTTATAAGATTAAGTCGGACACAAGAAAGAAGGCACTAGGTATAGAGTCTCAGATTAGGCAAGCAACAGTTTGGGAGACCTCGAACAAGCCAGATTGGTAGGTAGGTACATAACTAATTATTTTATAATTTTATTATGTGAAAAACCTGATGTTATTAACTGAAAGGAACCTCAGCTGTGACACGACTAGGGAGCCCCAAAATTAGCTTCAATTTCGTTTCTTTTATTACCTTCCTAGTATTTTTACGTGATTTTAGTTGTATTTTTACATGAGGTTGCAGATGGGTAGGTACTTAATTAAAAAACCGAGATAGTATTTATAAGATTAAGTCGGAACAAGAAAGAAGGCACTAGGTATAGAGTCTCAGATTAGGCAAGCAACAGTTTGGGAGACCTCGAACAAGCCAGATTGGTAGGTAGGTACATAACTAATTATTTTATAATTTTATTATGTGAAAAACCTGATGTTATTAACTGAAAGGAACCTCAGCTGTGACACGACTAGGGAGCCCCAAAATTACCTTCAATTTCGTTTCTTTTATTACCTTCCTAGTATTTTTACGTGATTTTAGTTGTATTTTTACATGAGGTTGCAGATGGGTAGGTACTTAATTAAAAAACCGAGATAGTATTTATAAGATTAAGTCGGAACAAGAAAGAAGGCACTAGGTATAGAGTCTCAGATTAGGCAAGCAACAGTTTGGGAGACCTCGAACAAGCCAGATTGGTAGGTAGGTACATAACTAATTATTTTATAATTTTATTATGTGAAAAACCTGATGTTATTAACTGAAAGGAACCTCAGCTGTGACACGACTAGGGAGCCCCAAAATTAGCTTCAATTTCGTTTCTTTTATTACCTTCCTAGTATTTTTACGTGATTTTAGTTGTATTTTTACATGAGGTTGCAGATGGGTAGGTACTTAATTAAAAAACCGAGATAGTATTTATAAGATTAAGTCGGACACAAGAAAAGAAGACACTGGTATAGCGTCTCAGATTAGGGAAGCAGCAGGTTGGGAGACCCCAAACCAGCCAGATTTGTGGGCAAAGGCTCATGTCATGTTTCCCTGGTTTTTAGTAGTAAAGAAGGCCTCTAGAGGCCAGGATAATCGTATTTACACGGAGAATTCATTAGGTAGGTATATTCCCAGCCGAGGAATATTTTCTATAAGTTCAGCGCACTGTACAACAATTTACTGTTCGAGTGGGCCTATGTTATAAGAGGATTTTTAATTTTTCCAGTGGAAGAAGGGCCTATGTCACTCCAGCTGAGTTTTTATTAGTGACATTAACAACGTCCTTGTTTTTCGTCGGTCCTGTAAAATTGAGAAATCCTCCCTTAAATTTTCCCTTCCGCGCACCCATTCAGATCCTCAGCTGTGAGACAGGCTAGGGAGCCACAAAACTATAGTTTCAAATTGACTGTTTCTTCTATTAGGCTTCCAAATGTTTCAAGAACTAATATCTGGGATGATTGCTTCCTTATTTCAAAACGGATGTTATTTGCGTTCTTATTTTAACTACTAGGTATTAGGTATGTATAATTTGTTAGGTACAGTAATCTACTCAGTACCCAGCAGGTTACATCCTCCACGCCCTGCCCCCTTTTACCTCCAATCCCAAGGCGACACAAACTGAAATGAAACCCCTGACTCAACCTGCTCATATATCGCCTTCCAGCGTGTGGTGTAGCGGCGTGTTTTTCTCCAGTTTTCTCGTTAGTTATTTCAATCTTTTCAATATTACCTCGATAATAATATTATCTAAGTAGGTACTTATAACCACCGAAAAAATTATTGCCACTACAAGTGGTTTCCTAACATGACTGGAGGATTTGACATTCGTGAAACAGGGTCAAAGGTAAGTACGTATATATATGCAGTCTTTTGAAAGGATTGTGTAATAAATTCATCATCTCAATATATATTTGGCATCATTTTATTTACTTTGTTTAGTTTTTGATTTCAACATTGAAAATGTCGGTGGTGAGACAAGGAGTGATGTATCAACTCCCAACTGCTGTTGACTGTACATCTGTACAAGCATGTACTCCTTATCGTGACATTTGTTAGGTAGGTACTTACCATGTTGTTAGTAGTAGGCACCGAGTACGTGTCTGCTGATTTAGAATTCAAAACTGCTTGTTTCAGGGAGTGGGCTTGTTTGCGTCTAAGCCGTTTGCGGAAAATGAAGTCATTTTCGAAGAGAAACCTATCGTTTCCGCTCAGTTTTGTTGGAATGAGGCATACGGATACTACGCGTGTCATCACTGTTTGAAGTAAGTCGTAGAGTGGATTATCTTAATAAAGTTGTTGATACAGCTAAGTAGGTGCTTTCCTGTGCTTATGAACGTACCTACGCATTTCAATCAGTCTCTCTGGAGACGTTACCAACTGTTGCAAATTATAGGTATGTTATTTACTTATTTATTTATTTAAAAAAATGCAATTACATCGGTAATTAAATAACAAACGACGTTCCTCTCGTTGCCATTGCAGGCCCATGGAAACTGTAGAAGAAAATGTCAGACGATTAACGGCTAACGCGAGTGTAGTTGTGCCGTTTCCCGATCTGTGCGTCACTGTCAAATCCGACCAGAGTTTCTGCGAATCTTGTGGTGTAAGTTGCGCGGGCTTTCTGAGGAAAAACCGCATATTGATTAAAGAAAAAAAAATACACAAATAAACAGACTACATACAATGAACATTAATGATATTTATTGAGTAGGTAGTACTCATTAATTACAATTCATAATGAGGATTATGAGTAAGAGTTAAATCAGCCATCAAAGTATAATACGAAGACTAGAATAATAAATTAGGACTTCGTAGGCTTCGTGTTTGTTTTAATTGTATTGCTTTTTCTGAGGATTTAGTTGGATCTTCGTTGACTATTGTAAGAAGTCTATTAATATTTAGACTGCTGCATGGTGAGGGTCTGTATACCTGGATGACATGTTTGCCTTTGGGCGTTTCGGGGGGCTCCATGCCTTAAATGTGGCCTCCCATAGAACCGTCTCGTTAGGTAAATCCCTCCGCAGCGCTGGTGCGAGGATACAGAACTCCCGCCATACGTCGTTGCCCTGACCTTCCATTTGATGACTGACCATCACTTCACAGTACATAAACACTTGCATTATTAAATTGGTTGTATTGCAAGTAAATTTCCTACTACGCCAAAAATTTTCTTTAAATTCCTTCAAGTTTTTTCTTCTTTTTGTTTTATGTGTAGTTATTTATTTACTTAGTTTTTAAGACGAGCAGTTCCTTTAATCGGGTAATTTATGTGATGTGTACACATTGTAAGGGCCTATGAGCCTAAGTGTAGTATATATATTTTTTTGTGGTCGAAGTCGGCTAAATTTATTGTACCTACTTCAGGAACTTTTATGAAATACCTTTCATGTTGGATTGAAGTACTTGTCAATTTGAAACTTCGTACTGCGGAAAATAGCAGGAAGGCTAAAGGTAGCTTTTCCTAGGCGCGTCTCCAGAGTTCATCGCTTCGCGACTTTCACTGCAGCATCTGACGCTGCAGCGGTAATTTCCTAGAAGCGATTTTTTTTTTTTTTTTTTCAAATGAAATTTTGGAGACTTTTGGGACTCACCAGAACACGACAGACAGCAAACATGAGAAAAACGAAGTGAACTGGGGTCTTCGACAGCCTATGGGATCCTGTCTAGAACAGCGGTCCCATTGAAAAACGAGGGAGGCAGTTGTGTCGGTCGCTAAGCGATGATCGCTCAGCAATGAACGCTGGAGGAGCCTAGGAAAACCTACCTTGAAAGTAATATTTTTGCATAAACACGATTTTTTAAATACAAGTGATTCAAGCTAGCTGCTGAAAGGATGTAAGTTCTTAAGAAAGGAGTAAGCTCCTAACCTCTAGGATTTACCTGTGCATTTAGGGTTGACATTCGAGAGTCATTTAATAACTAAGAACTAGAACATTCTGAAGTCATTTAATAACTAAGAACTAGAACATGGTTGAAGTGGGCAACTTGCGTAATGCTCTTTATATAATTCACTCAATGGAAGTGGGCCGCAAGTAAGAAAATTTCCAGTTGAGCGAATTTTCAAAGAATTATTCCGCAGTTTTAACAGACATTTATTGGTTTTTACTCATGAAAAATCAAAAAGTTGACGTGTCACCCGTTTTGAAAAAACCAAGCATGTTAGCGTCCAGCTTGGTTTTGAATACTCGCCGGAGAGCTTTTTCAGATGGTTGACCCGCTTGCTTATTCATTTGTATCAGAATGACCACGATACTGGTGGGATACATTCAAAAGCCATTTGCACTTCCTTGGTGAAAGATCTTCGTATCTTTATCTAATAGATTCGTAGATAGTATCTTTAGTCAGCGAGTACCAGACAAAAAGTGATCTTTTATTGTTTATCGTAACACTTGCTACGTAGTAACACAACTTGGTGATGATATCAACACTGCAGGTCGCTACATCCTCTCCCCCTCATCTTGTAGTCTCTGGACCGGCGTCGGTTTGGCCAATTCTGTGTCGTAATTGCTCGGAATGTTTCCTCCGCTGTACCCCCTCGATATCCACCAGATACGAGTAGAGTCCCAGCCTCTTCAGTACTCTCCCCTTCACATAACCTCTTCCTGTGGTGTTCAATACCCAGACGTCTTGGTCCTCTTCAAACTCTTTTGCTTTAGCCTTTCTGTCATGAACTAGTTTCTGCTTTACTACGGATGTGTCAATATAACTTGCTGCGCATGGCTTTAACAAGTCCAGCCTTGTTTTGATATTTCGACCGAACATCATCTCCGCAGGTGATCTCCCTGTTGTTTTCTGCGGTGTGATTCGGTACGACATCAAAAACGTTTGCAATCTCAACCCTATATCCCGGATTTCGCTTAACGCTTTCATCCTAGGCTTGAACGTGCGGACCTCCCGCTCTGCCAGCCCATTTGTTTTGGGATGGTACGGTGTCGACTTTATGTGTGTAATATTGTTTCCCTCACAAAATTCTTTAAATTCTCTGCTGATGAACTGAGGTCCGTTGTCCGATACGAGACACCGCGGGAGCCCAAACCGCGTGAAAGTTTCCCTCAAAAAGCTGATGGTTTTCTCGGTAGTGGTCCGCTCCATAGGAAATATTTCAAGCCACTTGGAGGTGGCATCCACCACTAGAAACCACATTTTCCCTTGAAATGGTCCACAAAAGTCGACATGGAGTCTTGTCCAGGGTTCTGGTGGTACCGTCCAGGAATACAAGGGAACTTCCATTTCCACTGGCCGGGTTGCTTGGTACAACGTACACCGTTGAACGTGTCCCTCTATGTCCTTGTCCATGTTGGGCCAATAGACATGGTTTCTTGCCACAGCCCTCATTCCACTGATCCCTGGATGCCCTTCATGTAGCGTATTGAGAACATGGGGTCTTAATCTCACTGGAATCACCAGGCGTCCTCTCCACAGCAACATATTATCGTCCTTCGATAATTCCTCCTTCGTCTCATCAAATGTGTGTAATTCCTGTGGTACTTCCAGTTTTGACTGTGGCCACCCTGACTCCAGTAATGTGATCACCCTTGCTAGAGTATGATCTTTCGCTAACTCTTCCTTCAGTAGCTTTCGGCTCACCGCTACATCTTCCAGCCTAATTAGATTCAATCTTCTCCCATATGTTATACCCTCTTCTTCTTCCACAGACCCCTCTGTGGAATCTATAGGTAGTCTGGACAACACGTCGGCTGGTGCATGTCTACTCCCTGATTGATGCTCTATGTCATAGTCGAATGCCGCCAATATGATCGCCCATCTCGTTAGTCTATTCGCTGCCATTTTCGGTATCTCTTGAGATTCTCCCAACAAGTGAACTAACGGTTTATGGTCTGTCCGCAACGTAAAATGTCGCCCATAAAGGTATTGCCTGAACTTGGTGACCGCAAAAATTATTCCCAGCGTTTCCTTGTCTATCGCAGAATAGCGTTTTTCTGCCATCTTTAACGTTCTTGACGCAAACACAATAGGCCTTTCTAAACCATCTGGATATTTATGAAATAAAACGGCCCCTAATCCCCTGTCACTTGCATCTGTTGTCACCACTAGCGGCAAGGCCTTATCATAGTGGCTCAGTGAATTTGCTGATACGAGCAATTCCTTCACCCTGTTGAACGCCTGGGTTTCTACGTCTCCCCACTCCCATTTTGTCTGTTTTGCTAACAAGTGGTGAAGAGATGAGCATTCTCCTTGTAGATTTGGAATGAAACTCCCGTAATAGTTTATCGCTCCCAAAAACGACCTCAACTCCTTCTGATTCCTTGGGGTGGGCATTTTGGAAATCGCATCCAATCTCTCCTGCGTTGGATGAACCCCTGTGCAATTTATCATATGGCCCATATACTTTACTTCTTCTTGGAACCATTTACATTTATCCGGTTGCGCTCTCACCCCCGCATCTTCCAACCTTTGTAGTACTTGTTCCAGCCTCCGTACATGTTCCTCCTTTGTGCCCCCAGTCACAATTATATCATCGATGTAATTTGCTACTCCTGGTATCCCCGCCAGTATAGTCTCCATAACCCTTTGAAACAAGCACGGAGCAAAACATATCCCAAATGGCAATCTTTTGTATCTAAAATAACCTTTGTGTGTTGCAATTACTAAATACCTCCTTGACTTTTCTTCTACTTCTAATTGCAAATACGCGTCTTTTAAGTCAATGACTGAAAATCTCTGACCCCCAGCCAGTTTTGCTATCAAGTCGTCAAATGTTGGTAATGGGTGTGGGTCCGTATAAACATATTTATTAAGTGTCACTTTAAAATCACTACACAACCTCAACTTCCCATTAGCCTTCGTTGCTACCACCATTGGAGATGCCCATTCAATCGGAGTTTTCGTAGCATCCACTTCCTCAATGATTCCTTGTTCCATCAGCCTATTCAACTCGTCTTCCACCTGCGTTTGTAACCCAAATGGAACCCTTCGAGGTTTAAACACCCTCGGAATCGCATTTTCTTTCAAGTGAATCGCCACCTTGTGGGTGCTAATTGTACCTGTACCTGGTTCAAAAACCCTTTTGAATTTGTTTAATACCTGTCTGACCTCTGAATCATCTTCCTTCATCTCGCTTTCCTGCTTGCTCAACTTCCTAATTCTTGTTTCCTGTGGTAGAGGGACCCCAAACGCTAACACCCAGTCCATTCCAAACAACGGAATATCCTCTTGCTTTGTTACCACTACAGGTAATTTCAGTGTTCTTCCGAATGCCTGTACTTTCACTTTTGCCTTTCCCAACGTATCTACTTTTACCCCGGTGTACGCCAGTAAACTTGATGATTTCCTTAATTCCGGTGCTCCAATCTCCTTCCACACCTTCTCACTTACCACTGTCTTAGCCGCCCCTGTGTCAAATAACATTTCTATATGTTTGCCATTTATCACCACATCCACAAGAACTTCTGATCCCTTTTCTTTTCGTCGAGGTGGCACCATTTTGTTCTTTTTCCTCGTCACCAAATGAAAGATCTTCGTATCTTTATCTAATAGATTCGTAGATAGTATCTTTAGTCAGCGAGTACCAGACAAAAAGTGATCTTTTATTGTTTATCGTAACACTTGCTACGTAGTAACACAACTTGGTGATGATATCAACACTGCAGGTCGCTACACTTGGCTGATGAGCCAGGCTGTATGAGTTGAGGTTGATAGGAACAAGAACCTGCTCCAGGAGGGAAGGGGAACCTGCTGCAGTGAGGGAAGGGTTACTGAAATCTTGAAGTTGTGACGGTATATGGGAATCCCGTCCATCTTGGATGCTGGCTCTTCCCGATCTTTTTGACACGCGGCTGAAGGGGCGGTTGATTCGGGGAAACGAATCATCAACTCCTGGAGGCAACGCGTTATAATCTAACCATTGTCTCCGGGGGCAGCTGTCACACTGCCTCCCTACCTTTATAGAGGATGGAGAGGGGGAAACTACGCTGTATGGGCGGCGTAGTTAAACCCCTCATCCATTACATGGTAGCAGAGCGTGGTTGGTGGGTATGTGCTGGATTTTATCCTCGGTACCCCCTCCACTTTTGAGAGCTTTTCCAGAAGGAATAGCTCTGAGGTTTTCCAGAAGGAATCCTCTTTTTAATACCCCTTTGTTTATCAATATACACTTCGGCCATTGGATTTTCTATTTTCATCAAATCAACCTCATGATTATTATTATTACAATCAACCTCATGATTGCTATTATTATTATTATCAAACCTCATGATATTATTCTTAAGGCTGTTATGCCTGGCGTTCAACGCCTATTTTTTGTAATTTTTCCCCTTGTTTTCCCAGTTGTTCCATCTTATGATGGGGGTTAATCACCCAGAGGTTGTTCAGATGAACTTTCCTGAACCAGAACCTCTGACAACTACTTTCATTTATATTCCAGTTGTTCCATCTTATGATGGGGGTTAGTCACCTAGAGGTTGTTCAGATGAACTTTCCTGAACCAGAACCTCTGACAACTACCTTTTTTCTTTCCTTTTTTTTCAATTTGGCCAAGTGATATTGATAGGAGCTAAGTTCTCCACCAGTAACAATTCTCAGTAGTACCATTACGATGGAAGCTGTCAGCTTTGGAGTTTTTCAGATGAATCTTCCTGAATTAGACCTCCATACTACTTTCAGTCCCGTGTCTAACTTCACATACTTCTTCTTCAAAGAAGTATGTTTTTAAGGGGAGGAGTGTGACGGTATATGGGAATCCCATCCATCTTGGATGCTGGCTCTTCCCGATCTTTTTGACACGCGGCTGAAGGGGCGGTTGATTCGCGGAAACGAATCATCAACTCCTGGAGGCAACGCGTTATAATTGATGAATAAACGAACTTGTGAAGTTCATTTATAATTATGTCTAGTGGGACACTTGAGAACGTTTACATGTAGTAGTTCCTTGAACTACCCTTCGACAGCCCGTTCTAAGAGAAATTCGAATAAAAAAAAAAATTCGAATCTCCCGCCAACGGCGAAAAAACAGGGTTGCCCTCCCGCGGGGCGCCCCGTCACCGGCCGCACCGCGGCGCCGGCAACACTGGCGATGCCCCGCTGAAACTTCACTCTTTGAAGAACGACAATTAGCAACTGCCAGCCAAATCCAAGACAAAAGGGCTGGGTGTGGAGGGTCCTAAACGTTCTCAAGTGTCCCACTAGACATAATTATAAATGAACTTCACAAGTTCGTTTATTCATCAATTATATCTGTGGGACACTTGAGAACGTTTACATGTAGTTTGTTTAAAGAATCAAACCAAGATAGGCAGTTGCTCTAGGGAAGACAACACCCGGAGAGAAGACCAGGCACTAAAAATTGAAAAAACGGTCTGTGAGACCTGTGTAATCCAGGCCCGGAGCCCCTAAATTACCCCTCCTTGGGCTCCCTCTTTGGCCTCAGTTAGTCTTCTCACGGTTTAACGTCACCCCCCCCCCCCCCCCCTTCTTTTTGTGCCTGCCAATGTCGGGGCTGGAAAGCCCCGATTCACATATTACCCAATTATTTGTGATCTAACACTCTCCTTCAGGAAGGGAAGAAGGCACAAACCAAGGCTAATCTGATTGATGATCTAACACTCTCATTCAGAAAAGGGGGAAGGGCACAGGACTCAATTAAATATAAACAAAAAATACCCGCCTCACCTGGAGCAATGGTGGGGCCGTTATGACTCCGGTGTGGGGTGGAACACATGGGAAATAAAAGAGTCGTCGGCCACTAGGGGTCTATTATAAAAGTTGGCGAACACCGCCGAACTCCTCGTCCATCCTGCTGCTTTAAAAATTGTGTCCAAGGAGGCTCCTGCCCTGTTTGCAGCTGACACCGAAGCGTGCCTCGTTGAATGTGACGTGAACCAGTCCGCCACTCCTGCTTCTCTCAACACCCCCGTCACCCAACCCGAGATCGTCTGGCGGGACGCCGCCGTGTATGGGTGCCGGGTAATAACAAATAATGCCTCCGTGGTTGAGGACCTCAAAGATGCTGACGCCTGGAGGTATTCCGCCATAAGGGACGCCACACAGAGGAGCGGCCGTTGCGGAAAAAACGGCACCGTGAGGCATGGTTGCCGCCTATAAGGCGCCGAGGTTTTCAAACGGCCAGCGACACGGATCTCCAATCCTTGATCTGGACGGATCTGCACTTCCGACACCTTTATTGAGGCGATAGTTTGGAGCCTCTGTCCTGTTGCTAACAATAACAATGTGACTAATTTACGTGAGATCCAAGGGAAATCTTGACCGGGTCTTTCCAACCACTGTAACACCCTCTGTGGGTCCCACGTCGTGTCATATCGCGCAGCCGGAGGACGAATATGGGACACCCCTTTCAGAAAACGGGAAATAAGGGGGTCAGAACCAAAGGAGGGCTCCACCGCAATAAGGGACAAGGCCGACCTATAAGTATTAAAGGTAGCATACGATACCGATGTGTGCTGAAGGATAGTCTGCAAAAAATGCACCACTACCGGAGGCTTGGGGTCCCATGGACTCAATCCCTTTGTTTCACAAAAATCCCACCAGCGCCGATAACAACCCTGGTACTGGGCATATGTCGCGGGTGATAGCGCGGCTAAAATAGTGTTCACCGCCGGGGCGCTAATCCCTCGCCTCTCGAACGCCTGCCGGACAACCTCCCTGCTATTAAGCGTAGTGTGTCCGCTCGCGGGTGGGTCTGGTCCCTGAAAGGCAAATGTAATAAGCGATCGTTAGGACCAAAATACAGGGGCGCGGAGATCAATAATTCAAAAAAGGTGGGGTACCACGGCTGAGCTGGCCACTCCGGTACAACCACTATCCCTGTTGATTCCTCTGTAATAATCTTGCGCAACACCTTGAGAATCAGCGCAAACGGCGGAAAAGCATAAAAGCTCCACCCTTCCCAGGAGAAGGTGAAGGCGTCGACACCCCATGCCCTAGGGTCCGGGTGCCAAGAGAGGAACCTATCGCACTTTGCATTTGCTGCAGAGGCAAATATATCGATGTCGGGACACCCCCACACGTTTACGATCTCCCGAAAAAATTCCTCACCTAAGGACCATTCCGTTATCCCAGGGAGACGGCGAGAACATTCATCGGCCACTATATTTTCTTTGGAGGCGACATAGGATGCAAAAATGACAATACGCCTCTGCTCACACCATCGCCAGATCCGTTCAGATAGTTCGAACAGGCGGTGGGACAACATGGACCCCTGCCTATTAACACAGCTGATGGCCGTGGTATTATCCGCCCTGATGAGGATACGGCGGTCGCTCTCGACGTCACAAAAATGATGTAAGGCTAATTCAATCGCTCTTAATTCTAGTGCGTTAATATGCCAGTTGGCCTCATCTACTGACCACCAACCGCTGATTGTGGCCTCCCCGGAGGTCGCCCCCCAACCTGATAATGACGCAGATTTGTGGGTTGCGGAATTTATCCAGAGACTCCTTAATCCGTAAACGCTTCTCCTGCGGAAGCGAAATTGTCAGGGTCGCCGTATCAAACAAAAACCCCAAGAAAACAAATTGTTGTGAAGGGGAAAATTTACTCTTGGCGTCATTAATGACAAAACCTACATGTTGTAAAAGGTCCGACAAAATGATGACATTCCTGGCACATTCCACCTGAGACGACCCTATGATACCAAAATCATCTAAGTAGTTCACACACTTTATACCCTGTAATCGAAGATATTGAACAATAGGGCGCATGAGCTTATGAAAGACATACGGTGAAACCGACATGCCCATGGGCAAACACGTAAATTCGTACAATTGATCTTGGAAACAGAATCTGAGAAAAATTCGAGATTGTTCTGCAATAGGCACCATATAGTATGCATCCATGAGATCTATTGTCGCCCCAAAACTCCCAGGCTCAATGAGGTCCCGCATAGTGCGGTGATCCTCCAATTTAAAGTGGGGGGCGTCTATAAATAAATTTAAATAGCGCAAATTCAATATAAATCGTTTTCCCCCTGATGCCTTGTCCACTAGGAAAAAGGGGGAAACCACCTGGCCTGGGTGGGAGGTACATGTCCTCACGACCCCCTCCCGCACCATCCTGTCTAGCATAATGGAAAATTGTTTGATGAACGCCTCATCTGACGAATGTGGGCGCAAATAAGGGTTGGGGGTCGGTCTCGTGTGGAAAGGTATCTCAAACCCGTTCAACCATGAAAAAATTACGGGATTTTCCGTGATAGTACGCCAATTCTCTATAAATCTAAATAATCGACCCCCTAAGGGAGGATTAATTACCTGTAAGGGCGCCGATTTTAATTCCGGCTGTGTGACCCTCTGAATGGCCGGCGTTGTGACCTGGAAGACTGGTTCCCTCGGGATCTGTTGGCCTGTTGGTGAGCTTGCCCACCCCGACGAGCAGCTCGGCCTCTGTCGTTTCCCTGTTGCAGACTTACTGGCCCTGAGGGCTGCTGAGGGCGAGGGGGTGCGGGGGGCGGTTTTTTAAGGGACACTAAGCCCCGAGCACTGGAGGTCATCCCAAGAAATTCTTTATAACGTGCTCCCAAATTATCCCCAAAAAGCCATTCTGATGGCGGGACATTTTTAGAAATTTGCTCGAGGGCCGGGGAGCACACCGCCAACAAAAGACGACGTCTGGTGCGATTTATATCATAAAATAGGGCCGTCATGGCCCGCCCCGCATCGCACATATTAACATAGCTGTCCCCCATGACGGAGGCGGCCGCACCCCCTCTCTCAATGACCGACGAGAGGCCCATACCAAGGGCCGAAATGGCTGTGGCGCACTGCCGTTGAATCCCGGCATAGTACGCGTCCACAGATTTATGGCCCCCTCCCACTGACGCCGCTATCTCCGGATTCATCTTTGGGGGCGCAAGCGCCGGTAAGTTCGCGGGGGTCGGGTATTTAGTCCGAAGGGCATTAAATACCTCTAGTGGGACACCATTTCGCAAATGGTGTTCCCATCGACCCGCGATACTAGGGTGAATTCGCGGAGCTGGGGGCGGCGGAATAGCGGGGTTATCTCCCAGGGCCAGAAGCACCTGGGGATCTAAATCGGCGTCAGGGCCGGGATCTGGGGCCGAATCTACCGTCGGTGGGGTAAAACCCGCAAAATCCGACGAGCCTGATGCCCCCGCACGATCTTTAGTCGGGTCCCCCGTTACCGGGGCTATCGGGGGCGGAATAGCGGGCGGAATAGCGGGCCCTCCTTCGCCCCACGCGTCGTCGGGATCCGAATCGTCGCCGGAAGGTCGGTGTACCGATTCTCGATCGGTATCACGGACGAGAGACCCCCCAGATTCACGATCTGGGTGAAGCCTCGGGGAAAGACGATCGGGAAAACCGCGTGCCAATTCGCGATTGACATCACGGAAATGCTCCCCAAATTCGCGAGTTGGGTAAACATTCCGAATGTGACGACTATCTCCGATTGATAACTCCCCATAATCATCAAAACGGTATGCCCCTCGGGTATCTCTACGAGAAACGCGCGGTCCCTCGACGAGGTTAACCTCACGTCTCCGGGGTGAGCGAGATCGCGCACGGTATCCCCGCGTAGAAATATAATCGGCGTCCCGATCCACTCGCGTTCGGAGATACCGAGGTTCATCCTCATCGGATTCGAAATCCTCCCGAGATCTCCGCGCAACATAAATCGGATCCAGAACGTCGAGAACCGGACCACGAGGACGCCGGGGGGACCGCGGGGTAAACATCGTAAAACGATGTTTCACGAATCTCCTGAACGCTGAAATATAAGGGAAACTGAAAACAACAGCTTACCTTGACGCAGCGAACGAAAAAACGGGTTTTTCTACTTGCCAATTTCGAGCACAATCACAAAAAACTCTCGAAAAAACTCGGCACGAACGAACTGTCTAGAAGGCAGCCAAAAGAAAAGTGAAGTTTCAGCGGGGCATCGCCAGTGTTGCCGGCGCCGCGGTGCGGCCGGTGACGGGGCGCCCCGCGGGAGGGCAACCCTGTTTTTTCGCCGTTGGCGGGAGATTCGAATTTTTTTTTTTATTCGAATTTCTCTTAGAACGGGCTGTCGAAGGGTAGTTCAAGGAACTACTACATGTAAACGTTCTCAAGTGTCCCACAGATATAATCTAACCATTGTCTCTGGGGGCAGCTGTCACACTGCTTCCCTACCTTTATAGAGGATGGAGAGGGGGAAACTACGCTGTATGGGCGGCGTAGTTAAACCCCTCATCCATTACAAAGTGTTGGAAGTGTGGTGGATTGGGGCGTATTTCGAGAGGATGCCACGCTCAAAGTAAAGCTACTGGTGCCGTACGAGTGTTGGGGTTGTGGCTTGAAAGGTCTCCTGCACCAAAACTGCTAGTCATCGATAGTCTGTTGATAACGGAGCCTATGACTACACTGGATAGAAGTTTTGTTGAATGTAACGCTGGCAGGTACGCCGAAGCCCATGAGTTCCAACAGAAGTGGCGAGCGACCCCTGTTTCTGAAGCCGAAGTTCCTTATGCGCTGGTTACAATCAGCCGACTGCCGAAACGGGCAGGATGGAACATAGAAGGTGCACGGCATAAGAAGAGGGTTGAAAAATGTTGAGAAGGAAAGCACAGGCTTTGTGCAACCGTGTGAACATGTCTGTGAAGATACTAGTGAAGGGACACTAACTCAATTATTAGACCAGCATTCCTGAAGGAGAAAGAAGAGTTCAAGGACAAAGCAGCAGATGAGCTGATTTTCAGAGTTGCAGAATCAGTTCCCAGTAGTCCAAGTCAAGAGAAAAAGTCCTCCAAAGAGGAGTTGAAAAAGTTTGAAGAAGACGAATGGATTGCCATTTGCCGAAATTATGACCGGAACTCTTGGTTGGTGGGGTTCTTCAGCCAAATATGGACCATCTTTTCAATAGTATATTATAATATAATAGATAATGTACTAAAAATCATATATTACTGCATTTCTTCAGTGATTTATTATTGATACACATTCAAATCTCTGACAGTATCATGGCATTCAGCATTTGCCTGTGTTCAGTTCTGTGAGTTTGGTAATTGAGCGATTCCTTGAATTTTCAGGTTGGATTCTGTTGTGAGGGTTGCAGAACCATAGCAGAGCGGGAGTATCACAGTTTATTGTGTCCTGGGAAACTCCCTGCTGTTGTCCATCTTGTTGAAACATGGAAGTAATGTCACACACTTTCTAACCGTTAATTCAATCGTGTATCAGCCTGTATTCACTTCTGTAATACTATAGGTATTTACAGTTATTGAAACTAAGAAAATTAGATTTTTAATTAATGATAGGTTGCTTTGTTGTTTATAGGCGAATGCACTACCCTCCGGAGACCACGTCGATCTCTCTGATCATGAGGATAATAGCAATGGTGGAAGGTGCCTCTGACAGAGAGAGCTTGATACAGAATTTGATGAGCGTAAGTTTTTCCATTCCTGCAGTACCGTCTATGAGTAGGCTATAAACCCTGAAAAGATTTCCTTCAGGTTTAGCATAGACTGATTTCAGCATTTGTTGTCGTAGAATTTCTTTTAATTGAAGTTTTTTTTTTATGTTCGCAAATATTGCAGCATCATGCAGCCATGTTTGTGTTGGGAAACCTCAGATAAAGTCGATTTTTCTACTGGAAAAATGTAAAAATTGAATAAATGTCGTGTTTAATAGGTTATTCAAGCGACGCTGTGTCATTGACACACTTGCAGTAGTAAGACAAATTATAATGCCATCACAACTTAGGTACAAAATGACGTCAGTTGTCATTTGTGGGACGCAGGATCGCACCACTGCAGGGTATGGTGAGCGGGAAGGTGGGTGTAAGTGACGTTACCTACCTCATCTTCTATTTTTGTCCTGGGGGAGGAATTGAGTCCTGCGTAATCAAGCGTCCATAAATACAGTTTTGGATCCTCCATAAGTAATTATTTGCAATAATCAATTGAAATTGCAATGCATTGTTTCATCCTGCTAGTCAGTTTTGATATTCACATCCAAAGATGAAAAAAGTTGAAGGTTACTGTTGGTAGCTCATTTTCAGGGAGACCAGGTTTACTGAAGATTTAGAATTTAACCCTCCTTATTCTTCTTACACGGCTAGACATGAGCCAACTAGTCCGCCCAACGTTCAAAGCTGTACATGGAATGTGTCCAGAGACTTCTGCAGCTGGAGAAGTTAACCTCTCTAAAAGAGTATTGAACGGGGCCTATTTCATAAAGCAACAAGTGACAAGTTACCGGTAGATAGCCGCACAAGTTGTAGAAAACATGATGAAATGTGTTTCACGAAGCTACAGATGTAGACTTGTGGTACAAATGTAGACTTGTGACAGTGAATTCGTACAATTGTACAGGCAGATTTTGACAAGTTATAATTTTCTACAAGTTCCAGTTCTACAGTTGTAAAAGTTGGCCGATATTTAACCTGCCTTCGTTCGCCTGTAAACTTGTCGAATTAGTAAAATAGTTCAGTTTGGATTCACTTCACATTTCTGACATTCTTTTTCCCTGTCAGTTTTATGGTTACTGCTTACCTACCTGCTTGGTGTGTAAAAATCGAAGAATATGAGTTCGTTTAACGTCAAAGGCGAGCTAGGTATTTTGATCAAGGATTAACTTTCAAAGTTTATATTCGAAAGTCTGTGAACGTCTGCTGAGGCCCGGGAGCAGTTTTGATCGGTCGACGGATCGAACGTCCCATACCTACGGATCTATCCTTATGAGTTGGTATCTTTCTCTGAAATTGAGATTGTGCATTGCCCTTTACTGGCTAAGTAAGCATTTTATACTTCTGCCTACTAACAGGTAGAAGTATTACTTTTTTGATACAATCGATACTCTACAACATGTGAAACGTCGAAGTTGAATGAAACTGAACGGCAGCCGGCAGTGATAACAATAAAATCAAAAATTCAACGCCTGTCAGCACAGCTTGACTGCTAAAATACGTCGTTAAAGACAATAAAATTAAAAGTGCACTCACACAACTTTTGCTCTACAATTTTAATATTCAGTTATTGTTGTTTATACCCAGAACATTGCGAGAAGAGGCACTTCTCAATACTGGAAGTTATTCCAGTAAGAAATTATTTTTCTTGTCCATTTGCACCAGACACTTTATCCACTTCACTATTGAACACCAGCCAACTCGGAAGGTGTTAGGGATATGAGGGAAGTGACGTCACCTACACCCAAGGATCCGAAAATCACCAGAAATTTCACCAGCGAAGAAGTGCAAACTAGCAGACACCTCCACAGAAATTGATTTTATTTACCCCTTCTAGGCACGTGAAGGGATGCTGGGCATGTTAAATCGCCACTATTGTTTGAATATTTGCATTGTATTCTCACCACACTACTGAACCTCTGCTCTTCACAGCTGTCAGGTCCTACATACCGCAGTATCGTCCTTATCCTACCTAGTTACTTCCTTCAACTGGTTACCAGGGTATTTTGAATCCGATTTATCGAAACGCTTGTCACTAGTAGTGGTTTTAGTGTATTGAAAATGTATGTTTATGTTTCAATTGTTATATTGAAATGTATCCTCGTTTGTCTGAAGTTTTCCCATGAAGCCACGGACGAATCGAGCGGATTCTGCCTTTTGCAAGGTAAAGAAGACGAGGATAAGATCAAAACGCTGCAAGCTTTGATCCAAGAAACGATACCCGTCAACCTTGCAAACTCAGTAAGTTGAATCGTAAATAATTTATGATCTGACTCCAGATATTTTGTAAGCAAAGTAACTGCCATTTCGGGCTGGGGTTTTTGTCTGACTGCCCTGCCAGCCTCGCGGACGTGATCAGCTGTTCTCCTGTGAGGTTCAGAATTTGATCTTATCAGCCACTGCGACATGTAGTGACAATGTCCAAGTAGTAAGCTGTTGGGCGAAACTCTCTCTAGTTAATGGAGTGAGGGCAATGACTAGCGAAGAGCGTAATGTTCAGATCGAATTCTGATCCTCTCATTGGAGAACAGCTGATCAGGATCACGTCTGACTGGCAGGCGAGTCGTACGAAAACCCCCAGCCTGAAATGGCGGTTAGTACTCCACTTGCTTTACTTTATTTGTAAGATACGAATAGGATAATAAGAAGTGAGTTCGAGGTAAACTTTTTAGTCCGAGTAATAAAAGGGTATGGTAATGAATCGCAGTTGGTGGATTCATAGTTCATGTTGCTGATCGACGTCAAGTTTCATCAGTAGCTTGATCATCAATTTCTCAATTGAAATCGTTTTGTATTATCGTTCGGAATTTTGCCTTGAGTTTCATGAACACTACCTAAATTTAAAAACATAATTTAGCCCACATTGACTGACATTATTTGGATGTTATAGAATGGATCCTGATATTTTGGTAAATCCATTCCTCACGCTATGGTAGCAAATTAGAAATCCCCCTCCCAACGCATTGTTACTTTTCTTGATCATTTCAGCTGTATGTACTTTGTGCATTCAGGAAATTACCTGTAAATGTGTATTGGAACGTAACTAGTGTACTGAGATTAATGTTCGAAGTGGGGAATAATGATTTATTGATCAAAATGTTGTTGGTTTTATTAAGTTGATGAACGCAGGAGAGCAGATAATGTTTTCATCATGTAAACTCTGTAAAATTCTGGCCGGTAGTTCATCAACGACTTAAGATCTTTATAGGAATAAACATACATGGTCTGGAGTAATATCTCTGGATTACATGGCTCAAGCCTTGGTAAAAATAGTTGTCCGTGTTAATAATAGGTTGTATTTTGTAGGGTATTTTCTAGGGTAGTTCGAATGAAAGAATTTTTTCAATTAACCATCCGAGCCATTGGGGAAATTAAGAAGCGACATTCCCTGTGTTATCAAGGTTTGAACAATGATCTAAATATATGGAACGCTAGAGACTATTGGACCAGATTAAAGCAAGATGGTTTGTTTGGACCATTGGGTTGTGGGTTATGGCGGTTCAATGGTTGTAAAGTTTGCGCATGCACAGTCACTACTACTGACACGAATGCTACGAAATTCATATGGGACATAACCCCGAACTACTTGGTATCAAAATTCGAGTCGATTTGGACCATTGGGTCGTAAGTTAAGGCGGTTCGCAGGAATACACACGCGGGCGCCACACACACACACACACCACAACTACCTAAAGCAGATGAAATTTCCTTTTTTTCCCGATGGATTCAGTTCAGCGTGGTCAAAAACGGGGAAATCCCCCTCCCCCCCCCATTTCTCATTGAGAATTGGCTAAAAAGTGTAAAAACGAAAACGTAAGGCCTCGCCCAGTTCTGAGGGACCGAGCCTAAACATGAGATCAGTGCATGGCACCAGATGCCAAATACCATATATTCACAAAGTAGGGAAGCCCACCAAGAAGCTTGTCATCCCAGTAATCATACATCAAGTGTAAGTAGCCACTATCTGGTCCAGGTAGTGACAACCACCCTAAGTCCTCACATCTAGATGTAACCTTTGTAATCTCTGATGGTGTTCAAGTCGAATTAGGTCAGGGGCGTTGCGTCCATAAGGCAACTTGGGCCACTACCCCGGCACCCAAAAACAGGAGTAATAAAAAAAGAAGAAAAATCTAACCATGTGTTTAGTTGACATCTGAATTTCCCTCCATGTACACTGTACCTCGCTTTTTTTTACAATGTTAACAGCGACCCGCTAGATTTCTCTGGGTATGAATATTCATTATTCCAGTAGAGCATCCATGGTGGTTCCTTCATGAATGTTAGCTGCCACGTAGCTCCGAAAACCAAGCATGTTATCGGAATGTAGCGGCAGTAATCGATGACCTGCAATCGAAATCAAAACCTAGGCTCCTGAAACTGCAGGCCCTGGGACCTAGTGTTCCCATGGCAACTGATAAAAGTGGCCTGTCCGCACATGCTGAGTCGAGTAAAAAATGTAGTTCACCATGCCCACTTTGAGCCCTGTCTCCAGAATCTGATTTCCACCCTAAAATCGTTCCTGTTCGATCCCTTTAATTCAACTAGTCATCTCGATACGACATGCTTATGTATTTCGATTTGTTTTTTTTGTCTCATGAATCACATTCGCTTTCTATGTTGAGTCTGTTGTCAGTTTTACATTTTTTGCATCGAATTTTGTGTATTTGTGTTTGGTCCGGTTGCAGTGACAGATTTGGATTTGTGGTACCTGCGTGCATTTTGTCCTGTTAGTTGTTTTTGGTCTTGTGGATTGATCGGCGTCGTAACATACAGATAAGTACCTAGCTAGCTTCTAGTCAATGGCTTCTCCATTCAAGTAGGTACCCTCCAACATCATTGTTTCGTTGTATTTTAATTTTCTATATTTTTGTACCACGTGATTTCGATGGCTGATTTACACAAACACCAAACGGGACAAAACAGCACCACAAATCCAAATCTTTCACCGGAACTGGACCGAACGTGAAGGCACAAAATTCAGTGCAAAAATTGGAGGACTGCGCAACAGACCCAATAGAGAAAGCGAATGTGATTCACGAGATAACAAATTGAAAGACATCTCGGATCGAGTGTGAGCAGGAACGATTTTTTGGTGGAAATCAGATTCTGGAGACAGAGCCCAAAGTGGGCTTGGCGAACTACATTTTACTCGACTGAGCATGTGCAAATGGGCCACTTTTCTCAGTTACCATGGGAACACTAGGTCCCAGGGCCTGCCAGTTTCAGGAGCCTAGGTTTCTATTTCGATTGAAGAACATGGATTATGGCCGCTATATTCAGATTACAGGGAGCTAACTGCAGCTAAAATTAACGAGGCACCATGGACACTGTACTAGAATATTGAATATCCATAGCCAGAGAAATCTAGCAGATCGCTGTTAAACTTGTGAAAAACAGTGTACGAAGAGAAATCAACGGCCAACGGAATACATGGTTGGATTTTTTATTTTTTTTGCTCCTGTGTTTTTGGGTGCCAGGGCCAGTGGCCTTATGGACGCAACGCCACTGCTGAGCACACATGATTATTATGTCTTCTTTCATGGATTTGTAATATTGTTGTGTAGTTTGTTTCAGAGGAAGGTATCAGGTCATTGTTTGCCCTAATCGGTAGGAATGGTCAAGGAATCGGCACAAGCGTGTTTAGCGAATGGGTGAAGGCCGTTGAAAAGAAAGAAATGTCTGCTGAAGAAAGGGAATCTGTGGATTCTTTCATTGACACTGTGTATGCTAATATGAACGAACGTGAGTTGAAACTCATGACTTTCATGCTATTAGATCTAAAGGGTTATTTCCGCTAGTTTAAGAAGTAATATTACCATACCTTCTGGAAAAATCCGTCATCACTAGCTGGTTGAATACTGGAGGCGAGCGCTTTCAATGTAAGGCCATCATCATGAGGCCGTTGAGAGAGTACTGAGTATTGAGGCCTGAACATGATGTCCGTACATCGAAAGCACTCACCTCCAGTACTCAACCAGCTGTGACAGCGAATTCCTCAGAAGGTATGGTAATATTCAAACTTTCATGTCATTGCAAGGTGGTCTATCTTATGTCTTTCTTACGTATGTTTCTCTTATTCCACTGATTTTGTCATAAATTTACGTAATTCATCTTTCAGATGTGGGTAGTTTCCTGAACTGCGAAGGGTCCGGACTCTATAAGCTGCAAAGGTGCGTTAACCATTCCTGTCAACCTAATGCCAGGATTATATTCCCATGCAGTGATCACACTCTGGTTCTGGAATCAATGTGCCCCATTGCTCCTGGTGACGAGATTTGCATCAGCTACCTAGACGAATGCATGCTTGAGAGAAGCAGACACACCCGCAACAAGACACTAAAGTAAGTTGGGTCAAGAAAATATGCTTCAAGAAGTCTTAGCATGTACCTATGGATGAACACGCACACCCACATTAATGAATGATTCATTTGCAGGGAATATTACCTGTTCGAGTGCAAATGCGACAAATGCATAGCCCAATCCGACCAACCAGATGTCACCAGTGAGGAAGAAAGTGATGATGAAGAAGATGACGAAAATATGGAAAGCTGAGCTGGTGTTTCATTTTAAATATATTAAATCGACATTTATTGAAGCAATGCCTTCGTGTATAATGGAATTAAAATAAGGAGGGTTTTGAATCGTGAAACAAGAATTTTGTTTTGTAAATGACACATTTCCTGTGTACAACAATTTTGGGATAGAACGAATAAACTCTAACAAAAACATTTTTGTTTGTATTGGTTAATTAATAAGTTTCTTTGCAGTGGCTAGCTTACTGTACAGTATCCATGTGTTCGCAGTGTTTTCCTGATTAAACAAAGCCAGTTTTCTTATTGCCATTCCTGTAGACAGGAAATAGGGATGATAACTGACCAGGCACTGCCTTTTTGATTTCCAAACTAAGTTATCAAGATTGTATTGGATAATGGATGGTTTCTTATGGTTTTCAAGGAGTCGGGTAACCATAAGAAAAAATCCAGTGTGAATAAAGCAGTGCAGTTCTCTGTGACACACCAGACTGACACGTTACTCCTGTGTTCATTTCGGTCAGCAATCAGACGAATGCCCTGCAGTTTTTCCTAAGGGACCTAAAATTTCAACTTCGTGAAGCTATCGACGGGGGGGGGGGGGGGGGGGTGCTTCTGATCATGGACAATGCTGGGATTCATCATTAGGCATGTTCCAGCCACCAGAACTGGTTTTAAAAAGTTTATAAACCAGAACCCAAGTTTTTGTGAATGTGTTAGAAGTTCCAGTTTAAGAACTCATCAGCTGGAACATGGCAAGACAACTAGGATGTTGGGAAGGTTCCAGCGGGGTTATCTTCAGTTCTGTAGGAAACAACCCGTCCCAGGTCATTGGGGGGGGGGGGGGGGGGGGGGAGCTACTAGATAGTTTTTTTTCTTCTGGTCTCCTTTATACTTTCAGTCATGGGACTGATACGGGACGACAGACCAATGAGCTTCAAGCATTCTCTACACCCACCTACATGTGTTCTTCCCGTATATGGGAAGAACTATTATGCCACGGGAAGAGACTGCTTCAGTCTCATTGGTCCGTATCACCAAACTGCCTACTTCTTCTCATACACAGAAAGTACTACACGTATACATTTAGAGAAAGCTCATTGGTCCGTCTTCCCATATCACCTTGGTGTATCAATCCCCACGTTGAACTTAAAGATTACGGGAAGTAGAAAAACAGTCGATTGACGACGTGGCCTTACTCTTAACTCACTTCCGATCAACACGTTTATACCTATACAACCCGTCACCGCTCTCCATGAATACTATCACTGTATAACCAACCCATGTTTGCAGCCAAGACAAGGAAGAAGAACCCGGAAACAAGAAGAAGAAGAAAATAAATTATCTGCATACCACCATGTTAGCTCGACATACCTCCAACATGTACCTAGCTCGACATACCTCCAACATGTTAGCTGACTCTGCTGCCCGCAGAACAGCACTGCTGGGGGGTGTGGCTTTGCACAACAACATCACTGTCAACGATCACATTAAATTCCTCAAGAGTGAGAAGACAACAAAATTAATATTGCTGAACATACCTCTGCCACAACGAATCGTGGGTTATGGACCAAAGGTATAATACCCAACCCAACCTCCTTCCTTGGTACTCAGGTACACCTGGTTCCCCTAAATTTTTCTCAACCATAAACCGTATTTTTCTTGGACATGGCAACACTACTTTCTTCAAATTCCTCATGAAAAAAATTAACTCCCCGTACTGCCTTGTCTGCTCTTATACAGAAGAATTAGCCGATATGAACCATATCTTGAATAATTGCCTCGCATTTTCAACCGCCGGTAATGAATTCAAAACAAAGAATAACATAACTGGCTCTATACAACAACATTTAATTAAAAATCATCAACTTCCCTTTCTCCACAAACTTTTTAAATTTATTGAAGATAGTAAAATACAATTTTAGTTTATTACAAGCCCTCATATACCCTCCCCTCAATCTGCTCACCTGACAACCTTCCCCTCTGCACAGCTTCGAAATCCCCCCTCACATCTGCCCACCCAACAACCTTCCCCCTCTACATTACCTTAAACTTCATGCAACATCAAAACCCCACTTCCAGCAACAAGCCTGCAAGACCTCAGCACCTTCCCAATCAAGACTCGACCTTCAACGTACACCACAGAAGATCACCTATGTCCGACATGAAAGGAGGACAACTAAGCAGAGAATTTCCATTCCACCACCACCGGCATAGGGGCACATTTTTTGTCGGTATGGTTATGGTGGACGACTGGACGGAATTTTTGATCGATCGTTGTCTTAAAAATATTGCGGTTATGGATAAATAAATTAGTGTAGAACTTTGAAATCGCATTGTGATATTAGCTGAGCAGTTTCAGTGAACGACTCTTCAAGGGCAGCAACATCCATGTTGTCGTCGTTGAGGGTGTGTAGGCGAGGTATCGCCGCCGCTCGAAGTTTGAGTAAATCCGAATTCGCCCGACGAACATTTCTGTCGGACAGTTTCCGGTGCAATGAAGCTTGGAATCAGAGATTCAGCTCCCCGATCCTTCAGAAAGTTAAAGTCGGCGATTTGTTCATCGAACTGGACGCCAGGTATGTCCAACTTACAAGCACCTACCTACAGGTTTTTCACATCAACAATTTCCCTTCAGAACTTAATTTGTATTTCTATTTGCCATTTTAACTACTTCTTCATTGATGGAATTATTTTACCAATATTTAACACGTGATCAGGCACCTAGTAACGAGTAAGGGGTTAGGAACTAAGCTGCGGAAGGTATGCGATCTACACAAATAGAAGGGTTATCTGTACAGAGAGCTGTGGTCTATAACAGAAATGTTCTATACAGAGAAGTGTGATGTGACAGAAACAAAATATTTATCATAACAATATTACTAATGCATGCGGTCAAATATACCATAAATCTTGCAATACACCGTCCGATCAGCTCCTACCCCATAAAAATGAGTTGGTGATGATAACCACAAAACCCTGCGTGCAGCATAAGAAACACCTTGTTTTCAATATCTGTCAACAGTTCTGGTGATCTGTAATACTTTCATATTGAAATTCATTGTAACTAATCGTAACTATAACTGTATACCTATTTAATAATTTAACTCATTACCTATAGGTCAACTTAATCCAATTGACTTCAATGAAAAATAATTTTGCATTTATATCTACAGGCTGAATGAAACAGGAGTTGCCACTGCTGTGGATATCGATATCTTCGCGAATGCTATCAGAGATAGCGAGCATTTAGACGAACTGGATGATTTACTTCATAGATTCAGGTTGGGACTCATAATGTTTGAAAAAATGAATTTTTAAAAATAATAAGTATATTATACCGCTGTTAGCAATATTCGAATGATTGGGTATAATCTGAAATAGGATGGTAACTCTTGCTCTTGCAGAGTTTTATAGATCAGAATATTTTAAATCAATATATATCAATATATTTACATGTACAAGAGTGGGCAAATACCTATACTTAACATAAAGAGAGTCTCTTCGTTCCTATTGCATGCTGCTCGACGTTGGGTTTTGCTCTTGTCATCGAGCTTCGAGTCGCCAAATTCCTTCATGTTCTCCTGGTATAATGATTCCTACGTTATAAAAAATATAACTAGCACATTTTCTTAATACAAGTAGGTATACGCTTTTTGTCAAGTTATTAACGCTGTCCATGCCTTTTTGCACTATACACGACGAAATTCCAGGTTTATTTTGTTCTCATGTAGGTATGTAGTTTTTGGGCGACTTCATGTTTTCATTTAGATTTCTGTGGATTATCTGTACTGCCGTCCAAAGAAGAAAAGTCGTATCGACTAAACGTGACAGGAAAAAATGGACCTTTAGGTTTCTAGTTGATTTTTGTAATTATGAGCGTTAGTTTTTGGAATTTCATGGAACGCTCATTATCAAGGAAATTTGCCGCTGAATCGATTGAAATCAAAACGCTGCGAACTCCTTGTCACATGGATTTATTATTCTCGACTGAATACGGCACGATTGGGACTTTAGTGAAGAGACTCACAACGGTTTTAAACCCGAATATTAGGTTGCTTTTTTGACAAATTATTTCCGGACCGTGAAATTGTCTTATTACACGAATTTCTAGTGATTACTGCCATTTTCACAGGTTGTTAACCCATAAATAAATAATTTTGAGAGTTAAAACTTCGTTAAAACCTCAATCCTTCACTCAGTGGTCAAAATCAACTTCATATTTGGTCTCCTCACCCTAAAAAAATAAAATTAAAAAAACATGGAAAATGATACTTCACAGGCCCAAGTTCACTAAATCCTTAAAAATACCTAATTTTGCACCCATTTTTCATCCATAACACCCCTGGGTGGGTGCATCCCTTTCGGGAGAGCTGCCGAGATAGGGGTTATAACTAGGGCCCAAATGGAGCCATGTGTGCAAAAGACCGATTTTTTTAGACGGAAAATTGAGGTACATGTCGGTGATACTGCGGACGGGCATTGCATTTTGGTTTATTATTCTGTGAATAATACACCTATGTATTCGCTCAGCAAAAAAATTTTATAACACCCCCTCAAAATTTTTTCTTTTCCGTTTCAAGGTGCGTAGATTCCAAAAACGCTGCAAAGTCCTTGTCACATCGGTTTATTATTCTATTGGAGTTCTAGAGATTCTTGTTGGCTGTCAAATTTATTGTTTCTTTCATGTGGAATGATTGAAATAGCTATTTCTGATGATTTCCACCAATTTTGGCCCCCAAAACATGAAATAGGTAGGTACGCTTTTTTTTCCAGATCATCTTTGATCATTGGTAGTGCCATTTAATGGTCTTGATTCACCTGCTTACACTTTTTCCAATGTTATTATACACATTGATGGTGATTTCAGACAGTTTTCCAGGTTTTTGACTCATAAAAAACCAATTTTGGGAGCTGAACCTTTGGTAAAACCTCAATTTCCGCGTCTTTGGTCAAAATCGACTTCATATTCGGTCTTCTCGTCCCCAAAAACATGGAAAAAGATACCTCAAAAGCTCATGTTACAAACATGTTGCTAAAACTCAAAAAGTACCTATTTTTACACACATTTTCACTCATAACACCCCTGGGTATATTCCGATCGGGCTGAAAAGTTTCGGGACACAACTAGGGCCCAAATGGAGCATGTGTGCGAAAGAACGACTTTTTTAGACCGAAAATGAAGCCTGCACACGTGATACGGCGGACGGCGTACGGCGGACGGACAATGCATTTTTGGAATCTACGCACCTTGAAACGGAAAAGAAAAAATTTTGAGGGGGTGTTATAAAAATTTTTTGCTGAGCGAATACATACCTAGGTGTATTATTCACAGAATAATAAACCAAAATGCAATGTCCGTCCGCCGTATCACGTGTACAGGCTTCATTTTCGGTCTAAAAAAATCGTTCTTTTGCACACATGCTCCATTTGGGCTCTAGTTGTGTCCCGAAACTTTTCAGCCCGATCGGAATATACCCAGGGGAGTTATGAGTGAAAATGTGTGTAAAAATAGGTACTTTTTGCGTTTTAGCAACATGTTGGTAACATGAGCTTTTAAAGTATAGTTTTTCATGTTTTTGGGGACGAGCAGACCGAATATGAAGTCGATTTTGACCAAAGAATAGAAAATTGAGGTTCTACCAGATGTTCAGCTCCCGAAATTGATTTTTTATGAGTCAAAAACCTGGGAAATCGTCTGAAATCACCGTCAATTTGTAGAATAACACTGGAAAAAGAGTCAACAGGTGGATCAAGACGATTAAATGGTACTATCAATGATCAGAGATAATTTATTTAAAAAAAAAAGTATACCTTATTCGTATCTCTGTAGAATGATGACCAGTAGAATAATAAACCCATGTGACAAGGACTTTGCAGCGTTTTTAGAATCTACACGCCTTGACACTAGAAGAAAAAAATTTCCGAACCGAATACATATAGGTGTGTTATGTAGAGAATAATAAACCAAAAACGAGTTTTTTAATCAGAAGATACCGAAAAATGGCATACGAATTTTACTCCCGTATTTTGGATACAAACTGGAGCTGTTTAAAGTTATTCCAGTGAGGACTTACGGACGAACTTATCTGAAGCTCAATAAAGAGATTATTATTATTATTATTATTATTATTATTATTATTGAACGAAGTTTTAAACCCGTATATCTGCATTTTACTGACCCGTATGTGCAAAATACTTGGCACAAAAATCGTATCTGCTGATACGACTTATTATCCTCTGAAAAGACATTTACGAGTTTTCGCATGGTAAATCCACCCGAAAGTGCATTATCTCTTTATTCTTAAGCCTGTTTTTAGACATTTCTGCTGCAGATGCGGCTCTGAGACTCTGATTGGTTATATACTGAATAACAGACTGACACATGCTGTAGTACTGTAGTTTCAGTTTTTCTATCCTTAGAATAGAATAGAATTTATGGAAATCTCGATGAACAAGAGACTACTTCATTTCTGAAGGCCATGCGGTCTGGGATCCACCTAACCGTTTTTTCCTTCTTTCCCCTTAATCCATAACTAAGTTAAACCAGGTTTATGGTTTAACGGGGTAAGTCCTTTTGATTTGCAACGATGCACGTTCTACAATAATGATCCCATTGATTTATTTCGACAGGCAGGGGTCCGGCTCAGCCAAAACATTGCCGTCGACTCATCACGCAGTCGTCAGAGTGTTTCTGGATGCAGGGGAAACGTCTGAGCTCCTCAGGATCCTCAATGATCGTCTGAACTACGGAATATTCTTGGACGACTACACCAACCTCCTCCTTATGGATTATTTCGTGAAACAGCAGGACTACGCTTCTGCCGCTAAAATCGCTTCCATGCGCATGCTCCAAGAAGATTTCTCGAACCCCCTCGTCAACTATATGTCGCTTTTCGCTTGCCACAAGTACCTCCTGGACCCAACGGAATGGGAGCCGCCAGAAGAACCAGTGGTGGACGACGGAGAGGAGATCAAAGTTCGCGTGAAATACATCCGTAACCCTTACTTTGACGACCATTTCGATCTTAGAGATCCTTACTCCCTGATCGGCAAAACTTTCCATCTCATGACCATGAACACCGATGATGCCTACGCTAAGAATTACCACGCCTTAGGTCTTTGCCTCCACAAAAAGTTTGATCGTGCAGAAAATTTCATCAAATCAGCTTTGAGCAACGGAACACAATTTTACTGCTCAACCGTAGAGCTTATTGATAAGTTTATCGCTTCTCTACCTGAAGAAGAACAAACACCTTTGGAGTCATTGAAAATCGTGATAACTGCTGCTAGAGATTCTGCTGTACAAAAAGATCTACTTGCAGAAATAACAGAGAAAGTCAAAACACTCGTCTCGTCCGAAGAACCAAAAATGGTGCAGGAGCAATGCCAGGTCAGTCAAATTTTTATTCTTAATATATATGTATATTTATTTTTTAAATGGTACGGGTGCTGAGCTCCTTGTCAGTGAGACCTGAAAGATCTGTTTTGACATAACCTTACTATATTAGTTGTACATGAATATTATTTAAACATAAAATCTGATAAACGTCTGAATTTATCATTGAATGGGTTTGCCCTGTGCTGAATCGAATTGTAAGTATGGATGCCATGAATCAAAATGGGGTGGACTCTGACCCGTACTTAATAAGTCAGTCATTCGCTCTAGCTTACATGATTTGTAATCGTTTCAGACATTCTCATCATGGGAAGACTTGAGGGAGAGCGTTCTCAGAGCTGAACTTGAGGAACTCAGGAAGAAAGAGAGCCTTGCTGAAATCGAAAAGACGAAAGAGGAACTCAAGAAAGAGGAAGAACAGATATTCTTCTTCGACAACGAGGACAAAATGGATATCGCCATTGAAAACAAGCGAGTGAGGTATCCTAAGAAATTCCCGGGTAAGAAGAAGAAGAAGAAGGAAATCGGAGTTGAGTATGTCCCTCCAGAAATTACTACGCAGCGACCTCGAAGCCAGTAGTGTAGGTACTGAAATCATTAGTATAGAAATTATAACTGATAACTGGTTTTAAATTGTTATATAGATGTTGTATAATAAATGTGTTGTGTTGATTTAAAGGCGCTTTAGGTTCATTGAGGTCAACTAGGTTCAAACACCTCCTTGGATAATGGCTACAGGCTGGTTCCAACAAAATCCCATGGTACAAGAAAGAATGAATGGATGTGTCGAACTATAATCAATATTGCAACAGCCTAACTGCGTGGCTCGACAGTCCCCAATTTACATGTGGTTGCAGCGTAATACGAAAAGGATGTTTGTGTTTTGGAGAAAAGGAAGTCAGCTGGGAGTGTAAAGGATGGGAACTGCATGCCTATTCTGCTTTTGGATCCTCAAAACTGGCAAAAACCACCCCCTTCTTCTAGCGTGCTTGGCACGGGCTGAGTAGGTGTAGGTTGTATCGACTCAGGTGGGTGACACTAGCGTGGCCTAACAATTCGGCGGGGTAACTAAGTAACTAGGTGCCCGACTTAATTCTAGCCTACCATCACTGTGAAATCAACATCGTGTAGTAGGTTTTTCATCTACCTAATCCTAGATTAATGTTATTTATTACATTTCTGTTCGGGGCGCGTCAAGTCACTTAAACGATAACCAATAACATTGTTCAGCTTGTGATCCTGGCAGCACTGATGACTGTGTTGGTGTATTTTCGCCTGGGCCTAATTTACTTATCCGATTGTGCATTTGTGGGAGCTGTACAACTGTTTCGTTCTTCTCTATGGATTGAAATTATATTTCAGTAGGTGGTCACTTTATTTATCGTGAACCCAGTATAAAACAGTTTCCTAGTTATATTAAAACGCTATCTGATACCGACCTTCTGCGCTGTGAAGTGAAAATTGGTACGACCCTTATGTGCTCGAGCCGGGCACCGATGTAATGAATGCCTCTGATGTGACGAGAGTGAATTACGTTTACGTCGTGAATTAATAGAGAGTTGTCGCAACCAAAAATTGACGATCGGGAGAGAGAACGTAAACGCAAGTGTTACGTTGGAGACGTAAGTTTTAGCGTTTTCAAGACTTGCGTTGTCCAAAACCACGTAACTATTGGAAAGATGCGTGTCACGCATCTCAAAGCTACTTTCTACGTAACTCGTAAGTAAACTTCTTCGCGGATAACCAAATTCGATCTCCATGGCTACGCTATCGCGTCACCCCGAATTTTGTAGAAAGACGGGAGGAACCGGCCTCGAAAAGGTTTTCCGCCGTTTGCCTTCTCTTTATTTTGCGTTTTCTTTAGGTATATTTGGAAGCCTGAACTTCATGTGGTTCGAGTACTTATTCATCTTGAGAATTACCATCCGAAAGCCATGAGCACGGTAAGAGAGTGCCTTATAATTCGCATTTATTGTGGGCATATAAAATATACAAAGAACCCAAGGTCTCACAGTGTCGTGCGTGTGGTTGTACAGTGAAAAGGCACGATTGCTCTTCTATAAATTGTTCATAACTCATAGAAAACCATCAAATGGAATAATTACTATTACTGAATAATTATGTTACGAGCAATTATGAGAATAAAGAGGTTAACTTGACAGACAAATTACATATCATTGACAAGTTATTAGAGAGTTGTCGCAACCAAAAATTGACGATCGGGAGAGAGAACGTAAACGCAAGTGCTACGTTCGAGACGTAAGTTTTGGCGTTTTCAAGACTTGCGTTACCCAGCACGACGTAACTATTGGAAAGATGCGTGTTCACGCATCTCAAAGCTACGTACTACGTAACTTGATAAGTAAACTTCTTCGCGGATAACCAAATTCGATTTCCATGGCTACCCTATCGCGTCACCTCGAATTTTATAGAAAGACAGGAGGAGCTGGCCCCGGGAAGGTTTTCCGCCGTTTGCGTTGTCTTTATTTTGGTTTCTCTTTAGGTATATTTGGAAGCTTGAACTTCATGTGGTTCGTGTACCTATTCATCTTGAGCATTGCCATCCGAAAGCCATGAGCACGGTAAGTGAGTGCCCTGTAATTAGCAAGTATTGCGGGTATGTAAAATTATACGAAGGACCCAAGGTCTCACGGTGCCGTGAGTACGGTTTTTTTTACAGTAAAAGGGCACGATTGTTCTTCTAGAAATTGTTCAAAACTCATAGAAACTATTACTGAATAATTATGTTACGAGCTAGTTTGAGAATAAAGAGGTTAACTTGACAGACAAATTATATATCATTGACAAATTATTACGTTAACGTCACTTCAAAACATGTCCGGAGTTACGTAGACACGTAACTTTCTCATGGAACGTACGTGAGATAGTTAGCATCCGAATTTGTCACCCTAGAACAGAGTTACGTTTTGCAGTTGCGTTTTTCGGAAAATGGTTGCGACAACTCTCTATTACTTTAACGTCACTTCAACATAAGTCCGGAGTTACGTGAACACGTAACTTTCTCATGGAACTTACGTTGGATAGTTAGCATCCGAGTTTGTCACCCTAGAACAGAGTTACGTTTTATAGTTGCGTTTTTCGGAAAATGGTTGCGACAACTCTCTATTATCTAGTGCTCGGGTGCGATTTCTTCACATTAAAGCAGCACCTTAAAGCATGTGATTTTTTTACATCAGGGCTTATAAAGAAGATCGCCACATCAATTTTTGGTCTTTGGAATGGTTAACAGAAGCTCGAATGCCTACTCGTAAGATTTGAGAAATCCTTAGCTCGCATTTGTTTTTTGTGTTAGAACTACTAGCAATGTAGAGTGCCTAGGAAATTATTGAGTCTACAGTATTATCTGTAGAATCCTTTGTTGGAAAATGGTCTCCACAGGGAGGAATCCCTGCTAACCGATCTTTCATCCATCTGCCCAATTCCTCTTTTTGTGTAGGTATTTATTTTTTGACCGCGGGATCGACTCTGCCGACTTGTTTATCATTCTCAAGGTTCAGGGGTTCTAATGAGAGTGAGAATCCTCTGCTTTGCTCGATTTTTTCAAATGATTTATGATCGACGGCAGGCCAAACTGTCTTACACTCCTCCCTCTTACCATTCGCTCGAACAGTTGTACAGTGTGTGATATGAGCATCGTGTTCGCACTTCACAGAACATAAAGATTTGAGCGAAATTCGTTTGTTTTTCCTAATAGTAACTCATTCCTAATAGAAACATCGAATTTCCTAATAGAAACTTTGAACCAAAGCTGAACAACAAAGCTGATGTGGAACTTGATGGCGGAGGTCCCAGTTTCAGCTGTTACTAACCTGTTGCTGGCAGATCATGACGTCACGTCGATACCACCTGTAGGTACCCAGACAGCGACCTGACTTGGCATGCACGGGTGAAAAACTCTCAAATCAAACCAAAGAAATTTCTGGGCATCATGAAAAAACATTGGTTTTGGTTTGTGTATCAACTAAATATTTGTATCACGAATATACACATCTAGAGACGTACTGTTATCAATAGGTTTGTTCACAGTAATTCTCGGACTCTTTTCTGGCTGCATAGTATCCATGACTGGCTGTTGACAGTGTTTTCATTACTATCTAACCAGTTTTCTGATCGTCATTCCAGTCCACAGAAAAACGGGTGGACAAGAACTGGCCATGCTCTGCCTTCTTGATTCCCAAACATTATCAAACCTGTTTCAAACGCTTGTCAAGATGGCATTGGATCATGAATGGTTCTTAAGGCTTTCTAGGAGTCAGCTGACGATCAAGAAAGCCAGTGCGAACAGACCCAATGAAATGAAGACGTTTTTATTGTCATTCTTACCCAGCAGTCTCACCTGCACCATCTTCATACAGGTGCAACTTGTACGTAACGGTACTACATACCTATAGGTAGGTACGCAAAAACTTATATTTCATACGCAAAAAACTGTTATTATATTGGTCTGAAACACCGAATTTGTTTATTGGTATCGCATTTTGGTATTGTTTGAATTTTGTTTATTGGTATATTGGTATGGCATGCTGATGATGTGTTTTTATGGAGTTTCTAGTGAATAGAGGAGGGAGAATTTTGGCAGCGTGAGATTTTACAGTAAATCGAGAGGCTTCTAGCGAGTGATGAAAACGGTTTTTGTGAGATGAAACTAACAGAGTTAAATTACCTATAGATAAAGATAGGTTGTTTGTAAAATTACCTATAGGTAATTTATTATTCATAGGTAGTTATTACCTATAGGTCGCACACTGTTTCTGTTGTGACCCAAAATTCAGCCTTACCTCAGAAGAAAAACATCCATGATTTTCTCCTGCCCATTTGTATGATCCTGCCCATAAGCCATCTTTAGTAGCATTTCCGGTGTTTGGCAAGAACATGTTGTCATGTTCCATTTTAATAGAGTCAGTGATATCTTGGGATGGTTTCACATCGCGCGAAAACTGATATACTAGTTCTGGAATCCTATCGTTTTTCAGACAGGTCGGGCCTGCAGGCGAGGCCTGCTGGTTCTAGCCTGTCGTAGCCCACTAACGAAGAGCCCGCGCCCGTTGGGAAAACCGCCAGCAGTCCAGACCCGTTCCTTAGTGGAGATGAGCGGGCCGAATTCGACGGGTTTTGTGGAAAAACCGACGGGTCCAGGACTGTCGTGCACCATGACAGGCCAAGAGGTTTTTCGTCAGTTCTCGTTAGCGTCTGGTGTCTGTAGTGCGTATTGATCTTATAAAATAAAATATAAACAATTCTATTTAAAAACTCGGCGCTCCGCGCCTCGCCAGGGGGCAAGCCCCCTGGACCCCCGGTTACCTCTATTTACATACTTCGGACGAAATTATAGAAACACAGAATGTGTTTGTTTTAGCTCACGCGTTTCACATAAACCCGTCTTCAATCTTCGGTTGAAGATTGGTTAACTTCCTCCCACTAATGTTTCGTCGTAACTGGTGGTGCCTTATACACAGCTTCTTATATACACACTCACGAGTGCACTTCATAAAAATTTTGTTAAACATAAACTAGTCCGAGCTTCATCTCCAAGACTCCTACATCTCCAAGAGATAATTCGTTTATCGGTTGTTTGGTCTTAAAATTATGTCTTTACTTATATAAAGCTTGCAATCGTGTTCACAACATAAATTATTGAGAATGATCACCTGTGTGTAAACAATTATTTAAACAATCACGCTCATACCGCAGCTTGTCGGCCACGCACTCCGCAGTGGTTAACGTAATATGGTTAGGTAAATCGAGAGCTATCCAACGAGTGGTGAACGATTTTTGTACGATGATAACTGGCGAAGTTAAAGTTCCGTAGCAACGATTCGGTTGTACGTGAAAATCATTAGAAAGGTTGTCGTCCCAGATTTCGTTACGAAATTTCGTTAGCTTTTTTGGCTAGTTAGTCCATGGCTAAAACACATTCTGTGTTAAAAGATTTTGTGGCGATCTTGTGGTGCATTATGGATGAAAAGAGGTGGACCATCTTCGCAGTTGCCGGTGGCGGTTATGCCATGAGCAGTGGCGCTTATGCCATGAGCATACTGTTCATGAACCAAAAAAATCGGGAAAAATGGGAAAAGGGCTGGATATCCCGAAGGGAGGACCGATGCAACATGAGTCTCATCAAGGAGCTCCAGGAGGAGGAGCTGGATTTTTTTTAAATTTTTGATTAAGTCGTTGGTCCGCTTGTTCAGCATCTCTACACAATTTACTTAAACAACAACACACAAATAAAAGTTAGAAAACTTAGAAACCTGTCGAAAACTGCCAGTTGTGAACTGTGCGTCGGTGGAGCAACTCGGGCGGACCGAGAGGTTTTCCGAAAAATTTGAAAACCGACAGGTCTGGACCTGACCCTTCGTCGCCCATTAACGAACGGGCGGCCCGGCGGGATTTCCTCGAAAAACCCGCGGCCTTCTGAAAAAACCGATCGTGTATGGCTAGCTATTAGGTAGGTTTAGGCAAGCGTGGAAGTAGAACTTTTATTGGTTGTGAACTTCCTACCAGGTGGACCAAAACAAACAACTTGCAGAGTTTCGCAAGGTTCTAGGTACTCCCACTGGAACTACTGTTCTCTCGTTTGTGGAAAACTGATGACGATCCATAGAACCAAAACGTAAAAAGTCACCAGTTTTAAAAATCCACTCACACGATCACGCTGGATACGTTATTTGGATTGCAAATTCAGAATTTGCTATATTTCCGGGCAGAGATAGAACGTGCGAAGTACCAAATTGTTTGGCTCTTACATCCTTTAGCTCCCTACAACTCCTATTATATTATTCATCCCTAAAGTTAGATTGGTACCCAATAGGGGAGACTGGGTACAGGTAAATAGGTACCTACCTAACATTGTTGCTACAGAAATTCTCATCCAACTCAGTTATGAGTTGGATGAGAATTCTTGTAGCAGTTAGTTACCACTCGTAGTTCAAAAAGTGTTGATAGTTTTCGTCCAAATCACACTGCTGCTATATTATTGTAGGAACATCAGTTCCAACTCGAGTAATGAAGTTCTACAAGTTCTGCTGAAATGTGTCGATCGATGGCAAGATGCGTCTCTTGTCTCAGCTCATTGTGGCTGTTGAGAGGCCACTTGCCCCACACCCTGGGGGCGGTTTTAAGTAAATGACTTGAGGGTCTGCTATCTTTTTCTTCCTTTTTTTCCCTTTATGCCACTTCTTCCTGAAGGGCAGAGTTCGTTGAACTACCTTCTCATAGTTTACTCTCTTCTCTTATTTTTCTTTGACCATTCGCCTCAGGGAATCACGTAGTTTTATACCGTCAACAAACTGGTGAATAACTTGGGTACCAACCTGCTCTAACAGCAGCATAATGAGGAATGGCCATCTTTTTTCCCCGTTCTTCAAATTGTAGATTTAAAATTTGAGCGCCTTGGGGGAGCGGAGCGCTCTCCCAAAAGGCGCTGTATGATGGGTTGGAAATCAACGGAAGTGGGTGAAAAAGGAGAAGGATAAAGCGTGCGATGTCATCTGATATGTATTGCCCTCTCGCTCCCGTACTCAAACTACTTACTCGGATTTTGGAGCTGAAAATTGGGATGCAGGGGTTTTTGAAGATGCTAATCTGAGGTCAAATGCACCAAATTCCGACCCACGTCCATTCCTTGTTATGTCGATAAAACCATAAATTTTTAGCGAATTTTCGAAGAAAATGGTAGCTATTTCCAAAATTTCTCAGAGGTGCTCCCTTTGAACCGGAAACCCTCAAAAATCCGTTCATGCATCGGAGATGTAAGTGCGTGCGCTCGCGCTTGTGTGTGTGCCATTCTGCACCATAAGTCCCTTAATTTCCTTGGTAAAAAATTCGTTCTTGCTAAAAAAAAATCCATCTCCGCAACAGTAATGATGAGTTCGTTATCTAGCCCTATCGAACTGTGCACAGCGGTCCAAATTTACAAATTTTTGGTTAAAAAAAGAATGATTTTTTTGAAAAAACATTTGTAAATTTTTGTTCAGCAACATAAGCATGTGAGGTGTTGTCAGTCATGTAGTTTGGGGCGCTGAATCGAGTACAACTAGTCCCAGTCCGATCAGGCGCACCCAGGGTACCGAATTTCCGTCCGAAATCATCAATTCCGTCATCCAAATCATCAATTTCATGTTTTTATACAGGCATGTGGGGTGTCGTTTACCATGTTTTTTTGGTCGCTGAATCGATTGCGACTAGTTCCAGCACTTTCAGACTGCATCTTGTGGTGAAAATCACAAGTTTTTGCTTTTTCCTGCACGACATGCCACTCTGGTCTCAACAAATGCCCAGTCAGACCATAATTAGTGCTCTGGCAGATGACCTTAATTTAAATGCTCAGTTTCCCGTATTCCTTTGAAAATTCGCTTCTTGAGCCATGCTTCATGACTGGAATTTTTTACTTAGGTGTTTGGTAAATTATTCAATTAGAAATTTTATAATGCTTCATTAGTAATATGATTACATAATTATATACTTCCAAGAAACATTCGCTTTTGCGTGAACATAGCACCCAGAAAGTGGATATTATTAGGTACCTACACATCAAACAAAGAAATATCCAATATTTTTGGGTAAAAGAGTGTGTAGGAGGCAATAGGCTGTTGCCACCGGAAATTTTCCTCTGCCCTAGTTCATTTTCCTTTCAAATTTGAAACGCTGCACGAACAGGATAATGTTGCATCGATTTTACACTTCTATTATGGTCGAGTCAACACATTGCGGTTCGACCTTGTGATGCTTATGAGTCATCTCAGGCTTTATTTATGCGAGATCTCTGATGAGTTGGATGTTATACCTACCTGTCCACTGCCATCGAAGTTCAAAAGCAATTTATTCATCTTCATAAATGTTACAATATGGAAATAAAAATGAACACGTTTCAAGGATGGCAAATGATGTTAGAGATTAGGTAATTCAAGTTAAGTAAAGTAACACAAAAAGTTAACTACACCACAGTGAACACGCATTGGTAAATACAAAAATCTGGTAGGTACAGGTATGGTATTGAGGAAAGGTCGCACTAAAAATTATTTGGAATTTAGAACAGATAACATCAGATTACAAAACTATCGACGATAAAATGTAGGTATGCAGAGAATGTAGGTAAAACACTAGGTAGGGGCATTGTAGATGCATCTATCTACATAACCTCAAGCAGGCAGGGATACAGAAAAAATCATTGTAAGGAAGTAATTGATTTGCTGTGCGTTGGTTGCATGAAAGTGGGTTATTGGAGGTATATAATGGTTGTTATGGAACTGAATTTTCAAAAGACGGATTAGATCAGAGAGGGTATGATGACACTTTAAATGATATTTCTTGTAGCAATGAGGGATCGTTTATGTAAATGTTGATTACTTTATATAAAAATGTAAGGCCTAGGCTTTGAAGAGGTACAAATTTGGTCGAGTTATCCTATAACTTTAAATGTATAACCGATATGGCGTATTGTCTAGAAGTTCTATGTATATCTGGAAGAAAGGGGGGCCAGACAGCAGTACTTACCAAATTCTAATGTAGATCTGAGAACTGAGTACACGTCATGATTTTTAAACGGCTATGAGAACGGCATATAAAACCCAGAATCTTGAGAGCGTCACTCCTAATCCGCTCAAGATACTGTTTGAACGTCAGACCAGAATCCGGCCAAACCCCATGGTCACGCACGCACTCGGTCCTCGGAACTGTGCCAGACTCCAGTTGATAATATTGAAAACTACAGGTGGTGAGGTACCAGTTTACGATGGGTGGCTATTGTATTGCACTTAGACGGGTTAATTTGGAGTTCATTATTCGTGAACCAATAGTATAGGCGTTGAAGAGCAGATTGAAGCGTCCTTGCAAAACCTAAAAAGTGAACAAATTGAACAAAACTAGCTTTGTTCCAGCCGACGCGAGTTTTCTAATAATTTCTGCACAAAAAAACTGTGTTCCAACCACATCGAGTGCTGAAACTGTTCAGTGTTATGGGTTTTATTGTTAAAGTGTTCCAATCGCGTCAGGTCTGGGAACCCAGTTTCGTAACTTCTCGCACCTGATGGCGGGGGATAGGGATGGTTTTTTCAAACAGAACTGAAGGTAACCCTGCTGGAACCTTCCTAGGGCGTTCTTTAGTGCTGCCCCCCATTTTCAAAGCTACTAACTTTTTCCACGGGTATTTTGCACTGAAGTGTCTGATAAACGGCGAAGGGGAGACGCGATATGTAGGACACGTTTCATGTTTTTACAAGCGTAACAAAAACAACCGATCGGCTGATTAGTACCATATAGATTAGTTGGACATATAGATCAAGTGGACGGGGTTGCGGAATAAAAACTGATGAATTTATCACAATCCCACCTGCCAAGAGCGTGGGGGGCAGGACTAAAGTTTTACACCAGTCAAAAACTTTAGTGCTGCCCACGCACTTTTTTCGAATGCTTTTAAAACAGTGAAATTCGAATTTTCTTTGTTTCGGATTTAAATAGACGGAAAGAGGAGATTTTAACGATTCAAAAGCACTACACATTTGTTCAAAACGGTTGAGATTAGGGTTTCAAATCTGGCTTTGAAAATGGGGGGGCAGCACTAAAGAACACCCCCTTCCTAAGTTCTCAATTCCCTCCAATCTGCACGTTAAAGGGATCTCTCGTCCCTGTTGTACCTACTCAGCTGTTTTTCGATGCTAAAGTCATCGCATTGTTTGGCATGTTTCCAAGGTGTTCCAGCCGATGAGTACTTGAACTGAATCAGTTCTAAAACTCATCCCCACCCTTCAGAAAAACTTAGATTCTGGTTTTGAAACTTTTTAAAACAAGTTCTGGTGGGTGGATCATACCTTGTATGAACATGGTTTATACAAATTAAAAACAAAAGAGGGCTCAGGTGGGAGCCTTGAGGCAGACCTGAGGGAGGCAACGAAAGGGGTAGAAAAACTGGTTAATTTTAACAGTTAGCGATCTGTGGGTTAAATGAAGCGAACCGTGAACTCCCATTGATTTGACTTTGGAAATAAGGAGTTCGACACGATCGAAAGCCTTGGTTAGATCAGTTTAGATCACATCAACCCACGCCTGTTGTCCCATACATTTGAGAAAGCGTGATTCGAAATAATTGACCAGATTGGTAGTGATTGACTTTCCCAGTAAAAATCCATGTTGTTGAGGAATGATTTTCCCCCTATTGAATTTAGTCAATATTTTGTTTGAATATTCATTTTCACTAAAAGAGATAGTGAAAAGATATTATCTCTTTTGGCAATCTCCCAGGACAGGTAGTCTCCCTCGGGAGACAGTCTCTTATAATGTTTCCCGGGTTCTTCTATGTTACTCAATAGCTCCCGTGGCCTACCTCACCCCGTACGTGGACATTTTTACTCGAGAATCGATAATACGTGTATATTTTAAATGAACAATCACACATCAAAAGAGATGAACAAACACACATCAGAATGACCGATATGGAAGTGGATGAACAAAGGATAATACCTACACGGTATCACTATGAAACACACGAGAAATGACAGAGACTCTCTTTCGAGAAAATACATCTAATTAGGTGTCTCTCTGAAAGAGATCGAAAATGCCAACATGGCCGCCAACTCTCTTTTGGAATTTAATGAATAACCCTGTCATGGATACTTAAAAATCTCTTGCCAAAAGAGAGTGTCAGACCGAAAATAGATGCCTCTTTTGCTTAGTGAATAGGCCGCCAGGTGCCTTTTTGCTTGTGACCATCTCCGAAAATAGATTTTTGGTTTATTATTTTCAATAATGAACCATTGGAATCGAGCATGAAAAAAAAAAAAAAAAAATCTGACCCCCCCCTCAAAATTTGATAGTTAACGTTTCAAGGTAACCTATGTAGAATCCGAAAATGCAATTAAAAAATTTCTGTCTGTCCGCCGTACGCCGTACTGAAGTTACCATGAAAGAAAATTGATGAAATTCGGGTTATAGGTCCCGTTTGGGGTCTAGTTGGTCCTCTAAGCTCGGCGTTACTGTCAGTCATCCCTAAGGGGTTGAAAATAGGGGTTGCAATTTTCAGAACGCCGTAGCTCGGAAACTTTCGATAGAAGGGTATGGTTTTTTTACGTTATTAAATTTGCCTTGAGTTAAACAATTTTTTGAGACCACTCGGAGCATTGTACGTCCAGCCGTTCGTGTGCACCAAAAAGCTTCGTCAACACGATCGTGAATCAAACTGTATAAATCCGGCCCGGATATCATCACTAGGGAGCACCTGATTACAACCAAGGATGGCTGTATGACGAAGAGTTGGTTGTTCTGCGTTATTATTCCATTTGATAAGTGAGGGGCTGTTGGATTTTGTTGGTAGGTACTTGTGAAACTTGAACATACGTTGAAGTATTATTGATGGGTAAATTATTACACAACGGTAAATTGTTATACAACGGCAAATTATTGCACAACGGTAAATTATTACTCAACGGAAAATTATTACACAACGATTATTACTTGCAACTTGAACAACCGCTGAAGTATTATTGATGGGCAAGTTACTACACAACGGTTAATTATACTTGACTACGAGGGTAGGTACTGACCACAGAAAACAGTGATCTACGCAGAAGGGGCATCTATTTCACTTCACGCCAACAATTTTCCTTCAGAACTTCATTATTTGCTTTCCTTTTTGCCATTTTAGTTACTGTTTGTCATCGACAGAATTATTTTAACAACATTCAACACGTGATTCAGGTAGGTACCTAGTAACGAGTACGGTGTTGGGTACTAACCTACGGAGGGTCTGCGATCTACATAATATGTGTAGACTAGTACATATTATATAGACGGGTTATCTATACAGAGAGCTGTGATGTGTAACAGAAGGGTATTCTGTACAAAATAATAAACCGTTATGCAGGGATTTGCAGCGTTTTATGTAATAGAGCTACTCCTACTAAACGCTAAATGCCCCTGATTTTATTAAGAAACATTTACATGAGACGGCTGCGCTGTCGGGGTCAAATGTATAATGTTGGTTTGGCCCCAAATGGCTGAACCGATTTTCGTTCAGTAAGTTTTTTTGTAAACCATCAGTAAGTAGAATTTTTCATGTGACGTTGATATGCGCCAACAAACGTTACTTAGCAATTTATCGGCTTATTCGAGATCCTTTGATTTTCATCTGATTGTGCCCTATAAATGCCTATAGAACGACCTATATAGGCAAGTTGGTAATTCCACTTGTGATTTACGGAGCTACTTACTAGCTTTGCTAGTTTTTAAAGGAATAAACGCTGCAAAGTCCTTGTCACATGGGTTTATTATTCTGTTGGACATACCTAGCGAAATGCTGGCTGTTTATTTATTGTTTCATTCATGTAAAATAATTGAAATAGCTATTTCTGGTAGTTTCCACCAATTTTGGCCCCCAAAACTTGAATTAGGTACGCTCCTTTCTTTTTCTTTTTTCAAATTATCTTTGATCATTGATAGGACACTTTTTCTAGTGTTATTCTTCAAATTGATGGTGATTTCAGACTCAGACGATTTCGCAGGTTTTTGACTCATAAAAAATCCATTTTGGGAACTGAACATCTGGTACAACCTCAATTTTCCACTCCTTGGTCAAAATCGACTTCATATTCGGTCTACTCGTCCCCAAAAACATGGAAAACGATACCTCAAAAGCTCATGTTTCTAACATGTTACTAAAACACAAAAAGTACCTATTTTTATACACATTTTCACTCATAACACCCCTGGATATATTCCGATCGGGCTGAAAAGTTTCGGGACACAACTAGGACTCAAATGGAGCATGTGTGCGAAAGAACGAATTTTTTAGACCGAAAATGAAGCCGGAACACACGTGATACGGCGGACGGACATTGCATTTTTGGAATCTACGCACCTTGAAACGGAAAAGAAAAATTTTGAGGGGGTGTTAATTTTTTGCTGAGCGAATACATAGGTGTATTATTCACAGAATAATAAACCAAAATGCAATGTCCGTCCGCCGTATCACGTAACCGGCTTCATTATTGGTCTAAAAAATTCGTTTTTTCGCATACATGCTCCATTTGGGCCCTAGTTGTATCCCGAAACTTTTCAGCCCGATCGGAATATACGCAGGCGTGTTATGAGTGAAAATGTATATAAAAATAGGTACTTTTTGTGTCTTAGTAACGTATTAGTAAAATGAGCTTTTGAGGTATCGTTTTCCATGTTTTTGGGGACGAGAAGACCGAATATGAAGTCGATTTTGACCAAGGAGTGGAAAATTGAGGTTGTACCAGATTTTCAGCTCCCAAAATTGATTTTTTATGAGTCAAAAACCTGCGAAATCGTCTGAGTCTGAAATCACCATCAATTTGTAGGAAATCACCATCAATTTGAAGAATAACACTAGGAAAAGTGTCAACACGTGGATCAAGACGATTAAATGGCACTACCAATGATCAAAGATAATTTGAAAAAAAAAAAAAGGAGCTACCTAATTCAAGTTTTGGGGGCCAAAATTGGTGGAAACCACCAGAAATAGCTATTTCAATTATTTTACATGAAAGCAACAATAAATGAACAGCCAGCATTTCTGTAGGTATGTCCAATAGAATAATAAACCCATGTGACAAGGACTTTGCAGCGTTTTGGAATCAACGCACCTTGAAACGGAAAAGAAAAAATTTTGAGGGAGTGTGCAAAAAAAAATTTTTTTGCTGAGCGAATACATAGGTAGGTGTATTATTCACAGAATAATAAACCAAAAGGATATCAATCATCGTTTGGTTTAAGCGGCCCGCACACGATCAATATTATTGTCAATATCAGTATTGTCAATATAGCTATCAATACTGGAGTCAACCCTTTTCAATACTACCCCACCGCACACGATCAATAATATTGAAAATAATTTGGTCAATAAATGTTCTCCGTTCCTTTTTCTGCCGCGAACGAGCAGGGTGATAGCTGCGTGGATTTTCTCGTTTTTTGGTGTTTACTGGTTTTACTAGTAATGGACAACCGTAAAAAAGCATGCATTGCCATAATTATGGCAATGGGAATGGCAAACCATCGAACAACAAGAAAACGCTGGATGAGGGAGTGGCTCAAGAAGAGAGAGGAGTACACTCATCTGGTTTTGTTAAAACAAAACAGCTCCACCGACGAAGATTACTACAATAATTATTTCAGGATGGGCGAAGACAGGTTCCAGAAGTTGCTCGGGTTGGTTCTACCATTTGCAAAACGAAATGATACGAACATGAGAGATTGTATCTCTGCTGATGAGAGATTGGCATTGACTCTCCGATATCTAGCTACCGGAAGGACTTTTGAAGACCTTAAGTTCTCAGTTATCATGTCGCCGAGAACCATAGGGGAATCGTCGTCAAAACTTGTGAAGAACGAAATGTTTGTGTTAAGTTTTTCATATGGTTATTTATTTATGTATAAAATTAAAATAAGGAGATTTGTTAACTTAGCGAATTTCCGTGATCATAGGGAGTAAGGTAGGTAGGTAGGTAGGTACCTACGCACTGAATGTAAAATGTGAAACCGAAAAACAACCTGTTGCTCGGACCACCTTCATCGCGTTTCTATTCGAGACGAACTGAGGGTTGATGAAAATATTGACGTTCACCCGCACACGGTCAATAATATTGACAATATCCCCAGCGCCGGATTTAGGTTTGTTGCGGCCCTGGGCCTATATCTGTAAGCGGCCCCCTGGGCATAATAAATTAAATTATTTTATATTCATATTATAAATGTTTATTTTATAATACATAATCATCAATATTCTTGAATTTTACAAATTAACTTTTCTTGCTTTCTGAGACGAAAATTCTACAATGAATTCATCAAAATCTAACGATTTAAAAAGCTCACTACAAAACTAGCTACAAAACTAGCCAAGCTTTTGGCTACAAAACTAGCCAAGCTGGGTAGTCTTGAATCTGAGCAAGTATTTCTCAAGTAATTGAGAATTCTTTTCAAAATGCTGAACGATCTATGACCATATTTCTTTCGTTCAAAATCCTATGTGTCAAACATGTACTAGCCGTTGTATATATGTATGCGTTTCGTAAGCCAGATTTTTTGTTTATATCCTTAACTTAAAAAAGCAAAAAAACAAACCTCAGCCTTGCGGCCCCCTGAGGCTTGCGGCCCAGTCGGCCCAGTGGTAAATCCGCCGCTGAATATCCCCTCCACTTTCCGATATTGACGACCGATGAACAGAAAATCCGGATATCGTCAATATTCTCATCAATACCGACCTTCAATCCACTTTGCGCCCGCACACGGTCAATATTATTGACAATATCTTTTCATATTGACCGTAATATTGATCGTGTGCGGGCCGCTTTATTGGGAGACCAACCACTTGCTCTAAATGCGAGTGTAAACAGATCTGATCAACCTCTGCTTCTGTAGTTCGGAGCGGTCGTTGGAATTCAATTCGGAGCGGGTTCCAGGGGTCCCTTGCTCATCAGGTTCTTTCGCGGTATGTTCCGGCGTCACAATCACAACAGTCAGATATTCGCAGGGACTCGTAAACAACTCAGCTCCCCACCATCCAAATCGCGGCGGTCGCCCTCGCCCGATGTCCCTCCTCATCCTGGTCACGCCGCAACCCCGGTCCTGCCAGTCCCGAGTTGAACTTGGCCGCTTGCGCTCTCGCAGCGATCGATAGCATACTTCAGAGTCGGGCAGAGAGTGGAAGGGTTCAACCGCTTTACCATCCCTAGGTCAGTGCGGATACCGGGTATGAGATGGATCCCCGGATCACCCCTGTAGAACCCAATATGCTTTACTATTATGTGGCTGTCGGTACTTTGTCATCCCTCGTGTTTTTCTATTGGAGCCTCGATCTCCACTACTTCCTACGCCTCGGCATCGTCTACGTCAACGCCAAGCTTTTCAAGAAGAAATCTCACATCCTAGATAGCTTAAAAGTAGCAGGTAAGCTAACTTTTCACCCAATTGACAAAACAAAGCCTCAGCACAAAACTTTCTTATGATTTTACTATAGAATTAATTTGCCAAGTAAACTGCCGGTACGTACTCACCGTAGCGTACCGTAGTGATTATTGCACAAATAAATTTAGTTAAAGTACAACAATGTTACCGGCCACCAGGTTTTGTTCTTTTGGTTTATTATTTTCAATAATCAACCATTGGAATCGAGCATGAAAAAAAAAAATTCTAACCCCCCCTCAAAATTTGATGGTTTACGTTTCAAGGTATGTAGAATCCGAAAATGCAATAAAAATATTTCTGTCTGTCCGGCGTACGCCGTACTGGCCACTTTTCTTAGTTACCATGAAACAAAATTGATGAAATTCGGGTTCTTGAAGCTCGGCGTTACTGTCAGTCATCTCTAAGGCGTTCAAAATAGGGGTTGAAATTTTCAGAACGCCGTATCTCGAAATATTTCGATAGAAGGGTATGGTTTTTTTTACGTTATTAAATTTGTCTTGAGCTAAACAATTTTTTGAGACCACCCGGAGCATTGTACGTCCAGCCGTTCGTGTGCACCAAAATGCTTCGTCAACACGAACGTGAATCAAACGGTATAAATCCGGCCCGGAAATCATCACTAGGGAGCACCTGATTATAATCAAGGATGGCTGTATGAAGACGAGTTGGTTTTTCTGCGATATTATTTCATTTGATAAGTGATGGACTATTGGATTTTGTTGGTAGGTACTTGTGAAACTTGAACAAACGTTGAAGTATTATTCTGACGTGTGAAGGAAGATCGACTCAACTCAAAACTATTGAGATTTCAGAAATCAGCTTCGAAGTTTTCCAAAGAAAACTCGCTATAGTTCCCGCAACCCCCTTTTTTTCCAAATGTCCAGTCATGTTCAACTTGATCGATAGCTGTCAAAAAATACTCCAAACACACGTTTTTTCAATCGATTTATAGCAGTTGAGTCGAATATCGATTATTCGTGGTTGATTTTTGAAATGTTTGTGGAGTAAAAACAACTCAAATCCCCTTTGAGTCCAACGGTTTGGATGCCGATCCTGAAGCCAACGGTTTGGAGGAAAAACGACTCAACGGCGTTTTCAGCTAGTTGAGTCGTTTTTCCTCAACAAATAAATAACAAAACTCGCAATTTAGGGTGTTTCAATCGAGACGTTGAGATGTTTTTACTAAAAAAACACGGAGTTGAGACGTTTTTCCTCAAAGTTAAGCAATTTCCAGATTTCATCCCTAACAATTTCAACCCCTTCTGGGTCGAATTTTGGAATTTCGATTTGACCATCAAAAAGGTGGGGTTAAAATTAGGGGGTTACGTGAAAATCCCATTTTCGACCCATTTGGTGAAAATCCCATTATATAGACGGGCTATCTATACAGAGAGCTGTGATCTGTAACAGAAGGGTATTCTGTACAAAATAATAAACCGTTGTGCAGGCATTTGAATTATAAATAATTTTTAATAATGTAAGGGCTTTTCCAATAAAATAAACAGTGAGAAATAAAAACTACTCAACCCAGCTATAGTGCAGGTATCTTTGAATCAGCACTTTTTTTGATCAATAAACAGCAAGTTATCACCATCGCCTCATATAAGGAAGGAATGGTAAAGGCCTTTACTTAATAGGTAGATACTTAATAAATTTCGACTTGAAAATGTTACCTCTACATGTTACATCAAATTTATAAAAAAATTACCGTCCAAAAATTTGGTTCAATTAAATATGTAAAATGCGATGATTGTCATCAATAGGTGTTTATTATTATGGGCATACATGCCTCATCTGAAATAGACCACTCAAAGCGACTATCCCACCTTTCGTTTAGTTAATTAACTACCTAGCTGGGAACAAATTAAAGTGATCTGGAAATACCTAAGTGGTATTTCTACTTCTACATGGTTTAGACTTCCAAATACCTCCTTACATTGCAGTTAATAAACAATTGTGCCTAATGTTGGTGCCTCGGTGACCCGTTGAACTATATTAACTTTACAACCGATTGCTTGTCGGAAATAATGGTTCTCCCGGAATTGAAAGTCGCAAATCGCATGGCATTTTGCCATTTATCTGGTGTATGCATCTCACAGTTAGATTGGAGACTGACCAGTGTATTTGTTATGTACGTAGGTACCTAATTCGGAAAGTAGCAGTTATAATGTAACTATACTTACCTTGGTACCAACCTATTGATTATCATATAAAATTTGTCCCAATGTACGTAGGTAAGTATTCAGCTGGCTTGATAATTTTAGTTTTCATTGTGATTAAACTATCTGATTTGCGACCATTTGGACTGCAATAGTTAAGTAACCTCATCGTCTGAAATTTTAAAGGTATGAGCAGATACCAAGGCGTGTAGAGAGGTCCAAACTCGCGTCTGATCTACTCGCCTTGATCTCAAACAATCAAGTTTGGACCACTCTAACATGAAAAACGCTGCAAATTATTATTTTAATTTATTATTTTCCTGTATAGATGCCCCTTCTGCATGGATCACTGTTTTCTGTGATCAATACCTACCCTCATGCTCCCCCAAGGAAAGCCCTAAATCAAATAGTGGAGAAGGCCGGGCAGTTACCTACGGTTTCATAAATATGCGTTGTGTTCAAGAATTCTGTAATCAATTATTTGTCGTTATTCATGAAACATAGCGTTTGTTCAAGTTACAAAAGTACCTATCAACAATATCAAAAATAACCATCATTCTTCAAATGAAATAATATCACGGAAAAACCAACTCGATTTCATTCAGTCACGCATGATTATAATCAGGTGCTCCCTAGCAATGATGTCTGGGTTGGATGTGTGCCGTTTCATTCACGATCATGTTGAGGCTTTTCAGTACGGATAACCGCATCCCGGAAATTTAAACCCCTATTTTTCACACTATAAAGATTATTGACTGTAACGCCGAGCTTCGCGGACCAAGTAGACCCCGATGGGACCCACAAACCAAATTTCATTAATTTTCATTCATGGTAACTAAGGAAAGTGCGAAGTACGGCGGACGGACAGAAATTTTTTATTTCATTTTCGGATTCTACTTACCTTGAAACGGAAACCATCAAATTAGGGAGGGGGGGGGGGGGGGTACAAAACATTTTTCATGTTCTATTACGTATTTAATGAATAAAATTTGTCTCAAAATGCATGCACGTATAGGACGATCCTGTACTTATGCCAGCTATGCAGTATATATGTATTATAAGCCATGGATTCCGTACCTGCCTAGGTACCTAATTAACTGTCCTAGTAATGGTGGTCTAGTAATAACTAATTAGCTATTCTAATTAATTATCTAGAATAGTAATTAACTATTCTAAATAATTATTCGTAATTATCTACATCTACTATAATAATAGACCTAAATTCTTTTAGGTGTATTATATGGATGGGATGGTAACATTCTTTTCATACTCGTACATCTTGCAATTTATTCCTTATCTATAATTATAATACACCGAAACAACCATTTTAGTTTATTATTTTCAATAATGAACCATTGGAATCGAGCATGAAAAAAAAAATTCTTACCCCCCCTCAAAATTTGATGGTTTACGTTTCAAGGTGTGTAGAATCCAAAACTGCAATAAAAATATTTCTGTCTGTCCGCCGTACGCCGTACGGGCCACTTTTCTTAGTTACCATGAAAAAAAACGTACGGTCTTAAAAAACTCGCAAGTTCAAGAACTATTTAAAACCGTAAAAATATTTACGTAAAAAAATGGTATAGGCGTTTTGAAAATTTCAACCCCTATTTTGAACCCCTTAGAGATGACTGACTGTAACGCCGAGCTTCGAGGACCAACTAGACGCCGAACGGAACCTATAACCCGAATTTCATCAATTTTTTTTCATGGTAACTAAGAAAAGTGGCCCGTACGGCGGACAGACAGAAATATTTTTATTGCAGTTTTGGATTCTACATACCTTGAAACGTAAACCATCAAATTTTGAGGGGGGGTAAGCATTTTTTTTTTCATGCTCGATTCCAATGGTTCATTATTGAAAATAATAAACCAAAAAATTGATGAAATTCGGGTTGTAGGTTCCGTTCGGCGTCTAGTTGGTCCTCGAAGCTCGACGTTACTGTGAGTCATCTCTAAGGGGTTTAAAATAGGGGTTGAAATTTTCAAAACGCCTATACTTACCATTTTTTTACGTAAATATTTTTACGGTTTTATATAGTTCTTGAACTTGCGAGTTTTTTAAGACCATCCGGAGCATCGTACGTCCAGCCGTTCGTTCACAGTAAGGCCCCGAAGTTTGCACCGACAGGCATTTTCGACTCCAGTGTGAATGAAATTGTATACAATTCAAACCAAATCTCGTAACCAGAGACGCGCCCACAATAGGAAATTTGGCGGAGATAAAATCATTGGTAGGGATCACCTGATTATATTGGCGGAGTATGAAGTCGAGTTGGTTGTTCTGTGATATTATTTAATTTGAAAAATGATGGCTCTTTTGGAGTTTGTTGGTAGGTACCTAGTGAAACTTGTACAAACGTTGAAGTATTATTGATGGGTAAATTATTACTACGGTAAATCATTAATTACTCAACGGTAAATTATTACACAACGGTTCATTATACCATCTACGTAGAAGGGGCTGGAGTTTGTTGGTAGGTACTTTTGCAACTTTTTTCACTCCTCATCAACAATTTCTTTTCAGAACTTCATTATGTGTGTTTCTTTTTGTTAGGTACTGTTTGTCATCGGCAGAATTATTTTAGCAACATTTAACTCGTGATTTAGGTAGGTACCTAGTAATGAGTACGGGGTTAGGTACTAACCTAAGGAGGGTCTGCGATCTATATAATATGTATAGAATAGTACATATCATATTATTTAGACGGGTTATCTATACATAGAGCTGTGATCTGTAACGGAAGGGTATTCTATACAAAATAATAAACCGTTGTGCAGGGATTTGCTGCGTTTTTTGTTTCCAGTTCCGCATAGGTTGATGGTTTTACTATAATTCAACAATAATAAATTTAATATATCGTCAGGGAAATCGATGTGAAAGAAGTGGTTAACTGTTCCTTCCAGGGGCAAAAAACGCATTGGCAGGCAGTTGTTTAGCAAGGCTGTCCAGTTTTTTCAGCGGTGTCTGATGTATTTGTTTTATACCACACTCTTCCCGGTGTGCCTGGAAGCTCGAAAAGAGGAGGGAAAACCTACAATCTCTTTGTCAAAAAGTCCACGAGGGTTTACAAGTGGTAACCGCCGACATCTTTCAACGTTGCCTTAAAGTTGAACGTAATTAATAGGTAATTAATTATATTTCAGGATAGGAACTTGTAGGTAGGTAACCATCTTTATAGGTAGGCAGGTACCTGCTATTCACTGAATACAGTCACTAACCCAGGTGTAAACCCGAGAGGTATCGAATTCCACTAACTGGGTACCCTGGTAGGTTGTACGTACCAAACTCCGTTATTAGTTTCATACAGATACAAGACACAGAGATTGCCTTGGGTTTCATCATGCAATACCGTTGATGAGGCTAATAATTCCACACTCATTGGGATGCAATGCATCTTTGTCAGATACATATTCCTTTTCGTTTATTATTCTGTGAATAATACACCTATTTATTCGCTCAGCAAAATAATTTTATAACACCTCAAAATTTTTTCTTCTGAGTTTCAAGGTGCGTAGAATCAGAAAATAAAATGGACATACGTCGTACGCCATATATCATACATAGCTACTTCATTTTCGGTCTAAAAAATGCGGTCTTTCGCACACATGCTCCATTTGGGCCCTAGTTGTGTCCCGAAAATTTGCAGCCTGATCGGAATATAGTTATGAGTGAAAATGGGCATAAAAAAAGGTATTTTTGTGTTTTAGTAACATGAGCTTTTGAGATATATCGTTTTTCCATGTTTTTTTCGGGACGAGAAGACCGAATATGAAGTCAATTTTGACCAAGGAGTGGAAAATTGAGGTTCTAACGAAGTTTCAGCCTTAAATTTACGTTAAATTTTGGTCTAAAATCGTCGTTCTTCCGCTCACAGTTTGGGTCCCCATTTGGGAACACATTTGGGTCCTTGTTGTGCTCCGAAGCTCGGCAGCCCGATCGGAATACACCCAGGAGTTAAGGGAGAAAAATTGGTAAAAATAGGGGTTTTCTAGGGATTTTTTAGGTTTTAGTGAACCTGAGCTTGTGAGGTATCGTTTGCCATGTTTTTTAGGGCGAGAAGACCGAATAATAATTTTATTTTGACCGATGAGTGAAGAATTGAGATTGTAACTAAGGTTAAGCTCCCGAAATTAATGCGTTAAAAACCTGTTAAGTTGTCTGAAATCACCATAATTTTGTATAATAATACTAGAAGTAATATTAGCAGGTGAATCAAAGTAATTAAATGATACTATCAATGATCAAATATAATCTGTTTAAAAAAACAAAAACAACCCTAATTCGTGTTTTTTGGGGCCAAAATTGGTGGAAACCATAAAAAATAACTGTTTCAATTATTGCACATGAAAGAAACAATAAATGAACAGCCCATTTTATCGAAATGTTGTATACGCGCATAATCAAAATCACTTACTGTAATAGTAATTATTGAACTCGGACTATGAGTAATATCAACATACCTCCCGGAGGAATCCGTCTTCACCATCTAGTTTTTTTTTTTAAATAATCGATACATTTGCTATATCAGTAACATAACAGCTGAGCTTAGCCCATCAAGTTAGTTTGCTATAATATTATTCAACTGTTTGTAGAGTTTTTAGCCCAGTGGCTGTAACTCAAGAGAACACTCAATCACTACACTTGTCACATTGTCACATCACAAGGTCGAAAGGTTTTGTTCTATCAAGCCGCCGGGTGGCGTTGCTGTTGTCTAGGAGTCGAAGAACTTCTGGATTCAAATGTTCATGAAGCCGCTGTTCGTATTTAATCGCAAGTTGCTTGGCCACTTCGCTGACGGATTCCATCTTGAGGTCTCGATGGAGGTCATCATTTCTGATGTACCAAGGGGCGTTGACAATACTCCTCAGTACCTTGTTCTGAAAATTTTGTATAATCTTGCTGTTTGTCTTTTTAGTACAGCCCCAGAGCTGGATACCATAAGTCCACACAGGTTTTAGGATTTGCTTGTAGATTAGCAATTTGTTGTGTACAGATAGTTCAGAATATCTGCCTAGCAACCAGTACATTTTTTTGAACTTGATATTTAACTGATCTTTTTTTTAATCACATGTTCCTTCCATCTTAATTTGGCATCAAGAGTCATCCCTAAGTACTTTGCTGTATTAGCGTAGGGGATCTGTTGGCCATTCATCATGACTGGTATCGTTGTTATGTTCTTGTTCGTAAAGTTAATATGAGTAGATTTCAGTTCATTAAGCTGCAGTCGCCATTTTTTGGTCCAGGCGCATGCATCATCAACAGAATGCTGTAATTTCCTAGTTGCTTCCTCTACTGAGTCACCAACCGCAAGTATGGCAGTATCATCAGCAAAAGTTGCGATCGTCGTGTTTTCATTGCTAGGTACATCACGTGTATACAGAAGGTATAGTAAGGGCCCAAGCACGCTTCCTTGAGGGACACCTGCCCTTATTTTCTTGAGACTGGAGTATTCTCCTTCGTGTTTCACGCTGAAATGTCTTTCGGAAAGATATGATTTCAAAATTTGAAAAAATGGCTTCGGTAAGTCTCTCTCAAGTTTGTCCTTTAACCCTTGATGCCAGATTTGGTCAAAAGCTTGGGAAACATCCAGGAAGACACTTGCACAAACTTGTTTCTTTTCTAGACAATTCTCTATTACATCAGTTACACGATGCAGTTGTTCTATGGTAGAGTGTTTTTCCCTGAATCCAAACTGGTGGTCGGGGATTAGCTCTTTTTCTTGAACGATTGGTTTCAATCTTTGTATCAGTAATCTCTCAAAGAGCTTAGATATTACTGGTAGTAATGATATAGGTCGGTAGGACTCTTTATTCTTGGATTCTTTCCCAGGTTTCAGTATCATGATAACTTCTGCCACTTTCCAGCAGCGGGGTAAATATTTCAGTCTCAATGCCGCGTTTATCAGATACAATAGCATTCGCATGCCTTCCTCTGGAAGTTGCTTAATTGCCTTTCCTGTAATGAGATCATATCCAGGAGCTTTGTTCGTTTTGAGGTTACGAATTTGATTTTTCAGTTCACTGAGCGTTACTGGTTGTATGAAGTGTATATCCGTGGAGGAGGATACCATCGGTAAGCCTCCTTCATCACTGTTCCTGGGGAGTGGCACAAATGTGTTCTCGAGGTGTTCAGCAAAAATCTCTGCCTTTTCAGTTGGACTTTTTGCCCATTCCCCATCATCTTTTTTAATGGGAGGTACATGCTCCTTCCAAAGGGAATATTCCGTATCTTTTTCCGGATTTAAACTATGAATTAGTCTTGAGTGCATTTCTTGCTTCATTTCTGCTGATAAATTATCCAGGTGGTTCTTCAATCTATTCAATTTTGTTTTATCGCATGGGGCTCTGGTATGTTGCCATATTCGTCTAGCTTTCCTCTTTTCCCTGATCACTTCACGGATTTCACGGGGATAAGATACATTATTAGCTGTATATGTAGTCTCTGGTGGAGTAGGTACTAATCCAAGCTGCTCGTTGAATACATTTAAAGAAGTTCTCAGCTTCATCTTCTAGTTGCTCTGTAGATTTGAGGGGCACAGACAAATTAATATTAGCAGATATGTGCTCCCTGAATATATCCCAGTTGGTATGTTGTGTAATTAGTCTGGGGGGATTTTCTTTCATTATTATCGTGTCACTAATTGTGAGAAGTATTGCCGAGTGATCTGACATGAGACTTCCACAGTCTTCGACGTGAATGAAGTTGCTTGATATTCCTTTTATTACAAAGAAATCAATCAGATCTGGAATTTTTGCTCTATCTGAGGGCCAGTAGGTAGGTTTTCCAGTGGAGTAGAAATCACTACGTGTTTTTTTCGCGGCACTGAATTATAGCTCTCGGCCCTTGGTTGTTGTTAAACGGGAGCCCCGTACGTATTTTTTGCATTGAAGTCACCACCAATGACAAAATTTGATCCCAAGCTTTTAAATAGAGATGCGAAGTCCTCTTCTTTAAGACTGTAGCGCGGTGGGCAATAGATCGCTGCTATATTGTATTTTTTGCTATTTACTAAAACTGTTATAGTGGAGACTTGCATACATTCTTCTTGAATACTTTGCTGCACATAGCGACTAATGGCATTCTTGATAAGGACAGCTGACCCTCCTCGTGGTCTTCTAGATGGGTGGTCAGCACGATAGCACTCATATCCTTTGACTTTAATGTGAGATGACTGTGTAAAGTGTGTTTCCGATAAAAGGATCTATTCTTTCTTTCTATCTATTTTTTCTTGGTTCAGGAAAATATCTAGTTCGGAGACTCACCATCTAGTGACGACGGATTCCTCCAGAAGGCAATATTACTTCTTACATTAGCGGAAATAACCCTTTAGATTTAGTATCGGACTATGAGGCCTAACATGTGGCTTTTTCGAGGTTTGGGCTCATCCCTATATCGATCGACATTTCATTTCTTGTGAACGTCAAGTTTTCCTTGAGAAAATGCAGTCGGTAGGTACGGTACCTACCTTTCAGTTTACCTATGTTTCTGACAACAACCACCGTTTCTACCTGTATCTCCTAAGATATATTGACCCAAGCAATTCCTCATTAATTTTATTGCGGTTCCGTATCTTACGATTATGTAGCAGGTATTGAGGCCTTCCCCGGAAGCCATTTCAAGGGAATGGTGACATTTGCTAAAGCTAAAAGGTCGGAAAATCTGAGTGCCCCAGATATGGTATGAATTCACGGATGAATCAAACGAGGTAGATTAAATGCATAGGAATTGGGTTATTATCATTATTAACTTTGGAGGTCCAGTCATAAAAAGGCTCGTATCTTAAACTATGAGAACGTTTTCAGTTTTCTCTTAAACTTTACAGGGTTACAAACATTATTATCATCTACAAACAACCATCGGCAGGATAAAGATTGCGGCGTAGCTGAAAATAAAAATAAAATATAATTATTCTTCATGCATCTGCCGAGATAAAAAGCATTGGCAGGCAGGTACTTAGCAAGGCTGTCCAGTTTTTTCAGCAGTGTCTGATGAACTTGTTTTATACTACCTACGCTCTTCCCGGTGAGCCTGAAGCTCCAAAAGAGGAGGGAAAACCTACAATGTCTTTGTCAAAAAGTCCACGAGGGTTTACAAGTGGTAACCACCGACCTCTTTCAACATTGCCTTAAAGTTGAACGTAATTTATTAATAGGTAATTAATTATATTTCAGGATAGGAACTTGCAGGTAGGTAACCATCTTTATAGGGAGGTAGTTACCTACCTAGGTGAGTAGCTACTACCTACCTATGTAATAGTAATACCTAGTTTTTGGTTTATTATTCTGTGAATAATACACCTATGCATTCGCTCAGCAAAACATTCATATAACATCCCCTCAAAATTTTTTCTTTTACGTTTCAAGGTGCGTAGATTCCAAAAACGCAATGTCCGGACGCCGTATCATGCATATCTACGTCATTTTCGGTCTAAACAATTCGTTCTTTCGCACACAGGCCCCATTTGGGCCTTGCTTATGTCCCCGAATCTTTGCAGCCCGGTCAATACACTCGGAATATACCCTGGGGTGTTATGGGTGAAAAAATAGGGTTTTTTGGTGTTTTAGTAAAAATGAGCTATTGAGGTATCTTTTTCCATGTTTTTTAGGGCGAGAAGACAGAATATGAAGTCGATTTGTCGAAAACTTGAGGTTTAACGAAGATTCAGCTCCCAAAATTCATTTTTTATGAATAAAAAACCTGGGAAATTGTCTGAAATCATCATAAGGTTGTATAATAACACTGGAAGTAGTATCAACAGGTGACTCAAGACATTTAAATGGCCCTATCAAAGATCAAAGATGATTTGTCAAAAATACGAGCCTAATTCGCGTTTGGGGGGGCCAAAATTGGTGGAAACCATCCAAAATAACTATTTCAGTTAGTGCACATGAAAGAAACAATAAATGAACAGCCAACATTTCTGTAGGCACGTCCAATAGAATAATAAACCCATGTGACAAGGACTTTGCAGCGTTTTTTCCTTCTAGATGGCAACTTTTCTCAACCATGCTTGTTTGGTGCTCCATTCCATGTGTGTACCTTAGTGAACTTGAGCTGCTCATCTTTCTCCCAAAATGTAGATACATTCTATCATAAGTAGGCACAAATTAAATGTTTTCATAATTGAAATTGAATCGACTTTACCTATGAACCGAATTTATAGAAATTTATAGATTGATAAAGTTTTCTTGTAAAATAAACTCAAATTTAATTTTGAGTGAAAGTGCTATCCTACTTCTAACGCGCTAACTTACTGGGCTGTGAAGCACTCCTACCTTTTTCAGTTATGCAACCTTACCATGACAAATGGTTAGATCAAGGTTCCACCCTTTGGAAGCATTGATTTATTTACAGCTGAGGTTATAATTTACCACATGAAACGCTAATTGCATCCCTAAACTATGTGCCTACCTCTTTTATTTCATAGTTCGGTAAAGAACGCGTTTTCCCACTCAGTTTTCGAGAAATCCTCTTTCTTTATTAATAGATGGACGAATCGTTTCGGTTGTTTTCTTAACCCTTAGGTTAAGACTGTATCGAACAAGTTAGCAAAATAAATAAAATGAAGTTACCTACCGTTGGAAGTTTTGGCAGGATGCCCTGCTCGTCATTTCTAACTTCCTTTTGTCCAAGCTCGGGGCGCTCACAAGGTGACTTTAAATCGTCTCATAATTCCCCCCACCATAGGACCCGGTCAACGGAACTAACCACTAAAAGGCGGTCACAGATACCTACTTCACGCAAAAATTCGTTCGATTTTCCTTCCTCGTATTTTGCAGACAAAATTTCTAATTTTGGCAAATTTGAAATTTCACGCATTCAAACTTTGAAATCTTAGAAATACTCACCGGTAATATTTATTGTTAGGTTTTAAATTAGGAATCCCAAAAAACAAGCATTGAATTAGTTGTTATACTGCATTGTTCTTTGAAAATGTACTAAATAAGCGTTTGAAAACAGACTAGTAAAAGTGATTTCATAATAAGAAAACAAAGCATAGCCTAAAGCGGTATAATTACACTTCTGAACTGGGACAATAGCCGGTGGCGGACTCGAGCGTGAAAAACGACGCGCCTGAGGGTGCAACAGCCTGAAAACTGTTGCACGGGGAACACCTGCGAGTTGTGTAAAATAATTATGCAGATTGATATGGGTGGACGACAAATTTCAGTTTACTAGTATGTTCATAAGAATTTTGCTATGTTTCAAAACGCTGGCAATTCTTCCAAAATGATTTAATTAGTAAATATATTTTTGATATTACTGTTCACTGATAGCACTGCTTCATAGAAATGCTTTGGAGTTTACCAACATGACAAAGCCTTTGTGAGCCTTGTGTGATTTGAGGGAGCCAAAATTCAAAATTTGTCTGAACAGATCATTCGGGTTCAAGCAGGTTCTGTTTGCAGTGTGTTCGGTAACCCGTTGCTAGTCATATTTCCGGTTGTAAGTATATATAACTTCAAAAAGTTGATGAAATTCTGAAAAAAAAGAAAAGGATTTGGGATCCTTATCCAAAACTGTGGTTCTGTTCCAACTGATTTTTACCACATTGTTAGTGGACAGGACAAAGGGATTGGCCTCCAGTTATCGCATTGATTTATTTTATTCCCATAAGGGCCTGCATGATTATTCTCTGCCCGTAAGAGTACAGCTGTACTATAACTCAGTAATTCTGACGCGTTCACGCATTAAATCGGTTGGACGGATTTTAGTGCAGTTTTTTGCAAAATGACTGGAACTGCCCGGGTGAAAACGGCTATTCGTTTCACCTCTTGAATTCTCTTTATTCGTCAAATCGGCCATCCCTAGCAACGTCAGGCTAATTACTGTTTATGTTGTGAAGTGTTTAGTTGTTAGCACGCTGTTCATGTTGTTAGCAACGTTCAGAATTTTATTTTGCGGTTGAGTTTCGTAAACTGAAGGTTGAAGGCCCCAATTAATTTAATTTCGCGTACTTTCTCCGAGTAAGTTTGCTAGTGTTCTATTATAATAGAATGTAACTTAACTGTGAATGCCATCATATCACCTCCAACACATCTAAAGTCACATGTGCCCTTTCAACGTGCTTTTTACCCAAACTAAACGCTAGAAGTTTCTAGCTGAAAACTGATAAGCAGGCACTCGATAGGTATCTAACCAATGTTTTGCTGTTGACTGCACAGCGGAATTTATTCATTCATTCTTCATCGCTGTTTTGGATCATTTTTGGTTTATTATTCTGTGAATAATACACCTATGTATTCGCTCAGCAAAACATTTTTATAACACCCCCTCAAAATTTTTTCTTTTCCGTTTCAAGGTACGTAGATTCCAAAAATGCAATGTCCGTCCGCCGTACGCCGTATCACGTGTACAGGCTTCATTTTCGGTCTAAAAAATTCGTTCTTTCGCACACATACTCCATTTGGGTCCTAGTTGTGTCCCGAAACTTTTCAGCCCGATCGGAATATATCCAGGGGAGTTATGAGTGAAAATGTGTATAACAATAGGTACTTTTTGTGTTTTAGTAACATAGTAGTAAAATGAGCTTTTGAGGTATCGTTTTCCATGTTTTTGGGGACGAGAAGACCGAATATGAAGTCGATTTTGACCAAAGAGTGGAAAATTGAGGTTGTACCAGATGTTCAGCTCCCAAAATTGATTTTTATGAGTCAAAAACCTGCGAAATCGTCTGAAATCACCATAAAGTTGTCTAGAAAAAGTGTCAACACGTGGATCAAGACGATTAAATGGTACAATCAATGATCAAAGGTAATTTGAAAAAACAAAAAAAAAAATCAGGTGATCCCTACCAATGATTGGCCGTATTCACAAATTACTATTGTGGGCGCGTCTCTGGTTACGAGATTTGGTTTGAATTGTATACAATTTCATTCACACTGGAGTCGAAAATGCCTGTCGGTGCAAACTTCGGGGCCTTACTGTGAACGAACGGCTGGACGTACGATGCTCCGGATGGTCTTAAAAAACTCGCAAGTTCAAGAACTATTTAAAACCGTAAAAATATTCACGTAAAAAAATGGTATAGGCGTTTTGAAAATTTCAACCCCTATTTTGAACCCCTTAGAGATGACTCACAGTAACGTCGAGCTTCGAGGACCAACTAGACGCCGAACGGAACCTATAACCCGAATTTCATCAATTTTTTTTCATGGTAACTAAGAAAAGTGGCCCGTACGGCGGACAGACAGAAATATTTTTATTGCAGTTTTGGATTCTACATACCTTGAAACGTAAACCATCAAATTTTGAGGGGGGGGTAAGAATTTTTTTTTTCATGCTCGATTCCAATGGTTCATTATTGAAAATAATAAACCAAAAGGAGCGTAGTACCTAATTCAAGTTTTCGGGGCCAAAATTTGTGGAAACCACCAGAAATAGCTATTTCAATTATTTTACATGAAAGAAACAATAAATAAACAGCCAGCGTTTCTCTGTAGACCAATAAAATAATAGAATAATAAACCCATGTGACAAGGACTTTGCAGCGTTTTTTTCCAAGATAGAACGTAGATCATTGCCTTTGGATGCAGACTTTGTTTTGTCCACCCGCAGGACCTAGTTGAGAAGGCTGGTTTGCCAATGGGTCAGCTGGCCTCTCAATTGCACAACTCGCGTTCTCTTCCAAGTCTTCAGCAGCCTGGGAACGCGTTGGAGCCTGAGGTCACTTATTTACTTATAGCAAGGGTAAAGCCAGATTCTAAAGCGTAGGAAGTATCGAAGAAATCCTTATGTACCTGTATACCAAAAGATTGCATTTTGAGAGTGAGCCGATCTCTCGCTCTTCCTGAAGTTTGTGTTTTGTTCGGTTAAACTGAACAACTGAATGAAGAAGATGAGATCGATCAAACAAATATTTTTCTCGAATAATATGCCAGTCGTTTTTCTGTTAAGGGTGTTGAATAAATCTTCATGTTGCTAGGAAAAATTCAGATTATCGCCGTCAATATTGAATAGTAAATCGTACTTACCTCTGGGATATATTGAATCGAACTACATTGGCGTAAATGGTCGGCGTTCATGACACTAAAACGCGAGGGACAACGGACAACGTAAGAATACTAAACGGAATCGGTAGAGGACAAATTGAGACATAAGAACCTTGACAGTCGTCATAGCCTGGGAGGGCGGGATTGACAGATGATCAGTAGAATGTAGGCTGGCACATACTTTATTTCAACGTGATATATAACATTGATAAATCAATCAATATTATCTATCATTTGCACACAGGGGTCCTCCAACAGAATCTGGTTAAGGAACCTACTCACCCCAACTGATTTGAATCTAACAACACCAACTGCACATAATCAGTTCGACTACCCGTTCCTTACCCTAACCGTAGTACCCACCTATCTACCTACACCAAACCACCGTCAGACCTCATCTCGTACTGGATAACTTTACGCCAAAACGGCCAAAACTGTTATACTGTTTATTGGCAAAACTGTGGTACTTTGAGCCATAGGTAGTTGGTGATGATAATGATAACTAACAGGATTTCGACAGTGAGGATGACTTGAGTTATGTAAAGCTGAACGATATTTTCCAATACTCCGTAGATGTAATCGGGCCAAAATTTATTTGCCTATTTCAGCTGTGGATGACAAACTTTAAAACGCTGCAAAGTCCTTGTCACATTGGTTTATTTCTACTGGACATACCTACAGAAATGCTGGCCGTTCATTTATTGTTGCTTTCATGTAAAATAATTGAAACACCTATTTCTGGTGGTTTCCACCAATTTTGGCCCCCAAAACTTCAATTAGGTACGCTCATTTTTTTTTTCAAAAATGATCTTTGGTTATTGGTAGTGTCATTTAATCGTCTTGATCCACGTGTTGACACTTTTCCTAGTGTTATTCTACAAATGGATGGTGATTTCAGACGATTTCGCAGGTTTTTGACTCATAAAAAATCAATTTTGGGAGCTGAGCATCGGTACAACCTCAATTTTCCACTCCTTGGTCAAAATCGACTTCATATTCGGTTTTCTCGTCCACAAAAACATGGAAAACGATACCTCAAAAGCTCATTTTACTAACATGATACTAAAACACAAAAAGTACCTATTTTTATACACATTTTCACTCATAACACCCCTGGGTGTATTCCGATCGGGCTGCAAAGTTTCGGGACACAACTAGGGCCCAAATGGAGCATGTGTGCGAAAGAATGAATTTTTTAGACCGAAAATGAGGCCGGTACACGTGATACGGCGGACGGCGGACGGACATTACATTTTTGGAATCTACTCACCTTTGAAACGGAAAAGAAAAAATTTTGAGGGGGTGTTATAAAAATGTTTTGCTGAGCGAATACATAGGTGTATTATTCAAAGAATAATAAACCAAAAGCACAATGATATCTAGTTTTCAGTCTAATTTCACCAAGAACACAGTCCTAGACAAAGGGGACTGGTACAATTGGCTCTGGTAGTTTCAACTGAGTCATTTTTAAATGTTGGTGCTTCCCAAACGTCCAACTATTCCACTACCTACTTGCAGGCACTCAATTTCACCATATATTAGGTAGGTATCCTGTTATACCACATTCAGGTACACTCACATACACATTCAGGTACACTCACATAAACATTCAGGTGGAACATGTATGAAATAATAATGTATGATATTAGTATTAATGAATCTTCAGCTCATTCGAATATGAGGTCCAACTGGTTTTCACTCGGGCCCGGCAAAAATACGTCGTTGGCTTCGCGTTTTTTCATGTTGTACCAGAAAGGGTACCTACCCGACAGACCGGTTGGACTCGTTTCGTCATTCCCTTTCCTCCAAGATTCAAAATTAAGGACCCCATATAGACGAGATCATGTAATAGTAGGCGTCATATCGTGTAACAGTGATCTGAATTTTCCACACCTTATATCAAAACCCTAAATATTCCTGTACCAACATGAGGGTTTTTTTTTCACATGAGGAGTATTTGTTTAAATTTATTTATTGATCCTTTAATGTAGGCAAATTTATTATTTGAGCCATGTAGGTATTTTTTTAAATTTTATTTGAAAGTAGGTACAGACTGAGATAAGTTAGTGCCTACCTATTTTGAGTTTGCACCGGACAGTCGTAGTTATTGAATTCATATGAATACTTCGCAGATACTCAGATGGCTCGATTGAGGCAGGAAAAGCCATTATATAGATTTAAGTTTACTTACTTTTGGAGGTTGTTGTAATAAGTTTTATATCAATGTAAAATAATTATTTTTTTCAATAAAAGCTGAATTTAAAAAAAAGGCCAGCTGAAAGTCAAGTTTCGGACAAAATTCGAACTGCAGCGTGAACACTGCAGCCCAGTAGGAAACCAAGTTGGTAGGTAAATATTAATATTATTTCTCATGAATAATTTCTGAGACCCCATCCTCCTTGGAGCTCCTCGCTGGAACAAAAGAAAATGCCTTCGCTAAGTGGGTGGGCAGTAGGTAGGTTTATATATAGTTTCCCCATTACGCTACATGGATTACCTAGGTAATAAGGTGCATTAATTTGATACTGCCTCACACCTACTTGCGTAATATAACTTAAATCACTCGCGGCGGAATAGTGGAAATCCATAGCAAAAAACTACAGGATAAAAATAAAATAGTCTATTTCCACGTACAATAGCAAAAAATGTAGACCGGTTTCGGTTGTTACACCATCGTCAGTACACTATAGAATTCTATAGTGTAACTATAGTGCTATTGTACGTGGAAATAGACTATTTTATTTTTATGCTGTAGTTTTTTTTTTTTTTTACCTGCGTAAGTTTACCACTCCCCAACTTTTTAACAAACATAGAAGCTACTTACAATAGCACCATACTAGATTGTAATAATTCGTTTCATTGCTGATACCAAGATTTAATGATAGATAAACACAACCAGACGACGAGGAAATTGACCACCAAGAAGACATCTATGTCTAATAATTCAACTTTTGAGTGATCAGCGGGGGAGGGGGAGGGGGGTTAAAGGACCAGAAATACGGTTGGAACATTGCTAAATAAAATGGAAGCTTTCCACGAATGATGCTATATGTTTATCTGTGAACCTGCGTAGACATTAATATTACATTATTATTGTGAAGGTACACTGATATTTTCCCCCTCCACGCCACCATAATTTTCGGATCGGCTCCAATTTCATAGATAAGATCAATGCTTTGATGAAAGGCTTTCTGAGCCCTGGAAGGGCCTAAAGTAGCCGTACTATCATTTTTTTTCTCTACTTCTACTTTTGGAAATTGCATTATGTAGGTATAAATCGAATATAATGAATATTCTCCATTCAAATTTCACAGAATAAATCGCATTTTCAGTGCTGAAAGCAGTGGGAACCTACGTTTTTTGGAACTCCGTACTGTAAATGTACGGCTTTGTTGGTCACGGCCAACAGACCCGAAGATTGGAAATGTTTCCATAATATTTTTCCCTTCTCAAGGTGGGTAGGTGGTTGAAAAAACGACGTTTCCAACGTCGATGCTGAGAGGTACTTGACCTCTATTGTTAATCAGGTCACTCGAGTCGCTTACTTCAGTAATTATCTACAGTAGGAACCAATGCGGCCTTCCATTGGTGTTTTAGCTGATTTGAGTTATTTAAAAGAATCTGAACAAGGCTGGTCTCGAACGGACTGCACATCTAACACGCATCACGAATCACATCCAGGAAGTGGGCTGAATCCTTGGAGACACCTACTTTTAAATGGAACATTTTGTAAGTGATACGTGCCTCTATTAAAACGCCTGTCAATTGCATTCTTCAAGGTAGAAATAGTTAGTTTGATTATGTAGCAAGGTAGGTTACCTACTTAATGCGTTTAAAACGCTCTTCCAGAACTAATTTCCATGTTGAACCAGGACTGCCATACTCACGTGCTTAAAAGCATCCAGCAGTGGTAGGGTTTAAATATGTAGAGTAGAACGAATAGAAATATGTATAGTAATTAACAGATCGATTTTGTGTGAGTGTGAATGATCAGGTTTTGACTACTTGAAATGGCAAATAATTTCGGCATGTTGATAAAGTAAACAGTGAAACATTAATTTTCGTGGGTTGATTTTATTATAGAACATTACCCGATAATTATTATAGAAGTTTCTTGGTAAAGCTTTGTTTTTTGCATCGAGTTTGAATCTCATTAGATAGGAATCCGGAGTACATAACCACAATGTTTGTTTGTAGGAACGTAACCTGCAATCTGGGATCTTGAATTTCGTCTGCCTCACTCGAAATAGCCACTTATGGCATGGCAGTCTAATTTTATCGGTTTACTGTGCCAAAGATTGAATTGTAAACATTTGAGCCATCTAAAAATTATTGGACTTCTGAACCCAAAATCCTGGATTTTGGATTTTGTCTGCCAGACCATAATGACCACTTTTGGGTGGCAGACTAGTTTGTCATGTAATGTTATGCAGAATGCACCGAGCAAAATTCAGCCATCTACTAATAACTCATGTTTTTGGGTCCAAATGCCAGAATTTTGGACTTCGTCTGCCGGTACGTTTAGGGCTAGTTTTGATGTTCAGCTGTTTACTACATTCCGGTTTTTTGTGCCTCAAAATGCTGGGTTTTGGACTTAATCTGCCGAACCTACGTTGGCCTACTGGCAGACTGATGGTTTTTGACGTGTGCTATAAAGCAGAATGCACTCACCGACTTTCAGCCATCTACTATTCAATAGTGGGTAATTTTGGGTCCAAAATTCAAGTTTTGGGGTTTTATCTGGTTTTGTCTGTGTTCTTGTTTCTGTGCTCTTTTGTCTTGAGCAATTGAATTTGCTAGACATGATTTTCGGACTTCCTATGATGAGCAGAATGAGTGGACGAAAACTGCATTCATGTACCTATAATTCCGTTTTAGTTTAAAATGTGCGGGATTTGAATGTAGTCTGCCAACTATTCAAACACTATATTTTGTTGGCAGACATTCAGTTTTTGATTCTTTGGGCGATGCAGAACAATATGTAAAGCATTTCAACGCTCTACAAATCATTCGATTTTTCACCAAATCTGGAATTTTAAATTGGCCGCCATATCTAAATAGACAGACGGTCGTTCCATGCATATTCACCCAGGTGCCCATCGATTAAGATATTCAAACCTTTTCTGCTTGTTCTTTGGCTTTTTTCTGCCCGGCTCCAGGACTAAAATATGTACCCTACCTGTTACCCGTTACCTATCCTATCATGCAGTCTTTGAGTTTGCCTTTTGTTCCAAGCAACAGACGCCTTGTGATCCCCCCATGTAAGGAAGCCAAACTTGGCTGTTACTGAAACTACCTCAGATTCCCTAAGTTTCAAAAACGGAATGAATCCACGGATGTTTTCAAACGCCATCTTTGACATACAAATTCCGCGGTATCTTTTTGTTTTCATATTCATTTTGAACTCTGAGAAGAAAAATAACTTGAAAAATAAATAGGAGCCCTAATAAGGAAAGATAGATAAGTACCTATAATTGTTTGTGTTTTCTCACAGTTAAATGGGGGTTTCAGACCTCAGCTTCAAAATATGAAAATTAATTCACGGAAAGCATCCACAAGCGAATATCGCAGCGGCAGTTGCTGCCACCGCTTTGTGGGAACTCGGAATTAGTCATGTATAAATATTTTTTACCTAGCATACATAATTAATTTTTTATGAAGAATTCAGAATGGTTTTTTCTCTCGGAAAACGCAGGTTAAAAAACAAAAAATAAAATAAAATGATTCCACCAATCACAAATTTCAATATTTCCGAACCTTGAATTTCTCATTTGAGAGTCAATTGTACAGACAACCATTATCCAGCACGAACATTGTTTCAAAAATCATCGGGGTTTCCAAGGCCGATTCTAACCCACTTCTAAGTTCTAATAGAACCAAGGCGAGCAGATGGAGCCTCTCTCTATACGCCTTGGGCCTGCCCAGTCACAATCCGTGAAAAAGCTGCATTGCAAGTTGTCAGTGGCGTGTAGGTAGTTTCAAAAATCATCGATTCGAGTTTAAAATGGAGTTGGGCATCCAGGTAGGTAGGTAAAATATATCTTCCGTCATACGACCCATGCGTGTTTTGTACGTACCTAACTGAGGTACCTGCGTAATTCTCGGATCTCAGAGGTTTTCTGATTTTCAGTTGTTTAGTAGATCTAACTTATGAACCTACTTACTGAATTCGAATACCGAATAACGTCCAAAGCTTGTGTACGGGCTACCTATCGATACGGGTCTAGTCTATATTGATACGGGGGCTATCGACGCGGGATCGATTCACTGATGACGTTACGAGAAGCATGGTAGAGATGAAAATCGAAGGCTAAAAATCGATTTTGGCATCGATTCTGCAATCGACGGACCACAATCCATTAAATTGAAAAATCTGTTCAAAAACATCGATTTTTAGCAAAATAGATTTTTTACGATTTTAACACTAAAAATCTATACATATTGCTTACATCGGGAAAATTGACTGTAGCAAACAAATTGATGTTCTTATAATAATAATTAAGTTAAAAAAATATTAATAATTGTAAAAAAGATAGGTGGGTTCGCTCAAATATACAAGACGATTGGTAAAAAAGTCGTCCATTGGGATCCCAATCCTACTTCGATGCTGGGGAGTGATAATACTGCAGTTATCCACCCTACGTTTTTAGGATCAATACTAAGAAGATAGTTAGTTACGTTGAAATAAAATATGTAGGTAAGTAAATACAAAATTTTACCAACTAGGTAATACTACGTTGGAACAAAATGACGGAAAAATATTTTTTTGCCCCCAAAAAAATCTATGTTAAATCGACGCATTCAATCGATTCTACAAAAATCGAAAATCGGTGGTGAAAAAATTTTGTATTTACATCCCTAACAACCGATTTTCATCCCTAAAGCGTGGCGCGTGTTCGATGGATAGTAAACGCGGAAATACGGAAACCGAAATACCCAGTGACAGTAACCCATAAATTTCAGCCGGTGTTTGTGATTTGTGTCAGTGTGCTGTTGACCATTTCATTCAGAGTTTCTAGGGAAATCAAGAGAGATGATCGCCTTGAGTTGACCTACACTAAGCTCACGGAAATTGTTGCCCAAACAACAACAAAAATCATTGTTCTGCTGGGTTTTCCCGATGTTTTGGAACTAACCGTTCAGAAACACATGATTTCTGGGATGGACAGAGAAATTCGTTGTGATTGTATCGATCGAATGTATTGTGATTGTATCGATTGCATTGTGATTTTATCGATTGTATTGTGATTTATCGATTGTATTGATGAATTCGTTGTGATTGTACCGATATGGAACTGTCTGAATTATCATAAACAAAACAAAAAATGTGTTTGTCTTCAATTGTCATAATCATTTTTGTCTTGATTAGTGATTCGAGCAATGACTAAGCTGAATAAACTTTTGGGTTGATTCAAGTAACAACACTAAACAGCAGGCAGGTAGGTATCTCCTCAGGTATCTCATAGGTCCTTGCGTCTTCACACAAATATACCTATTAGCCGTCTTGTTTACACAAGCCCTCGGAATGACCGTGTCATGCAGTTAACCACATTGCATTCACTAGATTCGTCGTAGCTCGTCACTGATTGGGGGAAAAACGGAACAAACTGGCTAATTAGTACTTTTACAAGAAGCAAATATTTTATTAGATACTTGAAAATGATGTACATCTTGGAATAAGACCTTCGCCTGAACGAAACCTGAAGCACTCATACCCACCTACGTGAAAATGAAGAAGCGACGCCTATAGAACAACCTGTTTACACAGCCTGTTTCACCTGTTTGCATCAACCTGTTTACTTACATTATGTAGTGCACCTACTCGGAAGAATTTTCATTTCATGATTCAGTATGAACAGCTCGTGTGCGACTGGGATTTCCTTTTACCGTATAGAAGATATGTTTATGTGGTATATGTTTAACATTATAGGAATTAGGAACCGTCTTTTGCGGCATTAGAGTAAGAAAAATATGGTGGTAGGTATTTAATTTAAATCCGGTCGCGTGCCAACCTTCTCTAAACTGCCTCGGGGAAATGCCTTGGTTCTTGCAGACTGACCGCACGTACGTACCACAACTTCGCGATCATATTGCTCGTACAGGTAGGCATTCTGTACATATTTAGGACCATGAGGTCATCTCTTCCAATACATACAGAAAGCATGAGACAGCATTCATCATCAGTCAGGATTCACACACTTAAAAGTACAAAAAAAATTTAAAATCATAATATAATATGTAGAATGAAGATTACAGAAAGAAAAGAAACTTGGAACCAAGCAATTAATTATCATTATGAACCGTACCGGGCTAACAGTTTATCTTTTAGGTTCTTCTTGAAAACAATAACAGACTGATCGGTATTAAAGAACATAACATTTTCATTGTAAAACTTAACACCCAATACTAAGAACGATTTTCCGTAAAAAGTTGTCTTATGTGAAGGAATTTGAAGCGTATTACGAGCATATCTAGTCGGTACACAATGTACTTGTGCTCTCTTCAGAATGCTACGGCTCAAATACTCAGGGTTGTTAAACTTCATCAACTTAAACATCATTACTCCCAAAGCTAGCTCACGGCGCTCTGCAATTTTTAACCATTTTAGTTTAACGTAGTAGTTCGTCACATGTTCATCAAGTGGCAATTTAAAGGTTAGTAGGTATTATGCAGTCAGTTCCTCCCAGATATTTATCCAATATTCAGGTGAACTAAGCAGGGTTTTAAAAAACCCAGATAAACAGGAGAATACAAAATATTCTAATTGTTATTGAGGCAAGATCGACATCGCATGATGATTTACATAACAACCGCAACCTTTTCTTCAGCCTCTGTCGAACGTAGGTGGACGTTCTAAGATCAAAATAATTGCTTATTGCTTATTGCTAATTGCTTATAATTGCTTAGACGTATTCGTTTCAAAATACTTTTGTTACTACTGTTTACGACTAACCTTGAGGGACCTTGTTTACCAGCCTCATCCCCCAGACTTTTACATAACATAAATAGAGTTTGAACTTACATTTGTTGCTTCAGTGTCATCTTCATTTCATTATTGAGTTGTAAGTATCGAGTGGTGGGGAAGGTAAAATGATTCCTAACGTACCCCATATCCCCTAAACACAATACACAAACGCGTAATTGGCTTGTTACCTGGAAAACTCTAAAAAAGTAACAATAAAACGCAATCATTGCTGGCAGGGGTTTTAAAAGGTTCTACTTCAGTTGTGCCTACATATTATATAGGTGTTATATACACGTGCTACACATATATAATACCTGTTCCAGAAACTTCTCATCATTTTTGGTTTATTATTCTGTGAATAATACACCTATGTATTCGCTCAGCAAAAAATTTTTATAACACCCCCTCAAACTTTTTTCTTTTTCGTTTCAAGGTGCGTAGATTCCAAAAATGCAATGTCCGTCCGCCGTACGCCGTCCGCCGTACGCCGTCCGCCGTATCACGTGTACAGGCTTCATTTTCGGTCTAAAAAATTCGTTCTTTCGCACACATGCTCCATTTGGGCTCTAGTTGTGTCCCGAAACTTTTCAGCCCGATCGGAATATTCCCAGGGGTGTTATGAGTGAAAATGTGTGTAAAAATAGGTACTTTTTGCGTTTTAGCAACATGTTGGTAAGATGAGCTTCTGAGATATCTTTTTCCATGTTTTTGAGGACGAGAAGACCGAATATGAAGTCGATTTTGACCAAAGAGTGGAAAATTGAGTTCTACCAAATGTTCAGCTCCCAAAATTGATTTTTTATGAGTCAAAAACCTGGGAAATCGTCTGAAATCACCATCAGTTTGGATAATAGCACTGGAAAAAGTGTCAACACGTGGATCAAGAGGATTAAATGGCACTACCAATGATCAAAGATAGTTGGAAAAAAAATAATAATAAAAAAAAAGAAAAGGAGCGTAGGTACCTAATTTGTGTTTTAGGGGCCAAAATTAATGGAAACCATCAGAAATAGCTATTTCGATTATTACGCATGAATGAAACAATAAATGAACAGCCAACATTTCTGTAGGTATGTCCAGTAGAATAATAAACCCATGTGACAACGACTTTGCAGCGTTTATACGAATTCATGTTTTGTAAGACGATTTTGCTGTCTATAGTCACATATATGTGTATATAGTCATGTGTGAGCGAATCGTTTCGCTGTGAGTATTTGGTCGGGACAGACGGTATAGGAACGATCTCGTTCTGTGTCGTTGGCTATGATGAAAAATCAATATTAAACCCGTTCATACACTTACCTCCACCCTAGTTTCCTTGGGCTTTAATTCATCAACGGGGACACTTCGCAAACGCGCGTACAAACCGTGTTTGGAGCTCTCAATCTACCTAATGGATGGTGAATAGCCCGTCTTAAATTACAGGGAAACGTGGATAAGGGAGAGGTCATTTTTATTTCCCTTGGTGAAGGAAAATCGATTTTGGGTCTCCAGCCCGCTCCTTCTCTTTACGTTTTACGAGGATGATATTTATCAAAGTGGTGTTTATAGATCTGTAGGGATGTCCAAACTCGTGTAGTTACCTCACGGTTCAACTACTTATCCGAACATTCATTCGGTTATCAATACATCATATTCCATATAGTTGTGAAGATTCCTGAGTGATGGGTGGAACCGGTGAACTTGGGGGAGGGGACTAACCCTGAGAGTGTGATATTGTAGGTTTCTGAAGACGAGTCAATCGAAACCTTCCAAGTAATTTTACTCGTTATTTTCAAATCAGGTTGAACAATGTAATTTTATGTATGTGTAGTGAATAGGTATAGCGACAATTCACTACGGGTGGCATGAGGTTGTGCCCGGAGGGTTCCACACTAATAGATGTCACCGGTAAAGGTTCCACACTATCAGATGTCACCACTTCAACGGGATCTTTTAGGACGCATGTGCCCGGCGGGTTCCACACTAATAGATGTCACCGGTAAAGGTTCCACACTATCAGATGTCACCACTGCGACTGGATCTTTTTAGGTTTTAAGGAGATAGGAGGAGCGAGGTGAGAGATAGTAGTCAGCGACTAGAGGAGAGCATAGAATGGCTAGAAAGGCGAATGAGGCGAGTTTTTATAGCCCTTGAGGGCTGTCTCCCTCCATCCTCCAGCTAGTGGAGGATGGTGGGGAACCCCACTGGGTTCCTAGGTGCTCCTGCGTCTTTCGTCCCCACTTCTGCGAGTTTATTGGTGAGATCTAATATTTGCAGGTTTACAAGGAGTGGTTCTGGGAGGATACCACGACAGTATGGCTTTTTGGTTGTTCAAAATTCTTAATCATATATATATATTGATTTCATCAACTCGAATGGAAATACGCATTTTCTGCGTTAGAGGCATTCAGAACGGGCCACTATCAAATAGCCTCTACCAAACTAATGAACTCACATTAGCTAGGTACCTGCTCACATAGTTCAAAGACATCTATAGGCACTTCGTGATCTGATATTGAACACATTTGATCTTGTAGTACCTAGTTTTGTCGTTTCATCTGAGAAGACAAAAAATTCCTGTCATGCAGCATGGTGTAAGTAGCGAATTTTCAAAGAACTGGTTGGAGAAATTGATAATTTTAATAAATAATGATAATTTCTTAAATAACTATGTTAGTGATTAAGTTGAAATGACAAAAATCGAGCACGCCCGAAAAGTACCGGGAGCAGTGACGTCACTTGTTGCCGAAACATTGAAAGCTCATTTAAAAAAAATGCATCGTGCAGCTGGTCTCAAAATTCTTGGAATGGGATCGACTTTCGTTTGAAAATTCCAGTCATGGTGCACGGCCTAAGGAGCGAATTTTCAAAGAAACAGTTCGGGAAACCGATAATTTACATTAATGGTCATCTGCCTCAGCACTCATTACGGCCTGACTGGGCACATGTTGAGGCCAGAGTGGCGCATCGCGCAAAAAAATCGTAATTTTGTTCACTCGATGCAGCCGAACATGCTGAAACTACTCAAAATCGATTCAGCGACCAAAAAACATAGTAAACGACACCTCACATACCTACATGAAAAATATGAAATTTTTTTGGATTTCGGACTACAGTTTTGTAAATCTGGTACGCTGGGTGCGTCTACCCGGACCCGGACTAGCGGGCGATTCAGCGCCCCAAAAACTTGATTGACAACACCCCACTTGCCTATGTTGCTCAAATCCTTTTTGTTTTGATTTTTTGGACCGAAAATTTGTAAATTTGGACCGCTGCGCACAGTGCCATCGGTGTTCTGCGCAAGAACGATTTTTTTTTTACCGTAGATATATATAAAATATAAACACAAGGAAAATTGAAGATCTATAATTTTCATCTCCGATGCATAAAACGGATTTTGGAGGGAGCATTTCTGACATTTTAAAACGATCCAAAACTTTGACATCTTTGAAAATTCGCTAAAAATCCATAATCTCTTTCGAAATTGAGAAGTAGAGAAATAGGATGGGAGATTACATCAAAGTAAACGAACTGTCTTGACGCGTCTAGCCATAACGATATCCCATTTTCACAAATGAGGGATAGCAGTAGCGGGCAGACGACTCCAGATAAGAGTAATGGTTGGTGAACGACCGCGACATTCACGCCCGTAGGAATTTGAGAAGGGTCACGGGCAGGAGTATCTCGCTAAAAAAAATCTTTCCGTTGTACCGACCATTCTGGGCCTCCTTACTTCACTCTTGGGGACTACTGACCAATAGAACTTAATGCAAAACTATTGATAATATCAATGGTTATCGGACCATCGATATTTCAAAAAACAAAAGAGAGTAGCTACTACCTACAATCGAATGCTACAACCATTATTTTGGTTTATTATTTTCAATAATGAACCATTGGAATCGAGCATGAAAAAAAAAAAAAAATCTTACCCCCCCTCAAAATTTGATGGTTTACGTTTCAAGGTACGTAGAATCCGAAAATGCAATAAAAATATTTCTGTCTGTCCGCCGTACGCCGTACGGCCCACTTTTCTCAGTTACCATGAAACAAAATTGATGAAATTCGGGTTATAGGTTCCGTTCGGGGTCTAGTTGGTCCTCGAAGCTCGGCGTTACTGTCAGTCATCTCTAAGGGGTTCAAAATAGGGGTTGAAATTTTCAGAACGCCGTACCTCTAAAACTTTCGATTGAAGGGTATTGTTTTTTTTACGTTATTAAATTTGTCTTGAGCTAAACCATTTTTTGAGACCACCCGGAGCATTGTACGTCCAGCCGTTCGTGTGCACCAAAAAGCTTCGTCAACATGATCGTGAATCAAACGGTATAGATCCGGCCGGGATTTCATCACTAAGGAGCACCTGATTATAATCAAGGATGGCTTTATGAAGTCGAGTTGGTTGTTGTGCGATATTATTTAATTTGATAAGTGATGGACTATCGGATTTTGTTGGTAGGTACTTGTGAAACTTGAACAAACTTTGAAGTATCATTGATGGGTAAATTATAACACAACGGTAAATTATTACATAACGGTAAATTATTACACAACGGTAAATTAGGTATTACACAACGGTTCATCCACCAAGAAGGGGCTGGATTTTGTTGATCGGTACTTTTGCAACTTGACCAACCGTTGAAGTATTATTGATGGACGAGTTATTACACAACGGTTCATTATACTTGACCACGAGGGTAGGTACTGACCACAGAAAACAGTGATCTACGCAGAAAGGGCATCTATTTCACTGCACATCAACAATTTTCCTCCAGAACTTCATTATTTGCTTTTCTTTTCGCCATTTTAGTTAGGTACTGTTTGCCATCGACAGAATTATTTTAGCAGCATTTAACTCGTGATTTAGGTAGGTACCTAGTAACGAGTACGGGGTTAGGTACTAACCTTCGGAGGGTCTGCGATCTACATAATATGTATAGACTAGTACATATTATATAGACGGGAGTAGTATCGGAATACCAATCCTGGCTCACTGCCTTAGATCTCTGATAAAAAGTTTTAACATAAAAGATCAGAACATATATTTTCACTTGAATCCTTGATGTTTTTTATTTTCACTTGAATCCCTGATGTTTTTTATTTTCACTTGAATCCCTGATAAAACTTTTTTACCACAAAACATCAGAACCAGTGACTTTTTTAAAAAATATTTTTTTATCAGAAACTCTAGTGAACTCTAAAAAAATGCAAATTTAGGGGGTCGATATTTTCGAAATTTAGCTCCCTCTGATGTTTTCACTAGAAAAAATAAAAAAATTAAAATGACGTCACGCTAAAAATATTTTTGAATCGTCTTAAATTAAAATGACGAGACGCTCTTCTGAATTTGGGAATCCCAATCTATTTAAAGGTGAGGTCGATTCGACGGGTCCTATGTATTTAAATATTTTTTTAATCTACGGACCCACCTTTAAGAATTCAATTCAGACAGGATAAATAGTATCCATACAAGAATAGACAAAAGAAAAAAGTGGGTGGATAAAAAAAAATGAGGGGTAAGTTAAAAAAAAGAAAATAGTAATAAAATATAAGATGAGCAATAAAATTATATTACCAACTGAAATTTACATGGAGATCCGAGACAAGATCACAGATGCTTATGACCATTTCATTTTTTGCAAAGCTGTGAATATTCCAATAGATAAAAAGAGGAGTATATTCTTAAATGTAAATCCACAAACTCTCATATTAAATTTTGATTCAATCAAACATAAACAGTTTATTAGAGATTTTGTTGAAGAGTCTGGTTATTTTGTACCTTGGAATGAGATTTCATTGTATCCAAATCTACCAGAAAATTTCATTCGAGAGTTCAAGGATAAAGTATGTTGGTATGAAATATCATCTGAGCAAAAACTATCTGAGAAATTTATTCGAGAGTTCAAGGATAAAGTATGTTGGTATGAAATATCATCTGAGCAAAAACTATCTGAGAAATTTATTCGAGAGTTCAAGGATAAAGTAAATTGGGAACGTATTTCATCTAGGCAAAAACTATCTGAGAAATTTATTCGGGAATTCAAAGATAAAGTACATTGGAGACGGATTTCATCTAGGCAAAAACTATCTGAAGAATTCATTCGAGAGTTCAAGGATAAAGTAGACTGGAATGAGATTTCATCTGAGCAAAAACTATCTGAGAAATTTATTCGAGAATTCAAAGATAAAGTATATTGGGAACATATTTCATCTAGGCAAAAACTATCTGAAGAATTCATTCGAGAGTTCCAGGATAAAGTATATTGGGAATATATTTCATTTCACCAAACACTATCTGAAGAATTCATTCGAGAGTATGAGAATTTTATTGACTGGTATTGGATTTCTGGACAGCAAAAACTATCTGAGAATTTCATCAGAGAGTTCAAGGATGTTTTAAATTGGAGATGGATTTCATCTAGGCAAAATTTAAGTGAAGATTTCATTATAGAGTTCCAAGATAGAGTGGTTTTGGATCAGTAAAAAAAATAATAGTTTAAAAGTGTTCGTTTTAATGGGGGTTCTCCATTAAAACATATTGAACAAGATGCAAGGTTGTTCTGTAGGCCAGCAAACGCTATCTACCGACGAATCTGTGAACCGGTTGCATAACCAGGAAGAGGTGGCCGTCTCGCGGGAGGTGGCGCGTTTGACCTCATTCGGCCTTGAAATCAACTACTCAAGATTATAGAACGCCTCTCAGTTCACAACTGGAGTCTTGGCTCATTGGTTATCGTATCGGCTTTACAAGAGAGAGGTCGGCAGATCGCTGCACGGACAAAACCTCAAGATTTTTTTTCCTATAATAATGAGGATACACTTCCCTCGAGATATTAGAAGCGTTACTAGCTGATGGGCCCTTAAGCTAATAATTAATCTAATTCCACCTCGATGGAAGTGAGAGTCGACCTTATCATCAAAATTTCCTTTCTTAACTGTTCTGCTCTCAACATCTACTTAAAATACAGCAAAAACCGAAACTTCAACGTAACTGAAAAGCCAAGTTGAAATGACTCACGGAATTAAAACTCCGTTGTAAGTCGCGAAGGTTGTGCCATTCAAAGATCCCCTCCTATAAAGGGAGGTAGAGATCGTTCAGGAATGGATGCTGTGTGTAGAAGTTGAGCAGCCACAGAATGTGCGGTTAAGTTGGGACATTTTGCTGAAATTTCCTTTGATTTTTTTATGAGAATTGCACCTATAAGTGTAATTCATTTAAAATTTCGTGAGTTGTAATTCCTCAGGATAAAAATTTCCTTGGATTTCCTCTCCGCTTAAATCTTTAATTTTATAAGTAACTGGACTCGTTTCTAAAATCTCAGCTATTTCAAAAATCTCTTTCGTCCAATTTGCTTCGTATTTGTTTGCAAAAGTTTTCTTTGATTTCGTAATTCTCACACGATTTCCAATTTTAAATTTCTTTTTTCCATTTTTTCCAGTCTTTTTGAATAAATATCTCAGAATTTCATTTTCATTTCTCGCATCAACTTGAGCAGGTGTCATTCCAATAGAACGATGAACGTCTTGTTTGTTGTACTCATTAACTAATTCCTGTAAAATATCGACCCAATTTTTATTTCCATTCACCTCGAAACGAATTTTAAATTTCTGATTCAAAGTTCTGTTAAATCTTTCGATGATTGCAGATTTTTCTAAATTTTCCGTGTGATACATTTTAATTTTATACTCGTCTAAAAGTTCTTTGAAAAGTCTATTTTCAAATTCTAAACCTTTGTCCGTGTGAAGGAGTTTAGGAGTAGAATGATTATGATATTTTACATTTTCCAAAACTCCTTTGAAAGCTTTTGAAACTACCATTCCGTTTTTCTTTTTCAATGGAACTGACCAAACGTACTTTGAAAAAGTATCAATGATATTCAACATGTAACCGAACCCCTTGTTTTCATTCTCGTATTGTTTCATTATAATCAAGTCCGCGGCCCAAAGATCATCTTTTCCATGAGTAACAATTTTCCTTTTCTGAAATTTCTTTCTAACGGGTTTATGTAATTCCTTCGCAAATTCCAACTTTTCGTTTTCAGATAAATTTAAAATTTCAGTTTCAGGAATTACGTTAGTTTCCTCATTCGGATTTTTTATGAATTTACTTTTATTAGTTTTACATTTCAGACATTTAGCTGCAATTCTCCACCTTCCGTTCGCAGTTTGTACAATTTCCGCGTTTATATTTTTCGTTCGTTTTTTACATTTATGACAATAAATTTCATCCTCCATGTTTTATTAAAGGCTACCGAAAGATTTTTTTAAATTCTTAAAGAGGGATAGCGATTCGCTCCCCCTAATTAAAGCAAACACAAGCAAGTAGATTTTTTAATGGAGTGAACTCCATTAAAAATAAACCTTAGTATCTAATATTTAAGCTACTTCTTGCCTGATCATATTTTTAGTTGGATCATAAATTAAATTTGTTCTACTTACAATGATGACGTAACAAGTAGTACCTTCTGTGCTACCTGATGCAGATGCTACAGTTTTATTGAATTCTACGTGAAGTATCAAATTACTTTTACTTTGAGATACGTTTTGAGGTTGATCCGACAAGTCAATGCTATAAATTGGATAATCCCTTTTGTAAAATTCTGGTTCGATGTATGGAATTGATGGCTTGGAACTCATTGATTTTTTGAAGTCTAAAAATGCGTTGTACGCCAGAGAATAATCATTTTCATCGAAATCCAAATCTTGATTTTCCTCCGGGTATCTTCTACCACCTAATTCGATCCAATAATTTCTTACGTCTTTATGATTGAATCTAGAATTGTCCTTTTTCTGGTCGTTCGACGCGTCAGTTTGAAAAACTACGAAGCACCATAACGGATTATGCACGTTTCTGTAAATATTTGTAATATCGAACATTAAGGTTTTTCCTGTAACGTTTTTATGTTCTATGCACTGCCAACTTTTGAATTGAAATTGGTACGGCACGCTTCTAAGTTCTGCGATCAAATTAACTTTAGATTCGTTTTTATATTCAATCACTGGAACTCTCAAAACAAAAGATTTTATCTCCACAACTCCATCACTAGGTATAATCGAGGTTGCATCCTTTTTCCAAACTTGAATAACGTTATTATCGCTGTTTCGAATAAAAATTATTTCAAAACCTCCCTTGAAAATTGGAATGGTTATATCTTTGAAAAACCCCAAACCTAAATCACCGAGATAACCAACTGCACTGAAATTACCACCTCCTATTGCTTTCGAATTAAAACCTGAATTTAAAACTTCCCCATTATAATTCTTAGGGCCTGCAAAAGTGACAAGGCCCTGTACCAAGCCAGAAATGCCCGGATTCTCAATTTCGTCTACTACAACATTGTGTTTTTTCACTTCTACACTCGAAAACATTTGACCCACGAAATTATCTATCAACATGACTGAATCTGAACCTGAATACGCCTTGGTTGGATCTTTCGACTTTAAAACTCCCTTTACGTAATACTGAATGTTTTTAGACAGAAATTCGTCTTCTAGATCAATTTTGAAAGTTGTCCTTTTGTTTTCAGCATTCAAATTTAAAGTTGAAGTTGGATTTATTGTACGAAACTGCTTTCGCACAATATCGTCTTGATATTTATCAAAAATCTTTTTAGTTTGATACATACTTTATTATAGTAAAACATAATTTTTTTGATTTTTTTTATTTAGGTACTATGAATAAATCTTTAAATACTTGACTTGTATTTGTCTTTAACGTTAAAGAGGGTGGCCAATTTGGCCACCCCCACTTTAAGAGTTTTGAAAATATTCTTTAAATGTTCTCGACTTGTATTCGACTTTAAGGTTAAAGAGGGGAGGTGATTCGCCCCCCCTCTTTAAGAGTTTTGAAAGAAATTTTTAAGTGTTCTCGACTTGTATTTGCCTTTAATATTTAGGTACTATGAAAAAAATTTTTTATGAGATTTTCTCATAAAAAACACAACTCACTGTAATAACTAAATTTAAACATTTTTTCTAATCGCGTTTATAATTTCCGCTTTTCCCAGTTCTTTTCCCTTTTCTAAAAGTTTCGCTTTTTCCGTATCATTATTTTTATAACCGTTCAAAATGTTGGTTTTCATCTCGTCGTAATTTTTAATTTCTTGTTCAATATTGTTGAATTCCTCATCCGAAATTTTACCATCTTTCAAAGCATTCGTGATTTTTTCCTCTATGGAATTTAATTTTGTTCTCGCCAAAAGTGCGATATCCGAATGTTTATTAATTTTGTTTCCTACATAACTGCCCGAAGTTCTCAGGATTGCAGAAAATGTTGTTAATACGACTGAAAGTGGAACTCCAAAAGGGATTGCCACAGGGAGAGTGATACAAACACCAATCATCCCCAGTTCGGTTAACGTAGTGAAACACTCTATTCCGAAAAACGTTTTCGATAATTTGCAGTATTTTTTTCTCAAATTTCCCCTCATTTTCATTTCGTTTTTTAAAAATTCATATTGTTTTATAATGCGATTTATTCTATAATTGTTGGAATTAAATTCCGGAACTGGAATCTGAGGGTAAATGTTTTTGTAAAACGGAGTAAATTGTATGTCATTTTCAACTGCAGGAGCAGACGGTTTTTGGTTTTCATCAATGTTGTTCATCTTATTTATTATACAAATTATTTACTTTTCAGCAACAAGTAAGCTTTAATATCGTCGAATTGAATCTGTTCATTATTTCCCGTGGTTGTTGACAATTTTATCATTTTTATTTCTTTCAGTCCTTTTCTTAGTGGAATGAAAACTACTTTCTTTGGTTTTTCCGTGTAAATAGTATTAGGTGGCATTGGTTTCTCTATGAAAGAAACGTGTAATAACTCGTTTTCAACGTGCAAATGGGGATGTTCATCATGATTTGTAAAGCTATATTCCGTAATGTTACAATGCCATTCGACTATATTATCAGAAAGAACGAGTTGTTTCGGATTATTCTCTGATACGTAGTTGGTATTCTTTTTAAACAAATTATTGGAACCTAAACAATGTTTCAACTGAAATATATCGCAAAAATTCCCCTCATCCACAATCTTCATGTCCATGGGAAAGTATGCAGCAATTCTGTAAGAATCGTCTTTTAAATACTCGAGATCGAATTTCAAACTATTCGGAGTAACTTGTTGTATTTCTTTCATTTGAGCTTCAGAATACTTTTTCATAGTTTCTTTTTTCTCTAACAAACTAGTTTGAAAATTGGATAAAAAACTAATCAACTTGGCTTTGAATGAACTCACATTGAACGTTCCATCGATTTTATATTTTAGATCATATTTTCCATCAGTAAAAGTATATCTGTAAGCGAACACGAAGTTTTTTATCTCAAACGTTTTCCTAGTTGTAAACAACAAAGCTGACATACCCAACTGATACTCTTTATTCGGATCGAGTGGAATTGGACTCTCAAACCTTAGTGTATCTCCTGAAATTTTTATAAACATTATTTATTTATATATAATAAATATAATAAATAAAATGAGTCAAAAATATAACATAGAGCTTTTTTCATTTGAAGAAAAGACAGCTTCTCACGATTTACTACCTCTGCCCCTACGCTGCCTAGTGGTAGGGCCATCCGGATGTGGAAAAACCAATCTATTGTGCAACCTGATTGTACAACCATGGGGAATTCCGTTTGGAAATCTTTACATATTTTCCAAATCTTTAGAGCAAAAAGTTTATAAAGATTTGAGAAAAGCTTACGAAAAAATAGCGGCTAAAGTTGGAACGGAAATAGCTCATTTTTACAATAATTGTGACGAACTAATTGTACTAGATGATTGTCAGTCGAACAGTTTGATAGTTTTTGATGATTGCGTTAATGTTCAACAACAACAGATTATAAAAGATTATTACATGAGAGGACGTCATAAGAATATTTCTTGCATTTATCTAACTCAATCATTCACTAAAGTTGATACACAGTTGATTAGGGAAAATCTGAATTTTCTGTGTATTTTCAAGCAACGCCTAGTTTACATGAAAGCGATTTACGATGAGTATGTTGGAACAGATTTTACTTTTGATCGATTCAAAGAAATATGCAACGAATGTTGGTACGATAATCATGGATTTCTGACGATAAACCTCGAGAAAAAATTAAAAGATTGCCGATACATGAAAAAGTTTGAGAAAACGTTTCTTGAATAAACGATCAAAAACACCGTTAGACGATCAAAAACACCGTTAAATCACCGTTAGACGATCAAAATAACCGTTAAACCATCGTTGAAACGTTTTTTAAATATACGATCAAAATAACCGTTAAACCATCGTTGAAACGTTTTAAAAATATACAATCAAAAAAAATTTTTTGTTTACTATAATAAATAACTATGCCTACTGTTAAGCATTTAGAAAAAAATTTGTTGAAAAAATATAACGAACATAAAAAAAAGATTGAAACTGATGATTCAGAAACTCGTGATCAAACTGATGATCAAACTGATGATTCAGAATTAGAACCAGAAAATCGAATTTTAATGAGAAAACCCAAAAAAGAAATGACTGTCAAGGAAGCTAACAAAATTCGAAAACTAGAACAAGAGTTAAGAAGTGCTTTCAGAGAAGCAAGAGTGGATATGCTGAATGATAAAGAAACCAAAGAAAGAATGTTTGCTCCCATCACGGAAAAATTAGTTGAAGTGAAAAATGCTGTGAAACAAGCTGACGAGGACTTCAAGAAGTTGGAAATTGTTCCTTACATGCAAGCTCCTATGGCGAGTAGTTCTCCTGTCAAGAAAAGAAAACTGGTGACTTTCGGGCCTACTAATACTCTTGAAATTAAACCAACAGAAGGAGCTTCTGCACTAGTTGATACGACATCAGATGAGACCGTAGTAAACACAAGAAATAGTTTATCAAACATCATGGATATGGTAGATCAGAATCAATCCCCATCGAATAGTGTTGGTCCGAAAGGAATTGGTCCGATTGCTAGACTTTACATCAGACAGGATGATAAACAATTTGGTATATGGGGAGAAGAGGACAAAATTTTCATCGGAGACCAACAAATTCAAGTAAACGGAGATGCAATCGTTATTCAAAAAGAAACGTACAAAGGAACGCACGGATTATGGCGTTTGTTAACTGATCCTCTAGGGCCTGATCCTGATAAATACACTCAAGAGGATTTGAAAGTTTACAAGAAAATTCTCATTCAAACTAATTCTTTATACCAAAAGAATGATCCAACTACTAATAAAGTAAAGTCCAGTACAGGGAAAAAATGGAAAGATTTGATCGCACCTATTTGGAAAGAAATCAAAGCAAGTAAAGTTGGTTCGGGCTTGATAGAATATTCTGAAAATCCAGTGGAATTTAAATACATCGACAACCTCCAACAGCTGCATCAGCGTTTGTACTATTTGTACGCACAAGAACGAGCTGGTAATAACAATTTTCACAATGAAAAATTAGGAATTGTAAAGTTTATAACCGATCAGTTGGAAAAAAACATAGATAATCCCAAAGGAATAGAATATCTGTTGAGAGTTGTAAACAGTTTACCGAAAGGTATAATTAAAAATGGTTCCGGAGTTTTAAATACTTTGCTGAACAAACTTGATGGTTTCGTACCTGAAATGCATTTGTCGGGTGGATACAACTATTGTGGTCCATTTACAAAACTAGATAAACGATTGAAAAGAGGAGATCTGGGAATTAATAAATTGGATGAAGGCTGTAAGGAACATGATAAATTTTACAGGGATCACACAGACACGAAAGAAAGACATGTAGCAGATAAAGCACTGGAGGAATTAGCAAAAGAAAGAATGTACGCGAGTGATGCAAGTTGGAAAGAAAAAACTGATGCAGCTAAAGTGAGTGCTTTAATGAAAAGTAAACAATATTTCGGTATGAAAATTCATTATTAAAAAAATTTACTATAATAAATAACTATGATCACGAAAAAAATAGATTTAACCGAAAATCAATTAACCAAATTGCGAACCGCTTACAAAAAGCGTAGATCTGTTACAGTTCGTTTGACAGCGAAACAAATTTCAGGAAACGGAAAACATAAAATCAGTCTGTGGGAAACTCAATCAAAAACATTTGAAAAAGCGAGAAAAGAAAAGAAAGGAATTACGTTAACTTTGGATTATGAACAACTACATTTGAATCACACGGGTGGATTCCTACCACTGTTATTTGCAGGAATAGGAGCACTTGGAGCGTTATTGGGTGGAGGTGCTGCAGTAGCATCTTCAGTAATAGATTCAAAACATAAAGCTGCTGAAGAAGCGGAAATAGAACGTCATAATCTCGAGATGGAAAAACTAGCTCAAAATGCAAAAAGTTTAAGTATTGGGTCCGGTTTAAAAAAACGAAAAAAACGGAAAACTACCAACCTCTGAGTAATTTAGATTTAAATCGTTATGCGAAAAATTTTAAAATAAAACATTTCCGAGGTGTTTTCATGAAGGATGAACTTCCTAATCGGTCTAAACCCGTTGAATGCGGAATTATTAATTTAGAAAATTCTAATCAAAATGGTAGTCACTGGACTTGTTATTTTAAAAAATCCGAAAAAGAAAAATATTATTTCGATTCCTATGGAAACGCATCACCGCCTAAGGAGTTGGTAAAATACTTGGAAAATAAAAATATTTTTTACAATTCCGAACAAATTCAAAAAAATAACGATCCTCCAATTTGTGGTCATCTGTCTTTGATAGTGTTAAAAGAACTTTCAAACGGAAAAGATTATGAAACTGTTTTAAAAACATGCAGAGGGAAATTGAATTCTGAAAAAACTTGGTCTCTGTAGGAGACAACTCTTAGTATAATATTGTTGTTTTAATGGAAATTTTCCATTAAAAACGTTTTTTTATTAAAATCTAAAAAAATGAGAGGTAAGTTAAAAGGATCTCACCAATAATAGACAAAAGAAAAAGGTGGGTGTGTACCATACACCCACCTTTAAGAATTCAAAAAAATGAGGGGTTAATTAAAAGAATCTCTTTTCTAATAAAAAAATGAATGATTCGAAAAATTATATATCCTATAATAAAATGTATGATACGAGAAGGCATTGTGAAAAGTGCAATGTTAGCACTACTTATAAAAATTGGGCTAGGCACCTAAAGTCTAAGAGTCATGGAAAAAACGACCCGGACCGGACAATGACTATCAGAAAACCTAGAAAAGCAAAACCTGTATTTGTAAATCCGAGGAAATTGCACAAAGTATTTAATTTTAGTGAAAAAGTATTTGAAAAAAACAGAGAAGCTAGAAAAGTGAAATCTGTATATGTAATACCGAGGAAATTGCACAAAGTATTTAATTTTAGTGAAAAAGTATTTGAAAAAAGCAAAGAACCGAAAACGGAAGTTGTTGAAAAGGAAACTGCATTTGAATCTAGATTAGTGACTTACAACATTAAAAATACGAAAGGATTTAAAGATGCTTCCAAATTTCTGAACAGTATTGAAAGAACCACAACAGGTTTAATCAAATGGAAACTTAGAGAAATGAAACTAAAAGTTAATGTAGTTTTAATCGCAGAATTTAAAAAAGGAACTAACAAAAATAACATGGAGTATCAGGAACTCAATTTCAAAACTAAAAACGTAATAATATTGCATTCAGCAGAAGTTGCAAACTGTTACGATGAAATGAAACAGAAAATTCTAAATGAAATGGAAACGTTCGAAATTAAAGGATCTAATTGGCAACTTCATAAGATCAAACATTTGGAACTGAACGTTAACAAGTACGTTCCTTTGAAAGGATCGTCTTACATTGAACTCCCTAAGTTTCTACAAAGTAGGAAAGCAATTATAAATGTGAAAAATGACGATAATAAATGTTTCCTTTGGTCTGTTCTTTCAGCTTTACATCCAGCTGATAAAAATTCTGATAGAATAGGAAAGTACATTAGTTGGGAACATGAGTTTGACGAAGCGTTGAAAGATATCAGTTTTCCTATGAAACTTACAGACGTAAAAAAGTTTGAGAAAAGAACTGGGATTTCCATTAATGTTTACTGTCTGAATGAAAAAAATACTATAGTACCCTTGGAAATAACGAAAGATGAAAAGGAAAGGCACATTGACTTGTTGTACTTGAAAAACGAGAAAACTGAACATTACTGCTGGATCAAAGATCTATGGAAACTGGTAGGTCATAGTCAGCTAACAAAGGATGGTCACAAACGATTTTTATGTAAAATGTGTTTAAATAGCTTTGGAACTCAGGTTAAACTAAACGAACATAAAGTATATTGCGGTGTTCATAAAGCTGTTAAGGCGGAATTACCAGAACCTTATGATAACATCTTACAATTTGAAAATTATAGACACTCTTTAAAAGTACCTTTTACAATTTATGCAGATTTTGAATGTATGTTACAAAAGATTGATACCTGCAAACCAAATCCCGATGAATGCTATACAAATGACATTCAAAAACATGAACCGTACAGTTTTGTTTACTTCATGAAAAATGCCGAAGACGAAAGTAGGAAAAACTATGTAGGCGATTATAAACTTGTACAATATTCTGGGCAGGATGTGGTAAAAGTATTTTACGAAAAAATAAAAAAAGATGCCTTAATGGTGGCGAGAAAATACTATGACGTTAATATTCCCATGAAAGATTTAACCGAAGAACAACAAAGAGAATACGATATTGCTGAGAGTTGCCACATTTGTGAAAGAAAATTTAATGAACTCCCACCTATAATTGAAAATAAACTTGATGTACTGAGAAAAACAATTCAACACTTTATTGATAAAAAAGATGACAATCAAGCAGATATATATAATGAAGAATTAGAAGTTTTGAAGTCAAATATACCTGATAATTGTATAAAAGTACGGGATCACTCACATTTGACTGGAATGTACAGAGGAGCAGCTCATTCGATTTGTAATTTAGAATATAAAAATCCTAAGTTTATTCCAGTATTTTTCCACAATCTTTCTGGCTACGATGCACATCTATTTATTAAAGAATTTGAAAAAGATAATTACGATATTAAACTTTTACCGCAAAGTGAAGAGAAGTACATTTCCTTTTCTAAAATGATAGCTTATGAAATTGATGAACTCGATAAAAATGGTCACAAAAAGAAAAAGACTATAGAATTGAGATTCATAGATTCTTTTAAATTTCTTTCTGCTTCTTTAGATTCTTTAGCTAAAACTTTAACTAAAAATCAATTTAAGGAAATAAAAAAGTATTTCCCAAAAGAACATCTCGAACTAATTACTAGAAAATTAGCTTATCCATATGAGTATATGGACTCTGTTGAAAAATATCGAGAAACTAACCTTCCACCTATAGAGAAATTCTACAGTAAACTAACTGGAGAAAATGTTAAAGAAAATGATTATAAAAATGCTCTAGAAATTTGGTCTACATTCAAAATTAAAAATTTGGGAGAATTTACAGAACTTTACAATAAAATTGATGTTCTTTTGTTAGCAGATATCATGGAAAACTTTAGAAATATATCTTTAGAAAAATATAAATTAGACCCCGCTTGGTATTATACAACACCAGGTTTCGCTTGGGACTGTATGTTGAGAATGACCAAACAAAAGATAGAATTATTAACAGATTATGATAAGATTTTACTCATAGAAAAAGGAATAAGAGGCGGAATTTCTCAATGTTCAAAACGATACGCGAAAGCTAATAATAAATATATGGGAGACCAATTCATCAAAGAAAAAGAAACTGTTTTCATTGAATACTTGGATGCAAATAATCTTTACGGTTGGGCGATGAGTAAATTTTTACCTTATGGAAATTTTGAATGGAAAATGGATCTAGATAATTTCGATATACAATCCATTCCTGATGATTCACCCAAGGGTTATATTTTAGAAGTTGATTTAAAATATCCTCAAGAACTCCACGATTTACACTCTGATTTTCCTTTAGCTCCTGAAAATAACTATGGTGATGAAAAACTATCAAAACTTTTATGCACGTTGTATGATAAGAAAAAATACGTTATCCATTACATTACGTTAAAACAGTATTTACAACTAGGAATGAAATTAGAAAAAATTCATAAGGTTTTAGAATTTGGCCAAAGTGCTTGGTTAAAAAGCTATATTGATTACAATACAAATCTTAGAGCAAAAGCCAAAACAAAATTCGAAGAAAAATTTTTTAAAGAGATGGTTAATAGTGTATATGGGAGGACAATGATGAATGTACGTAAACATGTGGATATTAGGCTTTGTTCTGATGGTTTTAAATTGGAAAAACTAATTTCAAAACCAAACTTTAAAGGTAGAACTATTTTTTCCGAAAACTTAGCAGCTGTACACATGGAAAAAGTAAATATCACATTTAAACAACCAATTTTCATTGGTATGAGCATTCTAGAAATTTCAAAAACTTGTATGTATGATTTTTATTACAACACGGTTAAAAAACAATATAAAAGTGATGTAAATTTATTATACGGAGATACAGATAGTTTAATAATGGAAATAAAAACGGATGATTTTTATAATGATATGAAAAATATGTTGGATCATTTTGATACTTCTGACTATCCAAAAAATAATGTTTACAATATTCCACAAGTTAATAAAAAAGTGTATGGGAAATTTAAAGATGAGTTACAAGGTAAGATTATGGATGAGTTTATTGGACTTCGCCCAAAGTGCTACGCTTTTAAAATATTCGAAACTAATGATGTTACGAAAAAATCTAAAGGAGTAAAGAAAAATGTCGTTAATAAGGGTTTAAGTATAGAGGATTATAAAAGATGCTTATTCTTTAAAGAACCAAACTATCAGAAACAGATATTATTCAAATCGAAAAAACACGATGTGACCACAGTACAACAGAATAAGAAAGCTCTTTCCGCTCATGATGATAAAAGATTTATAATGAAAAATGGCATAGATACTTTGGCTTGGGGTCACTATGAAATAAACATAAGTAGAGACAATTTTAAAACTCGCCTTGAAGAAATAATAAAAGAAAATAATAAAAAAGAAATGGAATTATAGGTAGGATTAAAGTAAATACTAAATTATAATTTTTATAAGGGATCCCTTATAAAAGCCTAATGGGACCTCCTCTTACAAATATTCTGTGCACAAAGTTTAGCATAATTTGATTATCCTCTTCGATGCATTCAAAACAAATATTACCATTTCGTACTCTAACCCTAGAATTTCTGAAAGGAGTAAAATTTAGAATGTTTTCAGTTAGTTTATTTTTTCCGGTAAAAAAGTTACGTTTCACAGTTGGTAAATCCAAAAACTTATGATACTTCCTCACGAAATAATCAGTCAGTTCTCCAGATTCAGATACTTCCCACCACTCACTCTTGGAAAGACAATTTCCATCTTCTAGTTCTCTTAACGTTTTAAAGTGTTCCATTTTTATTTTATTGGAGAGATCCTTTTAACTTACCCCTCATCTGAATTGAATACTTAAAGGTGGGTCCGTAGATTAAAAAAATATTTTCTATAATAAATAAAGAGATATGGGTTTAAATGATGAAGCATTAGATTTATGTGATGAACATGGAGGTTTCTGGGGGTTGGTAAAGACACCTGAATTTCGATTTTATGATAGAAACTGTGACGCACTAGACGAGATTCAACGTGTATTGAGAGAGTATAGATATTCTAAAGGGTTGTTGAAAGAACGTTTTTTGGGTGTTGATGGTAAACCACCGCTCCTAAAAATCCAGGTTCCTAAAAATGCTTCTGAATATCAACTTAGAAAATTGCTTTATAGTGAGAGTAAAGACAAACTAAAGAAGGATTTTGAGTTTCAGTTTCGATACTGTTGCTAAAAGCTCAGGATGTTTGGAATATGAAGGAGATTTTATTTTTAATGAGCTGTGTTCATTAAAAAGTTCTTATGCTACTAACTAGCAGGTTATTTTATATTGTATTGTTGTACACTTTTCCTGTCTGAATCGACCTCACCTTTAAATAGATTGGGATTCCCAAATTCAGAAGAGCGTCTCGTCATTTTAATTTAAGACGATTCAAAAATATTTTTAGCGTGACGTCATTTTAATTTTTTTATTTTTTCTAGTGAAAACATCAGAGGGAGCTAAATTTCGAAAATATCGACCCCCTAAATTTGCATTTTTTTAGAGTTCACTAGAGTTTCTGATAAAAAAATATTTTTTAAAAAAGTCACTGGTTCTGATGTTTTGTGGTAAAAAAGTTTTATCAGGGATTCAAGTGAAAATAAAAAACATCAGGGATTCAAGTGAAAATAAAAAACATCAAGGATTCAAGTGAAAATATATGTTCTGATCTTTTATGTTAAAACTTTTTATCAGAGATCTAAGGCAGTGAGCCAGGATTGGTATTCCGATACTACTGACGGGTTATCTATACAGAGAGCTGTGATCTGTAAAGGAAGGGTATTCTGTACAAAATAATAAACCATTGTGCAGGGATTTGCAGCGTTTTAAACTGAAAATGACACTACAGCATATAACCTCATTCAGTGATTTGAGGTAAAAATATAGGTACGTACCTAGTGATTTGAACATTTTTATGCTTTTACCAACGGTATTATGCTATTTTATTTTTAACGCCGTTGTTAAAAGAGAAATTGGTGATTGAATGCGAAAAAACGTGGAGAGGGAGGGCGTTTTTATACATATTTCGGGAACCCAGTTAGTGAGGAAACGTGGAATTTTCGCGATTAGGATGGGTTAAATAACAAGTAAAAAGTGAAAATTGAAAAATAATCTCTTTTTTCCTTCGCATAAAGAAAGAATAATAAATAAAAATAAATAGAAATAACTTCTTTCTACGAGACTTTAAAATTTATAACTTTTTTCTACGACATTTTAACTTGTTACAGAAACTGTTCAAAATCCCTTGTTGTAAACAGATTCTGAACCTCTTGCGAACACAATCGATTTTGCTCCATTTCGGCACAACACAAGAAAGTTTATCTTGCCAATCAACTCCTCCCGAGTTTCGTCCCCGACGCTGTAGACTTTGGCCTTCAGGATGCCACAAACGTAAAAGTCTAAACGAGACAAATCTGGGCTCCTCGCAGGCCACTTTACTGGTGCATACCGTCCGATCCATCTGTTTCTAAAATGCTCGTTCAACCACTGGGAAACGTTGCGTCCATTCTGGGCTGGACATCCACCCATTTGCCACCACATAATATTCTGCCTCCTATCAAGAGGAGTCCAATAACTCCATCAGATCGTTGTCCAGAAAATTTAGAAACCCTTGTGAGTTGAGGGGGTTCGGGAGGAATATGGGTCGAAAATCGGGAGGAGTTGAATGGCAGGATAAACTTGTATTGTGCCGAAATGGAGCAACATCGTTTGGAATTGCGCAGCGCTGTTGATAGTGTTCGCAAGAGGTGCAGAATCTGTTTACAACAAGGCGGAGGGCATTTTAAACATTTTCTGTAACAAGTTAAAACGTCGTAGAAAAAAGTTATAAATTATAAAATCTTGTAGAAAGAAGTTATTTTTATTTTATTTTTTTTAATGTGAAGTAAAAAGAGATTATTTTTCAATTTTCACTTCTTACTTGTTATTTAACCCATCCTAATCGCGAAAATTCCTCGTTTCCTCACTAACTGCGTTCCCGAAATGTGTGGGAATGCCCTTCCTCTCCACGTTTTTTCACATTCAATCACCGATTTCTCTTTTAACAGCGGCGTTAAAAATAAAATAGCATAATACCGCTGGAAAGCTTATTAAACGTAGATGTTTTTACCGTGAAGCTCATCAGTTTTTCCGTGGCCGATATTGTTAGAAAATACCGTTGAAAGTCGCCAAAGATGAAAAATGACAAAAATTGTAGGTTGGGTTCAAAAAACGCTTGTTTTTCTTGACTTTACAGAATGGCTGGGTTTTGATGGCTGAATCCGAAAGAAAATTTAACGCTCTTTCCAACGGTATCCTCAAATTTTGATTCACCATGTAATTTGAGGGGGTTTCGGCCATTTTAGTGAGATAAGGTCGAAAACACGAAAAAAATCTTAAGTGAAAAAACTCTCGAAAACAAGGGGTTACAGAAAAAATTCTAGGAGACAGTTTTTGTTGGAAATTACATACTTGTAGAATCGATCCCTGAAGTTTCGTCGTTCTTTAACCGAACACCCGGTATATACATAATTATATAAATCTAAGAACTTGATCATTCCTCATTTTCTACAATACATCCTCCTTCCACTGATTCCCCCCCCCCCCCCCCTCTCAAAATGGTTTATTTGTGGTATATGATTACGGAGGTTTTTGGGTGTTTTAGGAAATTGCTAAGAAGTAAAAAAAAATGTGTAAGCTGTTAACAAGTTAAACAACTTTTTTTCTCTTTTTTTTGGGCCCTGAAGCTTTCTGCCCCCGGGCCCAGATTTTCTCTCCACGGCCCTGCTTGCATAAACACTGCATTATCACTCTTGGTTGCACTTGATGATTATTCTGACTTTTTAGTTGTTCTCAAATGTTTACTTCATGATATGTGCCGGATTTGACCGTTTTATATCAATTATTGTCTTTGATTTCTTCTTTCTCAACTTCGGTGAAATATGCTGTTTGAAGTAAACACATGGTAAGCAGATGTATGGTAGGTACTTAAAATAAATATACATTGGCAGATATATAAAACACAGGCTGGTAGAGGATATAAATGGACATTAGTTTACTGGTAGGTAGAAGGAAATCGCTAAGTTATTCATTCAAATTAATTAGTTTTCTTGAGCAATAAGTCATTTAGGGAAGAGACTTCACGACTAAAGTAGCGGACACCAAAATAGGGCCATAACCATCTGCGCTACTCGAGAGTGTTGCAGGCTTAACTTGCTTTGATAATTGCAGGCTCCGATAATCACACAAGAAAAGATGAGTTCGAAGGACAGCGCTAAAGTTTGGATACGGTTATTAATTTTTACGGTAGAAATATAGGCAATCCAAAAAAGTGTTCGAATGCGAATTTTTGACGTTGAAAATCAGTTAAAAATCATTAAAATTCATTGTTTTATACAAAAATTCTCTCATAAGGTCATGCTGCACGACTGGGACTTCCTTCAAATTTTTCTTTCGTCTTGAGTCGTGAAATCGAACAATGAAAATTAACAACATGATAAATAGTGATTTAAGAGGCCAACAATTATAATGATCTGACCTGGGATCAAACGGCGGCTTAGCGCCTTCATCAAGTAAGAATCCTGCTTTGCGGATTTGCCCCTCAGAAAAGATTGGCTCATATAGCTCTAATTTGGTGGCGGCTACTATAGCGTTTTATTCGTGGATCTTCGAAAATCCTTCTCGGAGGCAATGCCGCGATTCGAGGAGATACGGTCTCTTGATACAATAGGTCCGATTACCTGCTGAGCTCCTCTTCACAATGATAGCCTCGCGTGATGGCTGCAGAAAAGGGGTTTTCCCGTCAAAGTGGAGATGAATAAAGAACACAGATAAATTATCCGGAGCACTTGAAAAAGCCGGGATTGGACATATCTGCGGACTTAGTTGAAAGGCTGTCGTCATAGTTAGCAGGGGAGCCTCCTGACCAAGGTCTTCCGACCCGTAATGCGTTCCTTATGCAACAATCTGGACAGTCTACCAACTGGATTATTATCGTCCAGCGGCACATGTTATAAGATGTTATCATAAATTTGATATATCCAGAGCACATATGAGCGATTAGTACTTGGTAAGCGAAGGTTCTGGTAGTTACTGGGGACTTTGCTAGAAGGTAGGTGGCCCTTCCCTTTTCCCTCCTCCTTCTGGTGTTGGGCGGGACCCCTCCGGCAGAAGACGAAAGTCAGTTAACCGGAGGGTCCACTTGCCATTTACAACATCATTCCACACACAGTTACTGGGTACTGAGGTTCCTGATGAGATTATATTGAGGAACGAGTAGATACCTACGTAGTACACAGAACCAGAGCAGGATGGATACCTATTATAGAAAAATAAAAAGCATGCCAATGAGGAGTACGCATGACGTCTGTTAATATTTTTGAATGATAATAGGTTTCATTCTAAAAATGTTGAGACCAACCGCACTTTCCTTCGGTGAATAGCTCTTTTTCTATGAGCTTTCAAAATTGAGTCAAAACGTGACCTCACACTTGGCAAGGGGGTCCCGCCCAGGCTGGAGGGGTGCAGTGACGTCACTTGAAGCCGAAACACTGAAAGCTCATAGAAAAAGAAAATTCATTGTAGGAGAGGGCAGTTGTTCTCAAAATTCTTAGAATGGAATCAACTTTCATTTGATAATTCCAGTCATGCTGCGTGGCTTAAGGGGCGAATTTTCGAAGAAATTGTTGGGAAATTGAGAATTTAAATTAATGGTCATCTTCCAGAGCACTCATTACGGCCTGACTGGACACTTGTTGAGACCAGAGTGGTACGTCGAGCAGAAACATTATGTCAAAAAACCATTTTTGGGTGTTCTGAACCAAAAAATTATGATTTTGATCACTGGATGCAGTCTGAACGTGCTAAAACTACTCTCAGTCAATTTAGCGACCAAAAAACCGTGGTAAACGACACCACCATGCCTACATAAAAAATATGCAATTTTTTTGGTTTTCGGGTTACAATTTTGTAAATTTGGTACGTTGGGTGCGCCTAATCGGACTGGGACTACTTGCAATTGATTCAGCGTCCCAAAAAACATGATTGAGTGCATCCCGCTTGCCTGTGTTGGACCCAAAATTTGTAAATTTGGACCACTGCGGACAGTGTGATCGGGCTGGAAAACAAACTCATCATTAATTACTCTTGCGGAGAAGGATTTTTTTGCGCAAGAACGAATTTTTTATCTTGAAAATTAAGGGGCTTATCATGCGGAATGAGACACACACTCACGTATACATAATTATATATACACATTTATGAATATAATTATATACGACATAGTGAAATTCTGTCATTTAGATCTCCAATGCATGAAACGGATTTTGGAGGGGTTTCCGGTTCACAGGGATCACCTCGGAAATTTTTGACGAGCAAAATAGCTACATTTTCTTGTAAAATTCGCTAGAATAGGAAAGTAGTACAAATAGAAGTCATGGGCACACCTCGTTAGGGCCATGACTTAGAACGCTCACCTTCGCAAAATCCGGATGACCATATTGCTGCTCTTTATTCAGTAAATTGTCAGCCATGACCAGTAGCCACCTTTTTTACTTTCTCTTACTTTGTGACATAAGACAGAATTTTTCTAGTAGTACGTGGAGATGATGTGAGCATTTTTTTTGGGGGAGTCAGGTGCGAAGCCAGTTTAGTTCATAAATAATGTTGGAATAGTACAGCGTCGACCTTCATCGAGGTTTTCATCATCGTGAATGTAAGAGGTATGTCTTGTGGATGTAGGTAGGTATCTAGGCACGTCCAAGTCGTCCCTTCTGAGTACAAGGAGTGTTGAGTCAGCTAATAGCTGTTCCACAGGATGATGAAAATGAAAAGTAGAATTTTTTTTAAGTTGTGTTTTTAATCAAATTTTTCACCAAAATATCTACAGGTTGTGAAATAGCCATAGAATTTGAACTACCTAATCAAATAGTTGATTGAATAAAAACGTGGTACCTAGTTTAAGTTAGGAGACAACCATCAAATTATGAATCGAAAAGTTGGTCGAAGGTTTATAGACGCCATTTTGCCATTTTGCTCTCTCAGTATCTCATTTATTCACGCTGGAACCGAAATAATTTGCTCTAAAATCAAAATGTCCACTTTCATTTTGCTTTTCAGACATCAAAGAAAAAATTTCTTTGTTTTAGAAGAATAAATTAATATAATTTAATACTACCGAATTCCTAACCGCTAGTTTTATCCAGATTTCTGAGGTTAAAGTCAATTTTATAGGTGCTTATGGCATATGAATAAATTGTATCTGTAGTTTGCAGACTTAGCACATAGAAAAGATATACTTGCCCAATTTGCATCTTCAAATAGCTTTATGGACAGATGCAGAAAAGATGAAGCAAACAGAATCGAAATTTGCGTAAAATCAGAAGCCATGAATACTTAGAAGCCCCTCCATACCCCCTTACTCAAGTCGATCAAATAAATCAGGCTATATTGCACCGAGTCGTAGGATGTTTTTTCTCACGTCGGTAAAGTGACGGTCGATAATTGCTGTTTATGAAGTGTCGGACACGAAGGTTTGCGGTTGTAATTTCCGTAAATCGTAAACGGAAACTGTGATTTACAGTGTGCTACCCAATTATGCAACTGGAAATAGGTCATACTTCCCCTGGTTGTATCTTTGAAAATTTATTTTTATTGGAACCATTGCCCAAGCTGTTCTAAATCCAGGTGCTTACCTAGTACCTACTATAAATTTGTTTGAGGTGGAAAGAACGACGATTTTCGTACACGGTGCATATTTCTATGCCATGAAGGAACATTATATTATAGTACCTAGCGCCATTAGATAGATTCCTGAATTATTGTAGGCACCTACCTACTCGATGATGTGGTTTAATTTTCGCTTGGTGAGCCATCGCATTTTTGGCCCTTTGGTGGTTTTATGGTTGCTGTTTACATGGATATTTTTGGCTGCGAGTTATTTGGAGGTAGTAACTTCGAGTATTAAAAAAAGTTAATAAGTGGCCCCTTGATCAGTAGCAGGTTATCAATAGATTATTAATTTATCAGTATGATATGATTTCATAGGATTTTCTTTCTAATATGTGTTGTCATTAGAAACCACGGCCACGAGATGCTCTACTAGAGATGAAATGCTTAGGTACCTGTCTTATATTGAAGGTAGGCAACGCAGAGGTTGTATCTAGGACGAGTTGGCCGTGAGAAACCCTTCTTCTAGGAACATCTATTGTTAATCGGTCTTATGGTACCACTACCAGCCAGCCATTCCTACCTACTACCTGCTTTTGATTTATTATTTTTTCATTTTTTTATTTTTTCAATGGACTATATTATTCAATGGTTTATTATTTTTTCAATGGACCTTTGGAAGCGAACATGAAAAAAAAATTCAACTCCCCCTCAAAACTTGATAGTTTGCATTTCAAGATGATAATTTCTCACGAATAAATGGCCCAATTTTGCTCAAATTCGGTGGGTAGTTGGGGTGTTGTAGCGGCTAGATGGTCCCCTATGAATTTCAAAAATCCATGATTATTAGGCATTTTACTCGATCAGGAAATATGGCGAATATTTCGAAAAGTAAAGCTGGATTGAATAATTTATTATGATCGATGTACGTCTCATTCACTTATTCCATAGAACTCCCGTTGCACTATGAACGCGCAACGCAAATTCCTGCTCGATTTGATGCTGATGGAAGCACGAGGGTAGGTATTGAACACAGAAAACACTGATCTGCGCAGAAGGAGTATCTATACAGGTAAATGATAAACCGTTGCGTAATAAATTGCGGCGTTCCTCATTTGTATGTCCATTATACTGTTGCCATGGAAGGAAGTGTTACTTCTGGAAGTGTTCTTGTTAACCTGGTCAACCTAAACGCCGGTTGATGAGTTCAGTGAGTGGAGTGGTCTCGTAAAAGATCCCTTCGTGGGAACGATGTAAAGTAACTTAATTTATTCAGGCCTATTACTACACAATTTGCGTTGCGTGTTCATCGAAAACGGGAGTTCTAGGGAATAAGTGGATAATGAGGCGTAAATCGATCATAATTAGTCAATCCCATATTTCCTGCCAGGTGAAGGCAAAAGGCTTCTACCTTTCCGACATCGAAATACTGTATCAACTTCTTTCTCTGTCAGTTTTGTCTGCAATGTATGCTGCACGTATAAGCTGTTTTATCTAACTCTACGAGCCCTATGTTATGCAACTGAACTGATCCTACTCCGAAAGGTTTCAATGAGAAAACTATTCTATTTTGGAAGCTGACCTCGGAGGGAGCTTATCAAGTTTAGGTTTCCCGTCGAGTTACCGAGCCGGTTGCATCGATCCGCTTGTTCCTTATTCGACCTTCTGAGGGATGCAAAAAGTATGTGCAACTCCGCTGATGACCTCACATAAATAAGCGCTAATGAAAAAATTGCACTTTTTCTGCATTTTTGGCATTGCCACGCCGTCATCCATTATTTCGGATGATCTCAGCAAAGCCAGCAGTTACTCCACGGAGTAGCGTTATTATAATTGAATTAGACCCTGTTGATATTATTCAAAGGTTATTATTGTTTCAGATCGTTTATCCACATGGAGTTATTCGCTATGGTCCATTCTTTGTCACGGTCAGAACCGCAACGCGAACCATCAAGTTTATATCTTTAAAAATAATCAGTTACACTATAAACCATAAATATTATAAACCATCAAGATATAAAGATATAAACCATCGAGTTTATATCTTTATATAGTATAACTGTTTATATCTTTAAAAATACGCATACGCATACGATACCTATATAGTTTGTAACGCAATCTATCAACTATGTTGAAACAAGTACACTTACCCTCAAAAACTATACAGCTACCTACTTGGTCCGTCTAGTATTTCGTTTAGGTGCCTGTGTTGGATGGGTATTTGCCCTAAATGTTGAGGCCAATCTCATTTTTCATTTCAGTTGAAAAACTACGGTATTGAGGAGATCTAGCTACGCAGCAGTACCGATAGTTCCAACTAGTTTTGGAAACGATAGTTTCCAAACACCTATACTGAATCAGTTTCCCATGTCCAAATGGGTTCAACGAATAAAAACGCTGCAAAATCCTTGTCACATGGGTATTCTGCTGTACATACCTACTAATATTGGCTGTTCATTCATTGCTTCTTTCGTGTGCAGCAATTTAAATAGCTATTCCAATAGTGGCCCCCAAAAACCCGAATTCGGCTGTTGATGTTGACAAATTATCTTTGATCATTGATAGCGCCATTTAATCGTCACTTGTCTTGATTCACCTGTTTATACTACTTCCAGTGTTATTAGACAAATTTAAGACGATTTCAAACAATTTTCTAGACTTTTGACTTATAAAAAATGAATTTTGGGAACTGAAACTTCGTTAGAACCTCAGTTTTTCACTCTTCGGTCAAAATCAACCATATTTGGACTGCTCGCCCTAAAAACATGGAAAGACTGCCTCACAAGCCGAAGTTTACAAAGACCTTAAAGATACCTAATTTTGCACAAATGTTTCACCCACAACACCCTTGGGTGTTTTCCGATCGAACTGCCGAAACAGGGGACACAACGAGGACCCAAACGGTGCCTGTGTGCGAAAGAACGACGATTTTAGGCCAAAATATAAGGTAAATTTAAGACTGAAACTTTGTTAGAACCTCAATTCTTCGCTCGCTGATCAAAATCGACTTCATATTCGGTCTCATGACCATAAAAAACATTGAAAACGATACTTCACAAGCTCATGTTACTAAAACACCTAAAGACACCTATTTTACACCTATTTTTCATCCATAAACGCCTGTGTAAATTCCGAACGGACTGTAAAGTTTCGGGATAGGTACAACTAGCGCCCAAATGGAGCCTGCGCGCGAAAGAACGAATTTTTTAGACCGATAATAAAGGTAGGTACGGACGATACGGAATTTTTGGAATCTGCGCACCTTGAAACGTAAAAGAAACATTTTGAGGGGGTGTTCACAAAATTTTTGCTGAGCAAATACATAGGTGTATTATTCACAGAATAATATACCAAAACGTGGTTACTAAAAAGTTGTCTATTCCCACTAATACGCAAAAAATACACTGTTATACCGGTTTCGGTGATCAAACTCTCGTCAGCAACAAACAATTAACATAAATAAAAATAATAGTTTTTGTTAATACTTCAAAGACGGTGGCTTCACCGTATAACAGTTTACTTTTCGAATAGTAGGGGGAATAGACAACCTTTCACTAACTCCGTTTTGGTTTATTATTCTGTGAATAATACACCTATGTATTCGCTCAGCAAAAAATTTTGATAACACCCCCTCAAACTTTTTTCTTTTACGTTTCAAGGTGCATAGATTCCAAAAATGCAATGTCCGTCCGCCGTCCGCCGTCCGCCGTATCACGTGTACAGGCTTCATTTTCGGTCTAAAAAAATCGTTCTTTCGCACACATGCTCCATTTGGGCCCTAGTTGTGTCCCGAAACTTTTCAGCCCGATCGGAATATACCCAGGGGTGTTATGAGTGAAAATGTGTGTAAAAATAAGTACTTTTTACGTTTTAGCAACATATTGGTAACATGAGCTTCTGAGATATCGTTTTCTATGTTTTTGGGGACGAGAAGACCGAATATGAAGTCGATTTTGACCAAAGAGTGGAAAATTGAGTTCTACCAAATGTTCAGCTCCCAAAATTGATTTTTTATGAGTGAAAAACCTGGGAAATCGTCTGAAATCACCATCAGTTTGTATAATAACACTGGAAAAAGTGTCAAGACGTGGTTCAGGACGATTAAATGGCACTACCAATGATCAAAGATGGTTAAAAAAAAAAAAAAAAAAAAAAAAGAGCGTACCTAATTTGTGTTTTGGGGGCCAAAATTAATGGAAACCATCAGAAGTAGCTATTTCGATTATTACGCTCGAAAGAAACAATAAATGAACAGCCAACCTTTCTGTAGGTGTGTCCAATATAATAATAAACCCATGTGACAAGGACTTTGCAGCGTTTTTATTCTTTGAAATGGGTTTCCACGATTTCATCGCGAGTGATTAGTTCGTTCAAATGGGTTTTCTAAATTCTCCGTCAGCTAATTTCATTCCATTCGGGATCTTGACTTTTTTCGCCCTCTTTCTCCATAAAGTTTCTAGCCTATTGTCAGTCGAGCGAAGGAAATATGTATTTCGAGCTTTTACAGCATTGAGAGATTTGTCTAATTACTTACCTATTAATTATACAGGTACCAACTTTCCTGTTGTTTCCACACCACCGGCGGTATAGGGAAACCCTGTTTAGTCCATTTCCTAGCAGCACAACATTATGCGTATGCATGTTTTTCTGAGTCTGTAGGAGATACGGTTTCATTATAGTAGTATCCCTTTTGAGCCTACGAGAGTAATTTTTCACTCATCACACTCCACCACCTTCAGTCACCACCTTCAGTCACCACCTTCACTTGTAAAACCAACTCCCTCACTCAGTCACTGGTAGGGATGTCCCAAAAGTATCGATACTTTTAGAAAAAGTATCGATACATATCGATACTTTTTTTCCTGATATATATCGTAGTATCGATACTTTTTTCCCAGTATCGGAGCCGATACTTTTTTTATCCCTCTCATGTTATCAATTTCAACACCTACGACCTGTAGGTACTGTAGACAGTAGTTCTAACTAGATTGCTGGGAGACCAACCACTTCAGCAAAGTTTATGTACCACCACCTCCAGCTCTCAGTGAGAATCAGCTGTCCTCCATCTAGTAGGAAGGGCCAACAAAATGTTAACCCAACCAACCAACATAACTCAATAGTTTTTTGATTGAATTTTCTTTGTTCTTTCTTGTTTTCTGATGTGATGTGATTGTGCCGAATTAACGAAATAATGTCATTAATTTTGAAAAAGAAGTGCCAAAAAAAAGTTTCGAGTAAAAAAATTAGTGATTTATTGTTTCGTTCATTTTATGATATTATCCTGGAATAATTATTCTTCTATAGGCTGTTGATGGTATTTTATCTTATGCCAATGTAGATGAAGTAAAAACGTGGGATGTGATATAATATTCATTGTCACGCTGACGGAGAGAGAACAAAAACGACATTTCCACCCATTTTTGAAAAAGTATCGAAAAGTATCGATACTTCAAAATATCGATACTTTTTGAAAGAATCGTATCGATACTTTTTGATACTTTTAGATGTATCGATACGATATATATATCGATACTTTTGAGGTATCGGACATCCCTAGTCACTGGGTGCTTTGTTGGTTCAAGCTGAACGAGGATGTTGGTTTTTCATAGAGCAGACACTGCAGACCCAGAGAAGAAAGGAAACTGACTGCGTGGCTGAAGCCTAAGCAACACGTAGGAGTCGATGTCTTCCGCATGTAAGGCCGTCCAGTTTCTTCTTGATATACCACAAGTTTTTATTCGCTTCCTCGACCAAACGGGTCGCCAAGTTTCCTGGCCTTGGCCTTCCGACGAATTTCAAGTGGGCTCTCCAAGACAATAGGCCCAATTGGAATGAAGTAGGTACGTTTTTATACCAAAGTGATATCTGAATCAGTTGTCCACGACGAAACAGTATAATTTGATTCAGGTAGTTATGTGGATTCAGGGTAGTTACATGGGCTTAATGTTACTAGACGTAGAACTATAATACTACCGTATAGACTTATTTTCTATGTCAAACCGTAATTACACAAGTAAATGTACGAATATTTTAGGTGGGGAGAGGTGGATGCTTTGAGCGAGCTCTATTTTACAAAATTTATTTGGCCATTCAATTATTTTTATTCTGTTGGCTGTGTCGTAATTTTCTTGTTGTGCAACACAGTTTAGTTATATTGGCTCGTTATTCTGTTGGAAACCTTCACAATTAAGACAACCAATTCAAATCCCCATTTTTAGGGTTGCTACTAGAGTAGCTATCTGCTTTCAGAGTTTGCAGTGCAGGTATGAACACTTGTTGTTTGAATCAAATTTAGGATCAATTTAGACAATTTTCTGCTATCTTGACTTATTTTCAAGTGTAATTCGGAATTGCACTCTAAAATGTTTTTGTTGGTAGGTAAGTTTTCTGAGTAGATTTTCTCGTCATATGATCAAAAGTGGATTAATCTGATGAGCTGTCGAGTATCGCTAATTATGGTTCCTCTATGTATCGTATGAATTTTGCTTAAAAATTACCAGCCTACGACTTACGAATATATGTAGGTACATAATATAGTTTTGTAGCTATTGAGGTTCGGTCAATGAAGGTATGTGATGTATACGTAATATGCAGGTACAGTACTTACCTATACGTCGTTTTGGAAGGTACCTTCCTATTCAGTATCGACAAGTACCTAACTGCCTGAGAAATTGCCATAACCTACTCAAGATTACTAGGTACTGAGTAGCACCTGTGAAATCAGTGTTGAGGGAACGAATCAATTTCCAATGCGGAAGCAGGATGAAGTTGAACGAACTTGAGCGGGAAAGGAAGGTCAGCTCGAGTTCAAAGGATGAGAGTAGCGGAGCGCTTCATACTTGGTTGGTCCCTGCAGGGCTATAAATGACCCCCCTACTAATAGGTGGATTTCTTATTAACACATATTTCATTCTACCTACTAAATCCAGGGGGAAAAATCATTACTTCTTCCGTAAAACTGTTGTTACCGACCCCACGAATTTCTCCCGGATCTGTAATAGCTCAATTGTATTTTTTTTCTGAACAGAGATTCACGAGGTAAGATCGAGTTAACGATGTCATTAGATATCAACTATCTAAACCTTTCTGATCGACCAATCGACACTGATACGTTCGACCGTGAACTGAATTTAAAAGTGTAGGTAACTCAAACTCTTGACTCATTCGAAGATCTTAAAGTTCTCTCTGTAAACAGTATGTAAATAGATGGACATCCTATCTCCATAAAATGCAATAAATAATCATTGTGGTTGTTGGAAACACCTTGAAACTTGATAATTTTGAACGACATATCCATTCTAGACAGTTCTGTCTGTAAACAGTACGTAAGTAGATGGATGGATGGATTTCCCTAAAATGCAATAAATAATAATTGTGGTTGTTGAAAACACCTTGAAACTTAATAAGTTTGAAAACCTATCCGTTCCATTCAAAACCTGGTAATTACTTATTTACCACCCTATTTATGAAGCCCTGCGAAATGGATATACATTAGAAAATAATCATTACCAATCATGATTACTATCTTACAAGGTTTGAACCTCTGCTGATTATTTTTCTAGTGAAGAATAAAGGCAATATCCCGCACAAAAATTTCATGGAACATAATAACTATCGAATTGGGAAATAGCTGACGAAGATGGTCTCTATTTTCGTCGCTGTAGCCACTTCCCTATTTTGACTGACGAGTTAGTCTTCGAATTTCTATCGGTTGAAATATGGATATTGATTATTGTGCAATGTTTAAATTTTTGGAAGTTTATCTAAACTTAGCGCTTGATTTTGCTTTCAGGAATATGCCTGACGACAGACGTCGACCACCTGTTGACGCATATGAACAACGCCCGGTTCCTCCGAGAGATCGATTTCGCGCGGGCGGACTTCTACCAGAGGACGGGCCTCTACGGAGCTATTCGGTCGAAAGGTGGCTCTGTTTGTCAGGGCTCTTCCACCATCAGATATAGGAAATTTATCCCGCTCTTCTCAATTTACCACATCCAGTCTAAGGTGAGTATTAGGATATGTGTGATCAACTATGGTACCAGTTACTATATAAATACAACTTTTCAACCTTCAAGCTTCAGTTGATTTGAAGGTTGGATTCACATCCTCGCGAAGAGGAGTACCCGCGTATTCATTTAATTTTTATTTATTTAGAAATACAGGTCAACATGAGTTGGATAGGTACATAATACATTTTTGGTGTTCGCTCGAGCCGTTCGGAGTTCTTTTATTTAAGCCTAAAGCGGAAGACAGTTGTGCGAAAGAAGGGAAGATACACGCAATATACGTATCTTGATTGTCTCCACAACCGTTCAGTCAATTTTCGACTCTAGATACTTTTCTGAGTTCCTCTCGGTCTAAATTTTCTGGTTTATCAGGAGAAATTCCCTTTAGCCTTAAAACTTATAAAGATTATGATGACGCCACTAGATGCCTGCAGGAATATCCATGTTCACTCAGCATATTATCCATGATATACCTTACCTTGGTATATATACTTTTGGGGCGTTGCTACAAGGTGGATCCTAATTTGATAAACCTTCACTGATACCTAGTTTAAAAAAAAAACGGTCTGCAGCATGGCTATAAGAGCGAATTTTCAAAGAAATATTTGTACTATTATATAAAAAGTTGATATAGCGTTGTGTAAAAGGGATGATTTCGTGAAATTACATTACTTATTATTACTTTTTCGACACATTCGACCCACTTTTTATGAGAAAAATATTTTTACCATCGAAAAAGTCCCTCTTTCTGTTGTGAATCACCATCCCACACAACCTCAGATTAATATTGATTTTTAGCCCTTAATGCAAATTTTTTACCCCAAAAAATCCAAATTTAACTTCTATTCTGTATGAAAAACAAATTAAATTATCTTTTTCTGTCTTTACTCACCCTTCCATAACACTTGCAATGATTTTATATCAACTTTCCGCGATTTCAGCCGTTTTTACCGATTTTTGACCCCTAAACACTCAAATTTGACCCCGTTACAATATTTGAAAATTGCTCATCTTCGAACTCATCCTTTTGTTTGACAGTACGAACATTTTTGCGAAATTCGGAATTTTTATCATATACCCAAGGTCAGATATCGTCTGGAGTGACACATAAATTATATATTATGTATTATATACATATACATATAAATTTTGGTTAAAACCTAGGGATGAGTTCAGGGTGCTCTAAAACGGATTTTCCTATTAAAAAATTTAAAACATTCATGTTTTGAAAATTTTGGACCATTGCAATAGTTTTTTTTTGAAAATTCCCTAATTGAATGTAGAACCGATCGTGTCCATCTACTTCCAAATTGCAGCGTGGAGGAAAAACTTCTTTGTGACTTGTGACATCAAACGATGCGATTAGGTAGGTAATTTAGGAAACCAAGTAAATATCCGTTATTTTTCTCTACATATAGGTATTAGAAATTTAACAGGAGATTCGGGTTTTTGACCGTTGATGGTCGACCGAACCTCAAGATCCCCATCCTTCACCTAATCTATTAGAAATTTAGGTATTAGCAATTCCTCATCAATCAAAAACGTCAAAAACGTCAAAAAAAAGTTAAAAAAAGCGATTGGAGAAAAAAATCAGCATATTTTCAGGCTGGGTGCTCCTCATTGATTTCATTATAAAACTGTCAGGTGCATGGTTTTACGTCAGTTCTACAGTTGTTATTTTTTAAACCAATAGGTACATATTTCGACAGCTACCTACGTCATTATCAGGGTATGGTTTCATAATGCTGGGTTTTCTCAGGGCTTAAAACCATAACGGCACGTTTTTGTAAGAACAAACTTGGAACAAGAATCTTATCCAGGTGGCGTGCAAATTGCCGTTTCCAATTAAGAATACAATGGAAAGCATGCTACAACTAGAGTAGATATGGTTACGGGCGCAAAAAAACACGACAACGGCTGTCTATGGTTGATAATGATGAACATCTCTCAAGATCACTAAACTGACCTGCAAATAGTAAAAGGACCGAATTGCGGGCCTGGACTCGTTCTCAAGGTTTGTTGAGTTTGTGAGAAATGTGGAGCTTCATTGTTTGTTAGATGGTTCTCGTATTTTTGGGGAGCCTTTTGATGCCGAGATTAGAAACCTAGGGTAACGTGAGACGGGAAGCTGGAAAATAGAAGCATTGAGACGATTGCTGAACAGCAAGATTAGAAGACAATTTTAAAAAATCGAGAAATTCAATGATGTGAACGTTGGCTAGCAAGAAGACTCTATTAATCATGCGCAACATTGCTCATTTGTCATGCTCAATGTTGAAGGATATCTTTTGCTACTGTTAACAGCCAACAGCATCAGGAAACATACTGAACTCTGTAAAATGGGGGTTGCTGAGAAAATCAGTTTTGTCAGGAATTCAACACTTTTCTCTTTGGAGAAACATTAACCAGTCGTTACGAAATCGTTCATATTCATCTTTAGATGACGATCCATGTTGAGAATCCTGGACTGGTGGTATCAAAATACCAAGTACCAAGGTAGATTAGTATACGTACATAATTATGTGCATCTGGGGATTAGCATATCTTCAGATGTGCGCCAGATATTTATCTTGGCGTTATTATTGCAGGAAATAATTCATAGAGGCGTTCTGAATTAAATTGAATCGGCCACTTTGGAAGTTGAGATTAATAATGCAATAGGGCGTGAAAATAGCACACGCGCGTGAGCAACAGTCTCGTTAGAGAATCCCAACATATCCATCCCTCGTGTGGAAAAACGATAGGTGGTTTTTCGCAAACGTAGGTACCAACTCTTATGCAAATCTTGAAGTAAATCGATCTTCAAATTGTGAAAAGTATAATTATGTAAAATAAATAAAATCGCTATTACACTGAGTTCCGGGCGCTTCATCACAAGATAATGTATGTACTTATTGCGTCTCTGAGCGTACTTGTAAGTAGGGGGTCTGAAGTAAGTGATTAGTAACAGAATTAATAACAATTTATATTCGTTGAGCTAATTGTTGGTAGGACTGTACGAAAAAATAAATATGATGTATATGTACCGTATTTTGGCCAATGAAAATTTGATAGTGGTTTAGGTATAATACTAAGCTGTTCACTCCTTTACAGTGGATACTGTGAGAGTATACCGCATGATGAAACTGAAGATTCGATTGCAAAATAATTAATGGCGACCCATCGGTTGGACATCACTCACGGGTTTCCGATAGACCGAGCACCGGTTTCCAGGACGCTGAGCGAGATAAGTGCGGCTTTCAGACGGACTCCGCGTCATTTTTTGTCACAAGTTCATCCTCTAGAACTTCCGAAATCAAAATTACTGGGTGGACATCTCCGAGTAGTTGGTAGCAATATTAATTAATGAGAAGAGATGATTAAGTAATTAGGTCTACTGTGTAGGAATACTGGATTGCACAAAATCCCAATCGGCAACAGGTGGGCAGATCGTATAGGAGGACGCTTATGTATTGCTTCCGAGTCTGCGAAGCAGCGGAAGCCTTGTGTTCACTTTCGTGAGCCAAAAAATTTTTGTCTTCAGAAATCAAAATTTCCACTTGCATTTTGCGTTTCAAAGCCTACTGAACAAATTTGGTTCCGTGTCTGTCGGTCTGTGAGTCTGTGAGTCTGTGAGTCTGTGAATCTGTGAGTCTGTGAGTCTGTGAGTCTGTGAGTCTGTCCGCATTTCCTTGTTACAGCCATAACTTCCACGATTTTGAATTGATTCAGCTCAAATTTTGAGGGATGGTGCGGATAAGGCCCCTTGAGGTCCCATACAAATTTCAACATGATTGATCCAGCGGTACGCCCTGCGCATGCGCTAACGTTAAATTCAACAAACACGCATAACTTTCACAATTTTGATTCAATTTCGCTCAAATTTTCAAGGGTTGTTTGGACAAGGCCTAGTGAGTTCCAGTATGAATTTCAGCATGATCGGACCCTCGGTGCGCTCTGCGCATGCGCTGGCGTGAAATAGATTCAATTTCCTTGTTACAGCCGTAGTAACCAAAGATTTAACCCAATTTCAATGTAATTCTCAGGGATTAAGCGGGTAGGGCCCATTGAGGTCCCATATAAATTTCAACATGATAGAGCCAGCGGTTCGCCCTGCGCATGCGCTCTGTCTGTCTGTCTGTCCTTCTATGCACGGCCAAACGGCTCGACGGATATCGACCAAATTTGGCACGAATATCCAGTAGGCTCCCAAGTTGTGCAACGTCGCATTTTCAATTCCCTGACCATAGCGGAACTATGGTCGACCATGGTCAACTCCTGAATGGCTTGACGGATATCGACCAAATTTGGCACGAATATCCAGTAGGCTCCCAAGTTGTGCAACGTCGCATTTTTAATTCCCTGACCATAGCGGAACTATGGTCGACAATGGTCAACTCCTGAATGGCTTGATGGATATCGACCAAATTTGGCACGAATATCCAGTAGGCTCCCAAGTTGTGCAACGTCGCATTTTTAATTCCCTGACCATAGCGGAACTATGGTCGACCATGGTCAACTTCATTAATTGAAATGGTAACCCCTATTTTTTATCGCGTATTCGTAATCTACGTGAAATTCTATCTACGATCGACCCTTCGGACTACCCCCGCGGTCGACCATAGCGCATCCATGGGCCCCTCCATGGTCGAATCCCGAATTGCTCAACGGATATCGACCAAATTTGGCACGAATATCCAGTAGGCTCCCAAGTTGTGCAACGTCGCATTTTTAATTCCCTGACCATAGCGGAACTATGGTCGACCATGGTCAACTTCGTTAATTGAAATGGTAACCCCTATTTTTTATCGCGTATTCGTAATCTACGTGAAATTCTATCTACGATCGACCCTTCGGACTACCCCCGCGGTCGACCATAGCGCATCCATGGGCCCCTCCATGGTCGAATCCCGAATTGCTCAACGGATATCGACCAAATTTGGCACGAATATCCAGTAGGCTCCCAAGTTGTGCAACGTCGCATTTTTAATTCCCTGACCATAGCGGAACTATGGTCGACCATGGTCAACTCCTGAATGGCTTGACGGATATCGACCAAATTTGGCACGAATATCCAGTAGGCTCCCAAGTTGTGCAACGTCGCATTTTTAATTCCCTGACCATAGCGGAACTATGGTCGACCATGGTCAACTTCGTTAATTGAAATGGTAACCCCTATTTTTTATCGCGTATTCGTAATCTACGTGAAATTCTATCTACGATCGACCCTTCGGACTACCCCCGCGGTCGACCTTAGCGCATCCATGGGCCCCTCCATGGTCGAATCCCGAATTGCTCAACGGATATCGACCAAATTTGGCACCAATATCCGGTAGCCTCCCAAGTTGAACGTAGGCGCATTTTTAATTCCCTGACCATAGCGGAAATATGGTCGACCATGGTCAACTCCTGAATGGCTTGACGGATTTTGATAAAATTGGGCACAAATACCGGTAGGGTATGGGATTTTTCCGTCGATTGTTGGTTCCACGATACTGCGTACAGCGAATCTCGGATAGCGAGTGAAGCGAGCGGTCAGGCTAGTTATGTATAATGGACGTAATGTATTATGGAAGTCATGTTATGCATAATATGTATATTTCATGTAATGTTATGTAATGTTATGTTATGTAATGTAATGTTATGTAATATGTATATTTAACGTTATGTAATGTAATGTAATGTAATGTAATGTAATGTAATGTTATGTTATGTTATTTTGCTTCCGAGTCTGTTCTATTTTATAATGGGTCACTCTGATTGTGACGAGGAAGCTCCTGTGCCATCACCTTGGCAGTGTATTTGAGTCTGTAGCCTCTCTCTCATTATAAACCTATTTGATAAGACAGCTGTGTTCGGACGGCTTCTAGGTACAACGACATGCCTTTTTAACATTATAAAACGCCAACCCTCAGATTGTTATTTGATGAATTCATATTATTATGTAAACTAGTTTGCCAAAACGCGGTTCACAGTGATAATCACCGCAACGTTCCACTGTCGTTACACTGTAATAGGTACATAGGTACTCATGAAAGAAAACTAGCACCTATGATGTGGAAATTATGCGTTTCACGTACCCAGATATAAAATTGTGGAATAGACTGAACCAGTCTAAAAGAAAGAATTTATTGTAGTCAGTGATTTTCTTAATAGCTGGAAAAATTGAAGCTAACATTTTTTGTTATTGTTATTTTTATACGACTGAGTGGTTTTGAACTCTTTCGTCCTTCGAAACAAGAATGACAAAACCGTGTCCAGTTGTTGTGATAGTTTACTCGAGTGACTGGACAAGTAGTTATCGGCAGCAGTGATCTACTAGTCGTAAATATCAAGCTTCGCCTCGTTCGTAAGCCACTTCGCTCTCAGTTTTTAAGTACGGTGCTTTCAAAATGGAACGTTCACCATTTTTTCTTTGGCACTGGCACAACTCAGTTATGTGCAGTTACTGCTGTGAAGGTTTAATAAAGAAAAATACCACTTGTGTAATGGCAGTTATTTTTTGAACTAACAACTGCTCTCTATTTTTATACTGGTTTCGTTTGAAGTGTTGTCTGCACTCTGTTATCCACCTACCAGTTCAAGAATGAAGTTGATGTGACGGTTTTATCCGCCTATATACATACATGATTTGAAAGGTTTCTTGTATTATCCTTAGCCTTTTGAACGGGGTCGGGTAGTACGACTAGATAGGATTAGAAACTATGTGCATACCAGCAACAGCAAAGGCTACCGTAGAGATATCATGGATATAACAAATGCTTCACCGGTATCCCTAGCGATGAATAGATTTTCACAATACTTTACAATCTTTACGAAGGTACCTACCGACCTGCATACTCGCATCGTTACTAACGTGACAAAAACTGGTCGTTTTACACCATAGTAGTTCCTTACCAACTTGGTACCTAAATCACGTACATTTCTCAAGCTGGTTGCGTTCGAACAACTCTGTGCCGACCTGTATAGCCCGTCCCTACCCAAGCTCTCAGTTGTTGGCTCACTCAAGACAACACGCCAACTTCTATCTTGGCCTCCAGATGAACAGGTCGTGTGGACCCTTCTTCCAGCTGATTCCTATCTCCTCATGCAAACTGAGTGTTTCTTTCGTAAGAAAACCTTTACTGCTAAACTAAAAAGGATAATACAACAAAAGTAAGTAAGAGGCTTGCTCAGCTGAAACGCTACAGCTCAGATAACTCTGAAATGGAATTTTCTCTTGTGCCTGAGTGAGTGAGGGGATTCAATCCAACCTCTAACACAATCTTCACAGGCTCTGATCAAATGAAATCGATAAGATTTCCGAAAATAACGTTATGCAAAATTTTGACTCTCAACCAGTACAGTTTCTCCCACGTCTCCGCCTGCACAAGATTTTGGGTACCTATACAACTCTTTAAAGTAAATACTTAAATTATCGAACTGAATGAGAAATGGCATACGTTCTATCTTCCCACTGGCGATTTTCATTTCAAAACTCATAAAGCTTGGGCAACAAAGGATTAAAAAAAAAAAAAAATGTCGTCACAAGTGGACGGCGCTGAGGGCCCCTTTATGACGTCATTTCGCTTTTTTTCCACTGGTTTATCGCCCACTTTCGATCATCTGATACCCCTCATATAGCACCTTTTCGGAAAGGACTCGGCGAGAAAAAAGAAAAGAAAACCGGTGAAATTGCCCACTGTGATCTGCGTGTCTGGAGTACTACTACGTCTGCCTATCACCTTGTCAATTCTTCGTAGGATATGACACTAGGGTGGTCTCAAGGCAATAGGCAAAATTTTTTTTGAGAAAATCACTTCTGGCAACCCCCTAAAAGGTGCCATTTGACTAGAAAATGAGATTCGCAAAGTTTTAGGTCGATCGGATAACGTTAACCCGTGCCGCATTGAGGTTGAAGATCAGAAAAACTCACTTTGTTTCATAAAAATACTCTTTTTTTCCTCATAACATAGTAACCATTTGTCCTAGAGACTTGAAATTGGTCTCATTTTATTTAAAGTGTTATTTTCTTCAACTTTTACTTCCATAATTTTTCGCTAGATCCTATAGATTTTATGTTATTCAGCTTTTCCCATCTCAAAACGTGGTCCGTTTCAGCAAATGTGCCTTTTTACGCATACCCCTAAAAACCACACTCCAGTCAATGAAATCGACCTCCAGGTGATTTGACACTTCTTTATCACTCTGGTTTATTGAAAATGAGTATGTTTCAGGTATAAATGTAAAGGTTGAGGCTGTAATAAGGGGGGGGGGGGGGGATCTAGGTAATGAAGGGTATTTAGACCGGTGAAAGGTAAGGAAGTGTGACCTTTAGCTTTGTATTCGCTGTTATCTGTTATCTCTATTACTGTGAATCATCGATTCTCGACCACTGGTCCTGAACCTAGCGTTTTCAAAAAATTTCAAGTTGGGTGGCCTAAGTTCGACCAAACTAAATAAAAAACTAGTCTACATGATGATAATACGAGTATTAGATGCAAAATTAGTAACATTAATCAAGTTTCACTTTTTTTAATGGAACATTTGGAAACCCTGCAGCCCAGAGAGGATTACAAAGAGTTTCTTCAACTTTGTTTAGTGTTTATAGGGCTTCCTCCCCAAAACTTTTCTTTTAAAGCACCTGGTGCAATTCATCACGCCAGATGGATGGCCAAAGCAATTTACTGCCTCAAAATTTATCTTTTTAGAGATCAATTGTTATTAACTCAAAAAGAAATGAAAGGAATAGAAGAAATTTGTGTTTTTTATAATAAATATTTACGCCAAGGCATGGTTCAATGCCCCCAAACCTGCTTTGGCCCCTAAACAAGATCTGGAAATGTTGAAAGCATTAGTAGAGTATAGGAAAATTGACACAGAAATAGCAGATAAGGCTTTGTCAAAATTTGTAAACCATCTGTGGTACCTCAGCTCAGAGAAAATAGCGTTCTCGTTTTTCGACCACACTTTAGACGACAACATTAAAAAAAGTATGGCCATGAAATTATTTTCCCTAGGTGAACCCGATAGTGAAATTGATGGTAGGGATAGAAAAGCGATTTTAGATTTTGCACATGTAGAGCAAATTTTGGATAAGCAACTTGATTTTTTTGTCACCTCTCAAACCTTGAATTTTTTCAAGCGGTTTTCCATAGAGACAGATTTTTTAAACACCGATACACGCTTATGGAACAAAAATCCTCATTATTTGCATGCTAAAAACATAGTGAAAGGTTTAAGGGTAGTCAACGACACTGCTGAAAGAGGAGTGAAATTGATACAAGACTTCAACTCTTGCTTGACAAAAGACGAAGAACAGCGCCAATTTTTATTACAAGTTGTGTCAGAATGTAGGAAAATTTACCCTGATGTCGATAAAGCCTCACTATCTAAGCCATTAATGTAGTTCTAAATTCAGTGGTGTTGGAATAGATATATTGTGTTGTAAAATAAGTTCCAGGCTATTATTTTCTATACAAAAAACTTTCAATTTGTATTATTAAAACACTTTTTACATAATTTTTATTGTTTTTTGTGCATTTCATAGCACCCACCACCCACCCATCTCCCCTCTACCCCCTCCATATATTATATATTAGATTCAAATGTATCAATTTTCAATATACCAGAAAGATAAAGAAGTATCAAATTGCCTAGAGGTCGATTTCATTGACTGGAGTGTGGTTTTTAGGGGTATGCGTAAAAAGGCACATTTGCTGAAATGGACCACGTTTTGAGATGGGAAAAGCTGAATAACATAAAATCTATAGGATCTAGCGAAAAAATTATTGGAGTAAAAGTTGAAGAAGATAACATTTCAAATAAAATAAGACCAATTTCAAGTCTCTAGGACAAATGGTTACTATGTTATGAGGAAAGAAATAATATTTTTATGAAAAAAAGTGAGTTTTTCTAAACTTCAACCTCGATGCGGCACGGGTTAATGTTATCCGATCGACCTAAAACTTTGGGAATCTAATTTTCTAGTCAAATGGCACCTTTTAGGGGGTTGCCACGATTGAATTTCGAAAGTTGACTTTTTGTGACCACTCTAATATGACACTATGTTCCCTGAGTTTTACTGAATAAGAGTTGAGTTATAAGAAGTTACCTACTGTAATACTAATTGAATGGCGTATCTGAACGATATGGTGATCGTCTGCAATGCTTGTTGCCATGTCGCTACCATACCTAGGTACTACACCAACTACCTAATTAATTACTGCACTCGTAGCCAATTTCAACCTTCAGCCTCCCTAGATTGTTTCGATGGATCAGTCAGCATGAAACGAGCATAAATCCACATAAATGGCTCATCGACCTGTTATCTTCGAACGTCTGGAGAATGACCTGCTTCAAGAAGGAATTTTCCACGCATTTGATAGGTGTCTAATCTAACTCGACTGATCATCACCCGACGCAACACGATGCCGTTTAATGAGTTAACAAATTATTCCGAACGCGAAATTATGGGGAAAGGAAGATAACGCTGATGCGAAATCTCTATTGTGACAATAATGAATCACATGGAAACAACTAATTATCTGTATGACACCTGTGTTACGACGTGGCTGAGTCTGGCATATAGTGGACGAATTTCATGAAACGAAGGACATGGATTTTGACTTGTGAAGTGATCGAGGTCATTCGTTAGATAGATACGTACATAATTCAGTTCAGTTACCAGTATCGATACTTATTTATAATCCCCAGACGGTAGCTTTAATAAATTCAGAGAGAAAGGAGTTTTGGCTCGTACTCTCGTTTCATCATTGCCAGCCACTTGGTCTGAAGAAATAAGCAGATGGAAGTTCTCAAACCCAAATATCTTGGGGGGCTAGCGGTCGGGTGTCCAGCTTGACCTTTCTCGCCCAAATTTCGTGGCGAAAATACCGGAATTCCAAACGAGTTTGCAGTGTACTTCGTCGAAGAGTCGAAATGATTAAGATCGGTTGCCTTATAATTGTGGATTTCGCGTGGTCTGCAACAGTAGGGTCGATGCATGAATTCGATTATTGTGTCCATGGTCGTAGGTAACTTTTGTACATTTTAACTTGATTGTTTCTTGCTAGTGAACTTCAACTTGATAATGAAAAAACGCTGCAAGGTCCTTGTCACATGGGTTTATTATAATATTGTTCGGTCTTACCAACAAAAATGCTGGAAATGTACTTTTATTTATTGTTTCGTTCATGTGCAATTATTGAAATAGCTATTTTGTATGGTTTCTACCAACTTTGGCCCCCCAAAAACACGAAATAAGCTCCTATCTTTACAAATCACCTTTGATTATTGATAGTGCCATTTAATTGCCTTGATTCACCCGTAATTCTAGTGTTATTATACAAGTTTATGGTGATTTCAGACAATTTCCCAGGTTTTTGACTCATAAAAAAATGAATTTTGCGAGCTGAACCTTCGTTACAACCTCAATTCTTCACTTCAAAATCAACTTCATATTCGGTCTTCTCACCCTAAAAAACCTGGAAAACGATACCTCACAAGCTCATGTTCACTAAAACCTTTAAAAAACCTCGAAAAACCCCATTTTTACGCCCATTTTTCACCCGACACACCCTCGGGTATTTTGACCGGGCTACCGAGCTTCGGAGCTTCGGAGCACAAGTAGAACCCAAATGTGTTCCCAAATGAGGACCCAAACTTTGTGCGGAAGAATTACGAGTTTAGACCAAATTTTAATGTAAATTTAAGGCTGAAACCACATTAGAACCTCAATTTTCCCCTCTTTTGTCGAAATCGACTTCATATTCGGTCTCCTCGTCCTAAAAACATGGAAAACAATGCCTCACAACTTCATGTTACTAAAAAAATGTACCCCCATTTTTCACCCATAACACCCTTGGATATATTTAGATCTGGCTGCAAAGTTTCGGGACCCAACTAGGGCCCAAATGGAGCCTGTGTGCGAAAGAACGAATTTTTTATACCGAAATTGAAGTAGATATGCATGGTACGGCGGACGGCGGAAGGTGGTCGGCGGACGGCTGGCGGACATTGCATTTTTGGAACCTATACGCACCTTGAAATGTAAAAAAAAATTTTTGAGGTGGTGTTATAAAAATTTTTTGCTGAGCGAATACATAGGTGTATTATTCACAGAATAATAAACCAAAAGTAATAGTGAATTCGGAGTAAGTTTGACCATCCGTAACTGCAATTTATTTGCAGGTTATTAGGCAGAAACACGAGTGTCATTCTTAAATCTTGACATCAGCATAGGCAGACCTAGCCGCTTGATGACAGTAGAATACCGCATAAATGCAAAAATAAAGGAGTGCAAAAAGAATTCTGTTTCTGAAGATCTCACAGGTCTGAAGTTTAAATCATTAGAAGAGGGTCCATATTAGAAATGCTGATACTTTATGAAATGTACTGATATGGCTTGTCTGCTACCTATTGTATTTTGTTAATATACACAGGCAATGTATGCTGCTCACATGGCAAGAAGGTGATCTTGAAGGTTTTACGGAGGTACTAAATTGAACATTTGAATGAATACGAAAAATTCTCTTGTCGCAAGTATAGGTATTCAGGTACCTAATTAAATATCCGTCTAAACTGAAAGATATAATTCCTCATCTATGGAAATATCTGTCATCAATGTTCAGCTTTATGTAAATTCCGTATGGTTTTATGATCTTGGTATTAATTCACAAAATATTATCATTTTCCTGCTCCCCGCAATCTTATCAAAATATGTCTTCTTCTCTCTCCTGTCGAACTCAAAACAACTATAATTATTCATATCCATGTGACGTGTACCTACCTACAGTTCTCTACTGAGTAACACTTGAAATCCAACTCACCTCGGAAGGTTTTTTTCTTTTGCAGATATTATAGTTTCATAGGCAATTCCGGATTTCTGAGTCCCTTTGCGGTGTGTGGGAAGTGTTTATTATGCGAGGTTCGCGTGAAGTAAAAAAAAGTCACAAAGAGGAGTTTTTTTCAAGATAGAGCTATGTTTATGGACTATTGAACATTTTGGCTGGTAGGGGTGAATAAATTATAGAGGGTCGAAATGTAGGTCACTTTTTCTGTACTTACTGACTTATCGTCAACATCGGTGTAAATATAGCGCAGAATTCTTCAGTACCTCCGTTTGTACTAGAAATTTAAATGACCAGACAGAATTTCATTTACAGTATTTCTTTATTTACAATTAACTATATTTCTTGGATCATTAGTTTGTTAATATTTTCGAAATGCTGTACCGGAAGAGAAACCCTCGATGGAGTCTCACTGTGTGGCTCAATCGAACAAATACAATAGAATTACCATTAGCAGGTCCAATTCTGAGTTTGAATCAGCGAAAGCCATCGTTGACGTTTGTTAGAAAGAGCCATCTTTTACTTTCTCCGTTTCGTCTGATAAGCTGGTTACATCTCGTCGTCTGAATGACGTATCGCGTTACGAAATACAGTGAAATAATATTTCGAAATGAGATTTTAAATGGAGGACCGCAGAATCTACGCAAAAATCTTCAACGGAAAGAATCAAGGACCTGCCACCTGCAGTTAGACATCCAATTTTTCTTCTGTTCCATGGTTAGCGGTTGTTCTCGGTACTGCCTTTATACGTATTTTATCATCGGGTATCAAAAGCTTTTTGAATAAGGATATCCAGTTGTCCATCGTGAACGAGTAGATTGTCGTTCAGGTCATTTAAAGTAGGAAATTCGCAACCCTGGGTCCCAGCTATGGGACAAAAATCTAATCGTAGAGTATGACATATTGTGCAAAATTCGCCCCACCACCCGCATAACTCCGGTACGTAGATACGCCAACTTGACATGTTGTCGGATCAAAGATCCTCTGATATGCCATTGTAAATGTAGTTTGGACTCATAACTGCTCCTTCATGTGCGTCACTGGCAAACTTCAAAGACATTTTGGAACAGGTTTTGAAATCATATATAAATTTCACAGTAAAAAAAATCAAGCTGATATCGAAATACTTGTTATTACGTACACCACTTTCTTTTTCTGTGCCACTTGGATAAAAATACCTGGTATTATTAACAATTATTGTTCATCACTTTATGTACAAATGGGGTTTCATTGCACACAAAAACTAATCAATTTTTTCTTGGTATCGCAAATGGTGAATTTAATTGTTGATTTAAAAAAAAATCAATTGCTAACTAGCTTCAACTTCTTCTGAATCGGTAGTACATACCCAATATTTTCAGTTATAGCGTCTACTTTATAACGTTTCTATTTCATTGCTTGTTCAGGTCATTTACTGGGACTCCAGTAACATCTACATGGAACACAGGTTCATATCACCAGGTGACGAGTTTGTGAGGGCGATCGCCATCTGCAAACAGAGGGTACTCAACGTCGACGTCGAGGACATAATGAGGAACCTCCTGTCGACGGAAAAGTGTCCTGGCGGACCAGAAGCCGCCCATTCCAAGCCTGAAATCCCACTCGACCTCCTCAGGTACATGAATAACGTTATCAAATGAATGAAAACATTGTTTCATCGCCACTCAGCAGACCGAAATCAAAAATACAGGCCTAAACTCTTGACATCATCTGTTTTTCCGAATTGTTTGGAGTGCTCAAGAAACCGAAGAATCGAGATAAGTGTACATTAGCCATGTTCTTATCGGGGCATCTGCCTCCTTCCTTAACACATTAGTACCTTCAGGATATACCAAATCCTTCTTCGTTTACACATAAGTAGGTACTGTAAATCATCATATTTATAACAATAACACCAGAGGGAACAGTAACATCAGAGGGAACTGTATTTACCTTTGCTATGCTTTGATTTTTCATGGTCACATTTTACTAGCGAATTTTCAAAGAAATTGAAGGTATTGTAATGAGTCCAAAATGTTCAGAACATGAACTTTTTAATTTATTTTATAGGCAAATTCGTTTCATAGCATCCTGAATTCATCCCTAGATTTTAATTCATATGAGCAAATAAAAATGCATATATAATAATGATAATGTAATGATAATAATTGATAATTGATAACTGATGTGCCTTAGGTACATGATAAAAACTCCAAATTTCGCCAAAATGTTCGTACTGCCACACAAAGGGATGAGTTCGAAGGTGAACAATTTTCAAAAATTCTAAGGGGTCAAAGCGAGTTTTTAAGGGTCAAAAATCGGTAAAACTGCTAAACTTGCGAACAGTTGATATAGAAACGTTGAAAGTGGTTTATGGAAGAGTATAGACGGAAAAATATCATTTCAGTCGTTTTTCATACAGAATAGGGGTCAAATTTGGATTTTTGGGGATCAAAATTGGTATTTACGGATACTAATTCACCTGACGTTGTGTGGGATGGTGATTCACGACAGAAAGAGGGATTATTTCGATGATAAAAATATTTTTCTCAAAAACCAGTGGGTTAAATTTGGCTTTATAAGGATAAAAAATCTGTTAAAAATTTCAAGCAAGGTGACGCGGTTTCTCGCTATATCATCTTTTTATTTTACTCGAGCAGTTTACACAATTAGTCATAAATTTTAACTGTTCAACTTTGTTTATTATTATTTATTCTTGGTTTGTTTTGGTAAATGACTTTTTTCAACAAACCAAGATTATGGAGTTCTACAAAAAACCCGTCTCCAGCCTAAAGAACGTTATTTATTCATTATTCCTTCTTTTTTAACTGAAAAAGTATTTGTTTTTGGGTCGGTACTTCGGAATTTAGTGTGTGCGCAAGCTGTCTCGATTGTTAGCCCGAATCTGGATTTTTCAACATGAACATATTTATGCCCTAATGTGAACCATGTATAGATCTTGACTACATATTAATTCATACATGGGGATTGGGGGAAATAGACAGCGGCCGATGTAATTATGTTAAATGTGCTATTACGGCCTTGAAACAAATACTGGAAATAATTTTCCACTGTAACACCATCCATTTTCTGCATTGAGTAACCCTAGCAAACCCGTTTTGTTGTTTGCAGGTGGATGGAGTGCAACGAGATCTCTAGTGCCAACCTGCGAAACGGGTGTTGACCTGACCAATATTAAGTCCTCCTTTATACCATTCCAAAGATTTTATTACTGTTTATACTTCTTCTCTTTACGAAATGGTAAGAAAGAGCGGAAATGTTCGAATACGGACGTCGCATTTTGTGCTTGCGGCCAAAACACCAAAAAATACTGAGGGTGCGACAAAAAAGAAATTAGGCCCTTGAAAAAAGTTGTTATAGGAAGATTTTTTTTCAGCAACTAGCGGTAAATGTAGGAAGTTCGTAACTCTCACAGATGCGAAGTTCGAAAAAAAACGGCCTTCTGTTGGAGTCGCTCTCCTTCGAACTTGGTGTATCGCATGCCATTTCTTTCGGTTATACCGTTAGTGATCGAAAAGCTTTGTGAATATTGAAATAAGTTATTTAGATTAATGGACAAGGGCCTGGCCACCGGGTGGCACTTTTTTGGGAATACTGTGGGATGTGTAGACCGCCAACATATTTGTCTGCTTCCTTAATCATACGAATTACTGCCTATGTATAAAGTATAGTTTTTTACGAGTTTAAAAGTTGTCAAAGATGGAATTTACAAAGATTAGCCTACTTCTGATACATCCGCGTTATTCTGTCCTCATCAGCAGAAACACTGAGAATTTGGTTACCTTCTTTATTTGACCGTATGCAATTGACTCAAGATAGCTGGTTCAACTGCTTGAATTATAAACCTTGATTTGAGAGTACCTACACTTACTAATTTCGACAATCATTACTTTGAATCAGTAGTACTAATAGAACTACACTCACTTTCATTTTTTTCTGTATCTCTGATGAAAAAACCTTCACGAATCCTTGTAGGAAATTTATCTAGTCGTTTCAAATCCGTGTACCCATCCATCCATCCATTTTTCAATTTTCCCGTTTTTCCCATTTGACTTGCAGCCATAAGTGCCATCCCGATCCATACCCGATTCACAAAAACCATTTGAAATCGCATGCATGTACTTTCTTGAATCATGCTGGTCATGGTTCTATATATTTATGCATATTAAATTTACCTCAAACGATCAAACTTTTACATTCAATCATTAGACTTATTAGGCTATCGAGCCACAACTACCATAGATATCCCTGTTCTTTCTAAACAATCCATCACTCCGTAATTTGCTATGATTATGGAAAGCGGTTAGGGATGAATTTTGGCCCTAGTGCAATGTCCCATTGACTCCGTACGTAGAGTTTCTTTGTTATTATAGAAGGCCTACCGAGGCAGCATCTAGTTGGATGTGGAAAATATAGTCGATTTTTTTTTAATTCATAAAATAATTATTAACGATATTACTTTGGTTTATTTATTAGTGAGATTTTCCTTATCGTTTTGTTAAAGGTACAGTCAAGGTATTGCATGTGATATTGTATGTAAGAAACAAGAAAAGAGGTGTTTTTACGAACGTAAGTTATTTACGAGTATAGCGCAGCTGCAGACTTTGTGTAGTAACTGGCAGGAACGTCTAGGAATAGAATTATCTATGTATTTAAGTATTCGGTGCTTAATATTCTTAGATAGGTCTTCTAAGTTTATTTAGCATTATTATTATCATTTGAAAATTGAAGTGGGTTCATTATTGTGTTTCTTATTTCCGTCATCTTCTGGTGACATTCTTCCTTACTTTGATGATTACCTGTCGTTGTTGTCAACTTGATTTTAGTGAGACTTGTTATCTATATTAAGTTAAACATTCGAGCTATTTTGGAAATGCCTTGAACACAAACAAGTTGTCAGTAAATACTATGGGAGTAGATCATATATATCTTGACTATTACGTAAGTATAATAAAATTCATTTCGATTCGAATTTATTTTTTAGTGAAACTTGTTATCGATATTAAGTTAACTATTCGAGAATTCTGAATTCAAATATAAGTTGTCAATGAATACTGTGGGAGTAGATAATTATATATTTCTTGACTATTACTCATGAAAAATTATAATAAAAGTGAATCCTCTTCTAAAAGTGTAAATGTACCTTTCCGGAAATTTATATGTTTACACACAAGAAGAATAACAAAGTAAATAATAGTAAATTACTGATGATTGGAAAATGTACTAGTTAATTGCTATAGACTGAGCAAACATCAAATAGAAATCCTTGAAGCTATTCGTAGCTTATTGACCAAAATTTATGAAAACATGTATATGAAAATAAGGGAATTATGACAGAAAATTAACATCAAAATATTACTGTGATGCAACTGATTACTAACGGAAAGATTCATGTACTCGAACTGTGTTCAAAATTTCGAATTTTGGAGGATGAGAATTTTTGATATTGGTACCTACTGATTATTAAGTTATGAAACCAACAGAAGATTGTCACCTATTACCAACATGACAGAAGTTGTTTGTTTGTTGGACAAATAATATATTGTTATTATACTTAGTGTAAATTAATCCTCCAGTGTAGTGAACTTGAGCCAATCATGACGTACCGATGAGCCATGAGTCACGTCAGTCTTTGACGCGCACTATTAAATTTTGAAATATCGCTTGTGATAATTTGATGTGAGTTACTCAACAAAACCTGATTGATGAAATGGTGTGAATAACAAAGATAAGATTGGTTATAGGTAGGAACTCGATTGGTTTGGATAAGTGTGATAAAGTTGAAATATATTGTGAAGATCCGGTGAGTTTTCCACACGGAGTTACACGTTACTGTGATCCCTGCACACAAAAGTGTTGAATGAAAATATATAGCTTTTATATTTTTGTAAGAACTTGTTGTACCGTTTTGTTTGGGATGTCGCGTCGTTGAGAGTTTGTCGCAAACGCCTAATGGTTGAGAACTATCAAAAATTGCAATTGATTGCAAGTAATTTGTAAGTAATTTGTTTGTTTGCATCGTTCAAATGTATCAAAATCAATTCACAAGTGATCAAAAATCTTGGTAAAGGACAATCAAGAAGTGTAATTTTTCATGTTCTCTATTTTTCTCTTATTTCCCGTATCTGATCTACGAAAAGAAGGTTCCATTCCCTGCTTAATGGGACTTGAGTTTATTTCACTTTTTAAAGTATAGTTTTTGAAATAATAGTTGGATATAGTGTGTGTTGTGGAATCAAGATAAAAATTACTTCTCAATCCGTGTTGTTGAAAATACCTATGTTTCTATATTTTGAAAACTGATACCTATCTATTAGGTGACATCCACCCATGTTATGTGTATAGCTGTTTTATAACAGATTTTCTAAACCACTAATTACCTATGTTCTTACCCATTTTTCGATATCGATATTTCCGATGTTGCTGTCATGAGGTGGGCGGTCAAAAAATGTACCTGCCTACCAAAAATTATTTCCATCGAATCGGCTTCCATTTTATATTATGCGACTTACGGCAAGTAAGTAGGTATTCGAAAAAACCACTGGTCAAACTATTCTGCATATTATACATAATAATATGTAACTATTATAATTACTACTTATTCATGTATTTTCGTAGAATTTATCGTACAAAATTTAAAAACTACTGTGCTAGGAATATGAACATAGAAACCCGATATTCGAAATAACAAAGAACAGTACAAACTACCTGTATTATAGTGAAACAGGTCCGCAGTTTTGTAGATGACATTTTAATCTGAAGTTATATTTATGAAAAGTTAATTAGTGAAAAAGCTGTTATTAAGTGGTTATTTTTCTCGAGATCAATGAAGAAACCTGAAATTACATTAAAGGAACCCATTAAAAATGAAAATTGACCGACCTTGAATCTTCCATAACCTATACGCCTATGGGGACTTGTCCTCGTCTGTTACCGACCCTACATTCATACCGTACCTATACATTTTTTGTCCTAGTAAAATACACTACTTGCCACAGAATTTAGGTATTTACTTCCACTGGCTATTTTGTGTAGATAAGCTCGGTTTCTCTGCTTGAACAGCGTCTCCTTCGCATACCAAAAGATGTGCAGGTTCCAACAGAGTTGATTCAAGACTAGTTAGCGTATGCCTATGACAAAGGCCGCAAAGCTAACATAATGTTTAGCTTTCAAAGCAATACAAAATACCATAGGTGTAGTTGAGTGATTCTGCGGAAAGTCACGTTTTGGTAAAAACGCTGCCAAGTCCTTGTCACTTGGGTTTATTATTCTACTGGACATACCTTCAGAAATGTGGCTGTTCATTTATTGTTTCTTTCATGTGCAATAATTAAATAGTTATTTTTTATGGTTTCCACCAATTTTGGCCCCGAAAAACACGAATTAGGCTCCTTAATTTTTTTTTTACAGATTATCTTTGTTCATTGATATTGCCATTTAATTGTGTTGATTTGCCTACTAATTCTACGTCTAGCGTTATTATACACATTTATGGTGGTTTCAGACAATTTCCCAGGTTTGTGACTCATACAAAATTAATTTTGGGAGCTTAACCTTCGTTACAACCTCAATTCTTCACTCTTTGGTAAAAGTCAACTTCATATTTGGCCTTCTCGTCCTGAAAAACATGGAAACTATACATCACAAGCTCGTGTTCACTAAAACCTCAAAAATCCCTCGAAAAACCCTATTTTTACACTCATTTCTCTCCCATAGGAGTTCAACTAGGACCCAAATTGTTCCCAAATGGGGACCAAACTGTGTGCGGAAGAACGACGATGTTAGACCGAAATTTAACGTAAATTTAAGACTGAAACATCGTTAGAACCTCAATTTTCTACTCTTCGGTCAAAATCGACTTCATATTCGGTCTTCTTGTCCTAAAAAACATGGAAAGCGATACTTCAAAAGCTCATGTTACTATAACACCGAAAATCACTATTTTTACTCCCATTTTTCACTCATAACACCCTGAGTAGGTATACTCCGATCGGCTGTAAAGTTTCGGGCACAACTAGGGCCCAAATGGAGCCTGTGTGCGAAATTTTTAGACCGAAAAGTAGATCAATAAATTATTACACATAAAAGAAACAATAAATGAACAGCCAACATTTCTGTAGTTATGTCCAACAGAATAATAAGCCCAAGTGTCAAGGACTTTGCTGCGTTTTTTGCGTCAAGCCCCCTCATGTGTGGTATCATTCAATTCGTGAAGATGTGCCTACTACAAATCTGTAAAGTTGTGCACGAATTGCTCCATTTTTTTTAAAAAGAGTACTGCGAGTTTTTCTACCAAGCAAATTTTTTTGCGTTTTGCTGCATAACTGTACTTGAAAGTTTCTTTCTAAGATTTGAAAAATTGATTTTCTAAACTTAAATCTTTTTTTTTCTTAATGGTAGATGACTTTCTGTAAGACATTCACTTATGCTTTACAACGTAGGTACCGCAAACATTAAAATGTAGGACAAAGTTTCTGAAATCTGCGGACGGAAGTGACTGAAGTGGAGACAGAAAGTACGGTATAGAGACGGAAGTGACTTTCAAGTAACAGTAAGGGAATTGAATGCATCTTTAAATAATATAAATGTGCATTTTGGTGAAAGGTTCATATAGGGTCTAGTATAATAATGAAAGCAATTCAATATTGTAAACGAAAGTACGCGGTCACTTCCGTCCCACCACGAAATCCTTTGAAAGGACGGAAGTGACAAATCAACACTAATATGGCTAACAAGCCACCATGCTGTTCTTCGGTCTGCCAGTAAATTTGGGGTACCAGGAAGTAGTGTTGTACTGGAAACAATGAGAAGTTTTTAAACTTGAATATAGAACAAGATAATCTAAAGAAGGAACTGAACGATTTTAGGGCGGGTACAACAAAATTACCCTGGAAGGTTCTCGTAAAATGGATGTTAGAGCCCACGAAATGTACCTCGTCCGCCAGAAACATTTCACATACATAGCTACTGACCATATTGCGATTCAGGGAGATGGGAAGACTTCGGGAAATTTAGCGATTTTTCAAAGAAAATGGAGCTATTGAAATGGGTCCAAAATTTTCAGAACATGATTTTTTTTTTGTACCATCCTGAATTCATCCCTAGATTTTAACAACAATTTATATATATATACATATATGTATATAATATATATCCAGACGATATCTGTCCTTGGGAACATGATAAAAATTCCAAATTTCGCCAAAAGGTTCGTATTGCCAGACAAAAGGATGAGTTCAAAAGGGGGACAATGTGTGTCGAGCCACAGACTCGTGAATTATTCGAAATGGCTTCTAGCGATAAGGAATTTCCTTCATTTGACGACCTCACAAACTTTGTTCGTAATAGGTGCCTAGCCCAGCAATTGGCTGATCAAAATCATTCGGATTCGAACACCCACATTTCGAAATCGACATCGAATGCAAAAGGTCACCAGTAATCGAGCAGCAAGTCTAGAACCACGCTACTCGCTAGCAAAGGGAGCATGGTCAAATCGCAGTTTTTAAGGGTAAAAAATCGGTAAAAACGGCTAAAATCGCAAACAATTTATAGCATTTCCAAGTCAAATTCAACCTTTTCCAAGTCAAATCCAACCTTTTCCAACTCAAATCCAACCTTTTCCAACTGAAATCCAACCTTTTCCAAGTCAAATTCAACCTTTTCCAAGTCAAATTCAACCTTTTCCAAAACAAATTCAACCTTTTCCAAGTCAAATTCAACCTTTTCACCGAAATTACGAAAAATACGCACAAGCCCTAAATGTAGTACCAAATGCTTGTCTGTGATTGGGGACTGGGCTGAAAACAATACTCCAAACGCAGTAGGTAGGTACCTATGCATAATACAAAATCATGTTTTATTAAAAAAGAAATCAACAAAAAATATAATTTAAAAAAAATCAACATTTCTTTGAAAGAAAAACTCTTCTCTCTTCTTTACATAATTAATATTTTAAAAGTCTTAAAATTAAAAATCTTACTTGTAGAAAGTCTATCTTCGATTTTTTTCACTTAAAAAAAAAAGTACAGGTAGGTACTTTTGTGAAATACGAGTAGGTACTTGTAATAAATTGACAAAAAATATGACATCAGTGGAGAGGCTGTCCAACTGACGCTTTAGGGAGCAGGAGCATCATGTCCATAAAATAGTTAGTACAATCTGTAGCTGTAATTGACGATGCATTGAATGATGACTGTGATTCATCGCACAGATCATCAATTCAGTCATCATTCAATGCATCGTCAATTACAGCTACAGATTGTACTAACTATTTTATGGACATGATGCTCCTGCTCCCTAAAGCGTCAGTTGGACAGCCTCTCCACTGATGTCATATTTTTTGTCAATTTATTACAAGTACCTACTCGTATTTCACAAAAGTACCTACCTGTACTTTTTTTTTAAGTGAAAAAAATCGAAGATAGACTTTCTACAAGTAAGATTTTTAATTTTAAGACTTTTAAAATATTAATTATGTAAAGAAGAGAGAAGAGTTTTTCTTTCAAAGAAATGTTGATTTTTTTTAAATTATATTTTTTGTTGATTTCTTTTTTAATAAAACATGATTTTGTATTATGTATAGGTACCTACCTACTGCGTTTGGAGTATTGTTTTCAGCCCAGTCCCCAATCACAGACAAGCATTTGGTACTACATTTAGGGCTTGTGCGTATTTTTCGTTATTTCGGTGAAAAGGTTGAATTTGACTTGGAAAAGGTTGAATTTGTTTTGGAAAAGGTTGAATTTGACTTGGAAAAGGTTGAATTTGACTTGGAAAAGGTTGGATTTGAGTTGGAAAAGGTTGGATTTGACTTGGAAAAGGTTGGATTTGGCTTGGAAAAGGTTGGATTTGAGTTGGAAATGCTACTGAAAGCGGTATGGAATGGTGAGTAAAGACATTTCAGTGGTTTTTCATACAGAATAGGGGTCAAATTTGGATTTTTGGGGGTCAAAATTGGTATTAGGGGCTAAAATCAATATTAATTCACTCGACCATGAATCACGATGATAAAAATATTTTATGACTTCGATGATAAAAATATTTTGTGGGCCAAATTTGACTTTATAAGTGTCAAGAATCGGTAAGAATAGCTAAAATCACGAAAAAGTTATATAATTTTACAAAAAGTGGTATGGTTTCTCGCTATATCATCTTTTTACACAATAGCGCGAATATTTTTTGAAAATTAACCTCTTATAGCCATGCTGCATGACTGGAACTTTTTATTTTTCAGCACAACGGATTTTGCCATTTTAATTTTAAAAAAGTATTTCTGGAGGAAACAAAGCTCAAATCGTTTTCATCGGCATCAACATTGGCAGGGAATGCTCCGGGTTCCCTCCCCCCCCCCGTCATCCCTCGTCTATTTTTACACCTTCCCCGCCCCTACGACGTTTCCGAACTCCAATCGGTTTCTATTGTCGGCCAGTCAACTTTTTTCGGATGATGTCCGCAGTGCCGTCGACATGGGCATCGAAACCGAGACACTTCTCGACACCGAGTCGGACCGATCCTGGAGGAAAAGGCTGACGAAATTCCTAGGCCACACCGGCCTGTTCCTCCTCTTGATTGCTTACACCGTGTTTGGTGGTCTTGTAAGTCTCGAAATAAACTGTGTCTAACTCTGCTTGCAGGAATAACAAACTGTTTTGCCTTTTGCGTGTTTGGATGTTTTGTTTTATATTGACCTCAGTTGAGATCTTCATCGAAATAATGAATTTAAATGCAAACTTGCCGAGTAACTATATTAGGGATTGGGCAGTAATATTGTGCCATTTTTTTTTTTTTTTTTTTTTCAACGCAATTCGTTGCTACTGTAATTTGTCAATTTAAGTTCGATAATTAAATAATTAAAAATCGTCAATGGAAAATTTCCGTGTGTAGTAATTTTTATTTTTGATCTCAGAATCGAATTTAGCACCCTTGAAAACCCCCCACTGCCAATTTTCATCTCGAAACTCCATATAGCTTGGGCAACAAACGGATAGAAAGAAAACAAAATGACGTCATAAGCGGATGGCGCTGAGGGTTCCCCCAGGCGGACGCGGGGGTGGGCCTTTACCTATGAAGTCATTTAGCTTTCTTTCCACTGGTTTATCGCCTACTTTCGTTCATCTGATACCCCTCATATAGCACCTTTTCGGAAAGTACTCGCCGAGATCTTTTCCTTATGAAAATAAAATAAAACAGGTAAAATTGCCCATTAATAACTAACAGGTGTAACCCAGAATTTCAGAGGAAGATGAATTACATTTGTACCTATTTCTTATACAAACAAGCCCTGAACGCCCTCAACGTACCTACTTACCTTTTTTTAAAAACTTTATTTGGTTTAAGTTACAAACCCATTTGCCACCTTGTCAGTGATAATTGTGCGTATGCTATGAAATGTGCAATTGAAAATTGTCTCTCAATGCATCAGTGCTCAATAAATTGAATTTAACAACATGAGTACCTACCACCTACCCAGTGACATGAAAGTCTTAAGTCTAGTCGATATCGCTATGAATTTAGAAACACACTCGAGAACAAATGAATGATCAAGCAAACAAAGGACTGAAAACGCTTGACCATTTCTCGAAGGGACATTTTGGAACATTCAGTTATTTGATTGATCAAACCTTCCTATACTTACATTACAAATATGATACTTTTTCAAGCTCACACTTCGCAAACGAAACTTCGTTGGTCGTCTTAAGACATTTTGATGTAACCACCTACTTGAATTTCACTGCATATTTGTTGCCTTTCGCCCGTCATTGTTCATCAAGTTACCGACGGTTGTTGGAATCGTCGATTCAAGAAACACTGAAAGTATCAGGTGCAGCTACAAGTTCAACGATTTCCAGCTCTACGAATGGCTTCATTTCGCTGTGGAGAATATGACAGGACTGAATGAGTAAATTCTTCATGTACTTTTTTAGGTCAAAATAAGTTCATTTGAAATAATTTATTTACCTACCTACCTACCTACACATAGCGCTTGCATATGTTTATATAAATGTGTTTATGAAAAACAAGCATGTTGTGTTGCCTTGTTCTGATTTCTTCAGTTTTGATTGCTTTAGACTAATATACAGTGGAATCTGGATAAGTGAGAGTTGAAGGAAACATCTTTTGAATCCCACTCATAGAGGTTTCCCGCTTACCCGAGATTCCATGTAGGTATTGCGAAAAAATGGACAGGGTACATGTAAAAAATCGAAGGGTAATTGTAAAAAAAGAATGAATTTTTCTTTTAGAGAATCGAGTGAGCTCAATAAAGATAATCAGTCAATTTCGGTTCGTAGCAAAACAACAAAGCGGGGCCGGTTCCCACTATTAGAGGTAGGCAGATCAACGAGTCCCACTATTAGAGGTCGCGCTGTCACTCATAGAGGTTCTGGCGACTGAGATTCCCACTCATGGAGGTTGCCCTTGGGAAAAACGAATTCCACTCATAGAGGTCTCATTTTCCCACTCAGTGAGGTTTTGGCCCTCAAGGGGGTGGGCCAAACATAGAGGTCCCAGACATAGAGGTTTCCCACTTATCCAGGTTCTGTTGTGTAGCAGAACCGCACCCCCTCCTAGGTGCCTCCTTAAATATATGTATTTTAGCGTAGATCAATCATACCGATTTCAGCATCAGTAGTTTGGTGTATCTAGTAGGTGCCTACATTGGCTTGTGCCATTTAAGTGTCAAACGGAAATTGAAGGTATCTAAGTACAATAATTCCAGCTAAAATCACGGGTGCTCCTTCTTCTTAGGGTTGCTACTTTCAATATGAATTTCAACGTGTGTAAGCACCCGCAGTGGAATATGGAAACGATTCCGCACCATCTCTACTTAGGATACCTACACATTTCTAACGACGGTGGTCGAGATTTGTGTGTATGTGTATTTGTTCATTATGCTTCCCAAAAATACTGACTAAATACCTGTTACCTACTAATTCAAGGCACCACACAACGGTGAACTTGGTTCATACGGGCGGGGCTTATCGGTTTCACACGATGAATGCCGTTTCTAATTCTGAATCCATGATAGATGACTCAAGTTCCACTAGCGTTGTTATTTATAACTGCACTTGCTCCAACGTTCCAAGCCTTGGAGGTAAATAAGTTAGACTGGAAGATGCGCAATCCATAATTACGTATATTTATACAACACTATTAAATAACTTATTAAATACAAACAGCGTTTTTGACATTGATACTAACTTCGGCGTTTTCGACCGCGAAATCAGAGAAGCCTGTATTACCTACTTCTCCATGATGTACAATATGTACATTCATATCACTCGTCAAGATTTTCACTAACCATTACCTAGGTAGCCCTAGATTCTAATTGCTACCGTTTAAATCGCATACATAGCATTTGCAAATTTATTTCAACCCTTCATTGAATTCAACCATTTAAAAATGTATTTAAACCATACCTATACAATTTTATTTAAACCTTCTACAAATTTATTTAAATCATAGGTTTGTTCGCACTGGCTTTTTCCGAGAGTTAGCTGACTCCTAGAAAACCTTAAGCAACCATCCATGATCCAATACCGTCTTGATAAAAGTTCCCAGTTTGATAATGGTTGGGAATCGATAAGGCTGCATCAGGTCACCTTCTCATCTGCCTTATTTGCTATTTAGTGGAATTTTGATCAGAAAACAGCCAACAGAAAACACTGCTAACAACCGGTCATGGATACTATGCAGTCCGAAAAGAGACCGAGAATCACTGCGATCGGCCAAGCGCCTTTCTGACGGTCAGATAACCGTCAGATGGTCACTGCGAGCAAACCTCATGTAAAAATGTATTTAAACCCTGAATAATGTATTTAACCCTTTTGAAAATGTATTTAAACATATCAAAATTAAAAATAGCCAGTTGGAAAAAACTGATGTTTGTCTCGAATGTAGGTAGGTAGGTGAGCACCACCGAGGCACTAAAATCCCTTCTGAATGGTGACAGTTGACAGAAGTTATTGTACTTCTCTGTGACGCACCAGCCTGACACGTTACTCCTGTATGCATGTGCATGTCAACCAGCAATCAGCAATTCATCGATCAGCAGCAGTAACAGCTTTTATTGTTTCATCACATATGGCCCTCAAGTTTTTGCCACCCTATTCGCCAATGCTCAACCCTGTCGAGAAAGCTTTTTCAAAAATAAAAACAAAAACAAGGGAGAATCTTAGCTGCCTAGGGGAGCATCCGCTGTCGGAAGTAATTCAACAAGTTTGTCTTCAATGTTATGCCCCAAGGTTGTACGTGATGGACATATTCCTGTTATTGTCTGATGCAGCTACTGGACGTCAACTTCATTAAATTTGTGTTCCCTCCACAAAACGTACAGTAGCTGTTCATCGTATTACAATTCTTCCTCTGTCCAGTTTTTTTAAATAATGATGATTTACAAAATAATGTTTGTAAAAGTTTTAAATGTATTTTTAAAGGGTTTAAATACATTTGTATATGGTTTAAATACATTTTTAAATGGTTGGATTCAGTTTTTAAGGGGTTGAAATAAATGTATTTGCAAATGCTATATTATGTTTCATAATATTACCTAGGTACCTTATATGTAATTTTATTACCTTGGTACTTGATAATATTAAATTACGGCACTATGGATGATAGCAGGTATTAACGCCTTCACTTCACTCAGGCTTGAACAAGAAAGTGTTGATTTTAGATATTTTGTGATTCACCCTGTTTTATATGCGACCCAGCGTCTTCGGCGATCATACTGATACTTCTCACGTTTTCTATGTTGTTTCAAGGGTGCCTTGGGAGAAACCAACTGAGTGCCGCTACCCCTGGCCTTTCTTTTTGATTAATTACACATCTCAGATTAATTCCCTAGCGTCCACTTGCCTGCGATTCGGACCTCGTGCAATTATATATGGGGACGTTCGCCTGAAAGATATATAATGAGAGGGCTCTGGCAACGCGTCAAAATGCGAAAACCCGTCTTACAATAATTATCAAGGGTTGTTTATGGAGGTTTGAAATGAAACACGGCTGTTTTACTCGTTTTGACGAACGATGAGACAAAAACTTTCATTTTGTGCGATTGTATGTCACCGCTTCTGTTTATTGTGAAACAGCATTTAATCGAACTTAACCTTTATAATAATTAGCGCAGCACACGGAAGGTGTGAATTATATTAGTTTACTTGTGTAGGTTTTCAAAGCGTTAGAGCATCCCACGGAGGTCGCGACGTTGGAAGAGCACAACGTTCAGGTGAAACAGCACAGGGCAGTTTTCCTGGACAGAGTCATCAAGAGCCGCCGATTGTCCGAACAAGAATTTCGCCGCACCTTGGAGCAACAGCTCAACAAGTATGAAGTGAGATGATTACAGAATTCTCCATATAATACTACTATACTTGCACATAAGCGCTGTCTTACTCGAGATGTAGCTGACCAAATATTAATCTGCATAGTTGTCTCCCACAATCGTATGCATTCCATTATCACAACAAAATCCACATGTAGGTATGAAACTCATTGTTATATTTCCGTGCATTGAGAGCGTGCCTTCACGGTTATGACCAGGCTGATTCTCCCCGTCACGACGTACGGGGGTCCATCCTGGGATTACAAATCGCACCCATTGAACCTCCCACCTTGAACAGGAACGATGAACTTCAGGCTTTCACGTCAGTAATTGTCAATCACAGCACACCTTAAAACCCCACTTTGAATTCGGCATCAACACCAAAAAATACCTAGTGGGACTGCCAGTTCTCGAAAGTCCCTTGTTTCCCCTGTTGGAGTTGATTATTAATTACTAGGGCTAGGATTTTGCATGTTTTGCATATTTTTTTCAGAAGCCCCAAACATTCATAGAAGTTCGTTTTGATCGTTTTCAGACCATTTGCAACCAAAAAAATCAAAATTTATTTTGCATGTTTAGCATGTTTTGGTTTTTTCCAAATTTTTGCATGTTTTGTGCATGTTTCGTGTATTCTTAGCAATTTTATAGAAAAAATTGTCCAAAAATGGATTTTTTAAGCTAATTTTTAGGTACAAACCAAACTTTTTTTAAAAAATAACTAACTAAAACGAGTGGTAGTTTGTTTTCTATAGCATTTTTCAAACTAAAATGGACCAAACTAGATTGGTCTCATTGGCCCATTGTCTCCTGTGATGTGGAAAGGTCATTTTCTACAATAAAGACATTTCTAAGCGAGAACAGGCGTATTTTCAAGATTAGCAACCTAGAGAAGGTATTAGTTGTTAATTGTAATTTCAATCAGCAAGATGATCGGAGTGAGCCGGAAGAATAATGCACCTGTGTATATAATGCAAACCGTTTTTCAATCTTCTAACCCGTTATTCATTTTTGTAGAGTTGTATAGTATAGTTTGACAATAAAATTTTTACCAATTTGTGAAATACCGTTCTTTCCTTACAACCCATCCCTTTGCTTGAGAGATTTTTGATGAAAAGCAATTGATGATTGCAAATTTATTTATTCACGCATGATATAAAATTTTCAATTTTTTTTAAATTAATTTATTTATTATTAGTTTGATACATTTCATAAACTTTTTTCATGGGTTTTCAAATATTCTTAACATTTTACGTACTTATTCGTTAAAACGGGGTTCCACAAGCATTCATAGCCTAAAATTAATGTTTCTTTGAATTATTTTTAAAAAAATATGCTTTTGCATGTTTTGGCATTTTTCAGTGCATGTTTCGCCTCAAATTTTTGCATGTTGATCCGAGCCCTATTAATTACCCTAAACAGCTAGTAGATGTGAGTTAGGTACTTTGTTTATCAATCATAACACTATGAAAATAATTATTGTCACGATAACAGTAGTCTGGGTGTTTAGTTACCTACTTCACGACTGCTGTTTACTTCCCGTTATTCTTTTCATAAATAGCTTCTAATGGAGGATTGAAGTAGGTGCCTACCTTATAATTGATTTGAGTAGTTTGTTTTTCTCGACGTAATTCGGCTGAACCAGCAATAATTCATGAATACCCAATCAACCACAATAATTCTTGGTGATAACCAACTCTCAAAAATACGAAGTGACAGAAAATCATTCATTCGCTTCCTGTATTCGTAAAGCGTGTATAGCAAGCGTTCTACTGGTGTTTTCACTGTGCTTTCTCATTTGTTTTGAAGAGCGCTGTGCAAGATGCGGCTAGAGGCGGTTTGCTGGTTCCAATCGCTGAAGGGCGACAACCGGCTGATCTCGCCCGCTGGAACAATCTACAGGCAATTTTCTTTGCTTCCACTGTTCTGACAACTATTGGTATGAGTATCGTTCCCTCATTACTACATTTGCCTTCCATTCCAAAAAAACATAGGCTGTCGGTCGGTCTGTAGGTACACAATTCCTTGTAACCACCAATCAATCAATCAACACGTTTTTAACCAAATAAGTAGGTACACAACAATAAACGTGATACAGATCGAGAGCCGTAAGCGGGGGTTCCGTTACAAAAATGTTTCCACCCTAGATACCAACTATTTAAAATACGGCTTGCATCAAAATAACAAATTAGTTCCAGGTACGACAAAATGTTGTAACTAATTTATTTGTTATTGTTGTCTGTTACGTTATTTGTAAGATAGGAAAATATGAGTTAATCATAATTTTGCTCGATTACGGAAGGATCAATAACCACGGCTAAGGATCATTATATACCAGGTACATAAGTACCTATATATTGCACCTAGTTTTACAAATCCGTGCCTGTACATAGATGGTGAACAGCTTTTAAATACTAATGGTAATTAAATAACAATAATGATTATTTTTGTAATTAACTTCTGAGGCCAGTATCGCCAGGGTTGTAACTGTTTTTTATTTGAACTGAGCACAATTCTTCCCATCAAGTTACTCCAAGCAGTCTTCTCTGAGCTCAGCCTTTCCATAATATGCTTTTCTGTGGTCATCTAGTATCAGGCAGTGTGCAATAAAATGCTGTGCCGGCTTGAGATAACCACCACATTTCGCCAATCCCACGAGCCCAAACCGAAACGAGCTGAGGTTTTTGAGGCGCCCTATGAATCTCATCAAACTCGCAATTATATAATAAATCATTATTAATTCTCGTCGGTACGCGGGTTCTATTTAACCGATTTTGCTCGGTGCAGAGTCATAAAGGTTGATCTCTAGAGAATTTCATTGCAATAGAAATTATGATAACTACGATGGAAGCAAAGTGACTGCTCGAAACGCTCATTTTATCTCCGTTCTTCTCCAACCTCAACCTACCTACCTAATTGGGAAGGGAATTTGGATGTGATTTTGGTTTATTATTCTGTGAATAATACACCTATGTATTTGCTCAGCAAAAAAAAATTTTGAACACCCCCTCATATTTTTTCTTTTACGTTTCAAGGTGCGTAGATTCCTCAAATGCAGTGTCCGTCCAACGTAAGCCTATCATCGGTGCTACCTTTATTATCGGTCTAAAAAATTCTTTTTTTCGCACACAGGCTCCATTTCGGCCCTAGTTGTGTCCCAAAACTTTATAGCCCGATCAGAATGTACCCAAAGGTGTTATGGGTGTAAAAGGTAGGTATAGTGGTGGTGGTGGTGGTGGTGGTGGTGATGGGTTTATGAGGTATAGTTTTCCATGTTTTTTAGGGAGGAGACCGAATACGAAGTCGATTTTGACCAGCGAGCGATGAATTAAGGTCCTAAAAAAGTTTCAGCCTTAAATTTACCTTATTGTGGTCTAAAATCATCGTTCTTTCGCACACATGCTCCATCTGGGCCCTAGTTGTGCTCCAAAGCTCTGCAGTCCGATCGGAATACACCCAGGGGTGTTATGGGTGAAACATTTGTGCCAAATTAGGCATTTTCGAAGTCTTCGTAAATACCGGGGAATGAGGTACCCTTTTCCATGTTTTTTTAGGGCGAGGAGACCAAATATGAAGTTGATTTTGACCGAAGAGTGGAAAATTGAGGGCCTGACGAAGTTTCAGCTCCCAAAATTCATTTATTGTGTGTCAAAACCTTGGAAATTGTCTTAAATCACCATAAACTTGTAAATTAACACTAGAAGTGGTATTAACAGGTGAATCAAGACAATTAAATGGCACTATCAATGCTCAAAGATAATTTGTCAAAAATAGGAGCCTAATTCGAGTTTTTTGGGTCCAAAATTGGTGGAAACCATCAAAAATAGCTATTTAAATTATTGCACATGAAAGAAACAATAAATGAACAGCCAACATATTAGTAGGTATGTTCAGAGAATAATAAACCCATGTAACAGGGACTTTGCAGCGACTTTTAAGGGAAGTTACTAGTAGGTACGATTGAACAAGTATAAATTGAGGATACATCAGTAGGATATATCAGAGGACGATACTGAATATATTTAGAAATGTATGCATTTTCGCTTAGAATTTGGTTTTTCCTTATTTCATGATAACTGGCCTTCAAAATGTGTACAGAAGTTAGAAGTGGTGGAGTACTAGATCCCCCTCCGAATCTGTATGTAAGAATTTAGACCTGGAATGAAGACAAAGCATTTAACTCTGCGTTCTCCAAGCCGTATCAGAGCCTATTGCTTCCGAGTCTGCGAAGGAAGCCTTGTGTTCACTTTCGTGAGCCAAAAAATTTTTGTCTTCAGAAATCAAAATTTCCACTTGCATTTTGCGTTTCAAAGCCTACTGAACAAATTTGGTTCCGTGTCTGTCGGTCTGTGGGTCTGTGAGTCTGTGAGTCTGTGAATCTGTGAGTCTGTGAGTCTGTCTGTCCGCATTTCCTTGTTACAGCCATACCTTCCACGATTTTGAATTGATTCAGCTCAAATTTTGAGGGATGGTGCGGATAAGGCCCCTTGAGGTCCCATACAAATTTCAACATGATTGATCCAGCGGTACGCCTGCGCATGCGCTAACGTTAAATTCAACAAACACGCATAACTTTCACAATTTTGATTAAATTTCGCTCAAATTTTCAAGGGTTGTTTGGACAAGGTCTAGTGAGTTCCAGTATGAATTTCAGCATGATAGGACCCTCGGTGCGCTCTGCGCATGCGTTGGCGTGAAATAGATTCAATTTCCTTATTACAGCCGTAGTAACCAAAGATTTCACCCAATTTCAATGTAATTCTCAGGGATTAAGCGGGTAGGGCCCATTGAGGTCCCATATAAATTTCAACATGATAGAGCCAGCGGTTCGCCCTGCGCATGCGCTAACGTGAAATTCTTCAAACACGCATAACTTTCGCAATTTTGTATAATGGACGTAATGTATTATGGACGTAATGTTATGTAATATGTATATTTCATGTAATGTTATGTAATGTTATGTTATGTAATGTAATGTTATGTAATATGTATATTTCACGTAATGTAATGTAATGTAATGTAATGTAGTGTAATGTAATGTTATGTTATGTTATGTTATGTTATTTTGCTTCCGAGTCTGTTCTATTTTATAATGGGTCACTCTGACATTGTGACGAGGAAGCTCCTGTGGCAGTGTACCTTGGGATACCTTGGCAGTGTATTTTTATTTACCTGTGTCTTTTGAGAATGAACATATGTACAATGTTGATCTTGTTTACTATGCTTTTGTTCACCAAGGATATGGGAACATCGTGCCAGTCACCACCGGGGGCCGGACTTTCTGCCTGCTCTACGCCCTGATAGGTATACCCCTCTGCGTGAGCGTCATCGCCGACCTGGGCAGCCTCGTCGCCAACAGATTCACAGGCCTTCCCTCTTGGCTCGAAAAGGTGAACATTTTCGTATATAATGTTCAAACTACAACAGTTGTTCATATACTTTTTGTATATGAGTGTGTGGTGTGTTTCTCACTGTCAACATCGGCTAACTGACACACCGTCAACCCCCGATTTATTATTCTGTGAATAATGCACCTAAACATTCGCTCTGCAAAAAATTGTTTGAACATCCCCTCAAAAAAAATTATATTTTTCTATTACGTTTCAAGGTACGTAGATTCCAAAACTGCATTGGCCGTCCACCGTATTCCTTATCATCCATATCTACCTCTATTTTCGGTCTAAAAAATTCGTTCTTCATACACAGGCTCCATTTGGGCCCTAGTTGTGTCCCGAAACTTTGCAGCCCGATCGGAAAATATACGCAAGGGAGCTATGGGTGAAAATGGGTGCAAAAAATAGGGGTTTTCGGTGTTTTAGTAATATGAGCTTGTGATGTATCTTTTTCCATGTTTTGTTTTTTTTGTTTTGGTTTTGAGGGCAAGGAGACCGAATATGAAGTCGATTTTGACCAAAGAGCGAAGAATTGAGGTTCTAACAAAGTTTCAGCCTTAAATCAACCGTAAATTTTGGACTAAAATCGTCTTCCTTTCGCACACAGGCTCCATTTGGGCCATAATTGTGCTTCGAAGCACGGCAGCCCGATCGGAATACACCGAGAGGTGTATTGGGTGAAAAATGGGTGTAAAAATAGGGGTTTTCGAGGTCTTTTTGATGTTTTAATGAACATGAGCTAGTGAGGTATCGTTTTCCATGTTTTAAACTGGTTTCGAACTTGGAAATTTTTTGAGGCCACCCAGAGCATTGTACGTCCAGTCGTTTTTTTACACCGAAAAACTTCGTCAACACGATCGTGAATTAAACGGTATACATCCAGCCCAGATATCATTGCTAGGGAACACCTGATTATAATCACGGAGGCTGTATCAAATCGAGCTGGTTGATCCGTTATATTATTATTCCGTTTGAAGAATGGTTATTATTTTTGTTATTGTTGATAGGTGCTTTTGTAACTTGAACAAACGTTATACTTCTTGAATAACAAAAATATTTAAAGATAGAATTCTTGAATCCAGCGCTTAATTATTCAATGCCTAACAATAATCACCCCAAGCTACATAAGAACCCTCGAACAAACCATACAGAAGATTACTTAAATGAAGTATATTCAGTAATAATCGTAGTTGTACATAGTTCTCTGTGACTTGACTGGCTGAGTTGAAATTTATTTATTTTATACGTACGAAATGCAAAACTAGGGGCTAGCGTTTACCCGCAAGACATGCATGCGTTGCAGGCACTGTATACCTGAATGCCTGATCACAATAATCACACGATCGCTGTCGCTGGCCATCGATATAGCCGTCCATGCTACTTAGATTATTCTATCTTTACATTATACTTATTGCAAGTAGATGAAAATTCACGAGAGGATGGAACTATACCAAAAACGTTGGTAGTTTAACGCCGTCAACTGCATCTCTCTACCTCAATCTGTTCCAGTTCCAGATATATGACGTTTCTATGACAAAAAAGTGGTTTTACCGAAAAAACCACTTTTTTGTCATAGAAACCTAAATTTCTCCCTTTTACCTCGATTTTCCTCAACTTTTGATCTCATTTTCGGAATTAGCGTTAAATTTTGTATAAGATGTGCGTACCTACTTATGTTTTTGAAAAGTACCACCTTGGAACCTTGATAACAGGTCAAAAGTTAACAGCTTCTAAAAAAGCGGAATTTTTAAAAACCTTTGAAGGTCTCCAACATTTCCAAAAAAAATCCTGCAAACTGCTAAATCTCATAATAGTTGTGGTGACCATCTTTAAATGTGGTGGAAAAATTCAAATTGGAATGCAAAAACAGTTAGTAGGAACGTACAAAAAGGCGAGGTAGGCGAAGTGAACTGAACATTGAAGAATGTATAGAATTTGTTTACAGAATAGATGAGACTGCGCGTTTTGCAAGGAGGAGGTAAGTTTCAGCTACTCTTTTTTCCGTAAGCACACAACTTACTTTATTAGAAGTTGAACATTTTAACTTACTTAAAAAGTAAGTAAGCTATTTCGAGTATACCGTTGGAAAGCTGATTAAATTTCACAACTTCAGTGAGATTCGGCACTTTGCAGGATGTGTTTTGAAAACGTAGGAAACCTTTACATTTTTTTAGAAATTCTACTTTATTTGAACGGCTATCAAGGTACCTAGGTGGTACTTTTCAACACAGAAGTACACAGGCAGTTCGCAGTTGAGATTCGGCAGTTTGCAGGATGTGTTTTGGAAACGTAGGAAACCTTCAACATTTTTTAGAAATTCTACTTTTTTTGACCAAGGTTCCTAGAGGGTACTTTCAGGCACTAAAGTACACAAATCTTACATGAAATTTAACGCTTTCTATGACAAAAATGTGGTTTTTTCGGTATTTTTTAAACGGCATATCTCTGGAATGGAATGAGATAGAGAGGTGCAGTTGACAGCGTTCTTTTGGTGTAGTTCCACCTCTTTGAATATTGCCATATATACAGGGTGTCCCAGTTAAGATGGTCCAAACTTCAGGGTTCAATTCTACGATCGATTTCCGACAAAAAATGTCTCTTAGCAATTTTTCGAAAAACGCTTTGTTTTTTGAGTTATTCCACTTTTAAGATTTTTTAGTTTCTTTTCACATTTTTTCAGTAATATGGCTATAACTCCCTCAAATATTGACTTAGAGTTTAAAAAAGGATACCATTGGAAAGAACATTAAATTTCCTATAAGATGATGCCCCACTCATGTTTCCAAACTGGGAGTTGGTTTGTTTTTTTCGAGCCCAAACTTGAAATTTTGTTTTTCCCTCATAAGTGATGCGAATTTCACTAAGGATTTTCACCTAAATCGTAGGGAGCAAAATCGATGCGGACCAAAGGAAAAACATCTTCAGATCCTTAGCTTTTCAACGATATATCATTTTTTTGTGTTTACCATAGTTATTTGAGGAGAAAATGGCATCTGAATGCGAAAATCGTGAAATTTAAAAAAGGATTCTGCACGCTACATGTCCCCCCTCCTCATGCTAATAACAAATAGAATGAAGAGACTTCATTCTACTCGCTGAATCGAATAGTGACTATTCGATTAAATGAGGGGGCGTTCTGTGATTATAAATTATCAAGCCACAAATTACTCTTAATTATGTTGCACACCTCTACCCCTTGGTATTTGGTGGTGACATGTCGCCCTTCTGCTCCAACTCACTTAATTACTTACTCGAAAAATTGTGAAAGATGTGTTCGTTTGTGTACATTTCAGCGAATGTGAATAACCTTTGGCACTCGTAGTTAGAACAAACACTAGCATTTAGATTGATAGTGAGTCCAAGTTCGACGTATTCCATCTTGCAAGACAGAATGCTAATCAGTTCACCATATGCATTCTCACGATGCCAAACGTTAGTTACTCTCATCAGGAGTATGCAGAAATTATTTTTGTTTATGGATTGGCGGAGGGGAACGGTCATCATTTATTTTTTGTCAAGTAAAAGTCAATTTTTTTCATACATTTCGTACCTTTTCATACTTTACGATTACATTACCCTGAATACGACTTTTTCAGTAAGTTCTATTTAATAAGTTACATAATGATATTTTTGTGACGATGATACAGGTAAATAATTGGAAGAGATTCGACACTATTCGATTCAGCGAGTAGAATGAAGTCAACTTCTCTTGTTATTAGCATGAGGAGGGGGGGGACATGTAGCGTGCAGAATCCTTTTTAAATTTCAAGATTTTCGCATTCAGATGCCATTTTCTCCTCAAATAACTATGGTAAACACAAAAAATGATATATCGTTGGAAAGCTAAGAATCTGAAGATGTTTTTCCTTTGGTCCGCATCGATTTTGCTCCCTACGATTTAGGTGAAAATCCTTAGTGAAATTCGCATCACTTATGAGGGAAAAACAAAATTTCAAGTTTGGGCTCGAAAAAAACAAACCAACTCCCAGTTTGGAAACATGAGTGGGGCATCATCTTATAGGAAATTTAATTCTCTTTCCAATGGTACCCTTTTTTTTAACTTTAAGTCAATATTTGAGGGAATTATAGCCATATTACTGAAAAAATGTGGAAAGAAACTAAAAAATCTTAAAAGTGGAATAACTCAAAAAACAAAGCGTTTTTCGAAAAATTGCTACGAGACATTTTTTGTCGGAAATCGATCGTAGAATTGAACCCTGAAGTTTGGACCATCTTAACTGGGACACCCTGTATACTTGCAAGACACCGTGTATATACTGGTAACCTTAGCTTTCGTTTCAATCCGAACTTGCTAATCCCATCATCATCACTCATCACCTTTCATAACTGTATTTTGGTTTATTATTTTCAATAATGAACCATTGGAATCGAGCATGAAAAAAAAAATTCTTACCCCCCCTCAAAATTTGATGGTTTACGTTTCAAGGTATGTAGAATCCAAAACTGCAATAAAAATATTTCTGTCTGTCCGCCGTACGCCGTACGCCGTACGCCGTACGGGCCACTTTTCTTAGTTACCATGAAAAAAAATTGATGAAATTCGGGTTATAGGTTCCGTTCGGCGTCTAGTTGGTCCTCGAAGCTCGACGTTACTGTGAGTCATCTCTAAGGGGTTCAAAATAGGGGTTGAAATTTTCAAAACGCCTATACCATTTTTATACGTAAATATTTTTACGGTTTTAAATAATTCTTGAACTTGCGAGTTTTTTAAGACCATCCGGAGCATCGTACGTCCAGCCGTTCGTTCACAGTAAGGCCCCGAAGTTTGCACCGACAGGCATTTTCGACTCCAGTGTGAATGAAATTGTATACAATTCAAACCAAATCTCGTAACCAGAGACGCGCCCACAATAGGAATTTGTTAATACGGCCAATCATTGGTAGGGATCACCTGATTATATTGGCGGAGTATGAAGTCGAGTTGGTTGTTCTGTGATATTATTTAATTTGAAAAATGATGGCTCTTTTGGAGTTTGTTGGTAGGTAGTGAAACTTGAACAAACGTTGAAGTATTATTGATGGGTAAATTATTACTACGGTAAATTATTACTCAACGGTAAATTATTACACAACGGTTCATTATACCATCTACGTAGAAGGGGCTGGAGTTTGTTGGTAGGTACTTTTGCAACTTTTTTCACTCCTCATCAACAATTTCTTTTCAGAACTTCATTATGTGTGTTTCTTTTTGTTAGGTACTGTTTGTCATCGGCAGAATTATTTTAGCAACATTTAACTCGTGATTTAGGTAGGTACCTAGTAACGAGTACGGGGTTAGGTACTAACCTACGGAGGGCCTACGATCTACATAATATGTATATAATAGAATAGTACATATTATATTATATAGACGGGTTATCTATACATAGAGCTGTGGTCTGTAACAGAAGGGTATTCTATACAAAATAATAAACCGTTGTGCAGGGATTTGCAGCGTTTTTTTTTTTTTTTAATCCAGTTTCATCTGGCTAACGGACTGAATCTTTCCATTTTTGTCCGAAAAATTTCTTGTGTATTCACGTTGTCTTTTGTTTTATGGTGATTGTTTTCCACGGGATAAGTAGCGACTTGGTCAGGTGAGTGAAGAAGTTGTGATAGGAATTTGAACGGAACTTGAGACATCCGTTTTTCCTCATGATGAACGTGTCAGTGATATTTTATGTGAATGGATTTTGTCTATGGTGTTACGTGTGGTGCTTTACAATGTTCTTTTCTCTCAGTTACATCCACCAAACAAAAATCATCTGGGAAAATACGATGTACCTACAACCTTGACATATGGAAATGGGCTACACTTGAAAGAATTACATAAGAGCACACGTCTCAAAGAAGTTGGACATCGTTGCAAGTGTCACAACAAAAAAACACACACAAAGAAAATGCACGCTAATATTTATGGGAATCTAAACATTCCGTCGAATACCATTCCTCTCAAGTAATAAGGATTTGCATACCTACTTTGCGATATTTTCCACCTTACCTGCCGACATAATCGTTCTAATAGATCATTGATTTTCCACATTGTAAATTCCAGAGTTGCATGATGCGTTCATTTTTTATTCTTAAGCTTAAGCTTGTTAAGCTTAATTCAATTTCCTAATCTTTAAAAGCTTTTTAAACATTTAATTATTATTAGTTGCGTTGAGATGTTTAGCTATTTGTTTTTGTGAAGGTTTTCAGCAGCAACATGTTTCTAAATTTCCTTTAAATCTTACTAAGAAAAGTTGAAGTTTGTTAGAAGTTAAGTACATGGTACGGTAAACTCACAGCCACCTCCTCTCTGTGTTCATTTATAGTTTTCCAAAAGGACAAAAAATGATAGATTCTATCGAATAGTTAACACGGTTACATTATTATGACAGACGACCAGACGTTCCAAAGGCTACCTATCACTTTTACAATGAAAATTCCTTCGTCGGTTCATTCAAACCTGGACGCTTCTTTGCGAAACCCTGGTTACTCAGAAAACGTCTGGCAGGATTATTTTTTCAACCAAGTGAAACTAAGTAAGTTGTAATTCTCAGTAGTACTAATATAATGATTATTATGGTTGAAGGTTTCGACCACCGTGAAATCTTTGCTGTCAGCTCTCGTGGCGCTTTTACTTCTTCTGCTGTACATATCCGTCGGAGCTCTACTTTTCATGTTCCTCGAGGGCGAGTGGTCGTTTTTCGAAAGTTTTTACTTCTGTTTCATCACCATGACGACGATCGGATTTGGAGATTTAGTCCCGCGTAAGTGTACTGCATAACAAAATTTTATATATTTTTGTCTAACCTTTCCCTATGTATGTATATCAATCCCTGACAATTGACACAGAGCTGTCGTTGGAATTATGTAAATTTAGCATGTAGGCCTTCAAGACATTCAAGACAAAAAGTTTATCTGAATGGCCTGGAAATCACAGGAACTGATTTCGTCTCCAGGTGCTAAGGACGCCTAAATAGCAACTTTCTGGAAAGCTGTCAGTGATCATCCTATAGTGAACGAATTTAAAAAGTTTAGGTCCAACCTATCACAACAGAGGATTTTTAATATGTAATTATTCATTTATTAAATAGGAATAAATTAAATAAATAAATTTCTTTGACCTTCATAATCGCCAAATTAACATATTATGGTTATTACATTACAGAATACATCCCTACCTGACCTCCGTGCAGTAACAGTAGATAATCATACCGGTTTCTATCCAATTCTATTTGAATGAGTTCCGGCGATCATTTACCCTAATCTCTTTGCTTCCTATTGTTAAAATAGCTCTAGATATGAAAATAACAAAGGAATCTAGCAATTAATGTTTTAACGAGGATATAGGTTGTAGGTATACTTAATATCCAACGTATTTTATAAAAAATATTTTATCTCCGTTACTCCTCATTACTTAAAATTTCCCTAATGTTATCATAGAGTTGTTGATTATTTTCTTATTTTGGTTAGTAGGTGCTTAATTGTTCAAATTATTCGTCTGAAGGGTGATTAGATATTTATGTATTGCTACTCGTTCTGCAGAGAAGCCAGAGTACATGCTGCTATGTACCATCTACATCCTGATTGGTCTCGGGATGACCTCGACGATCATCGAAATCGTCCGTAACGAGTACGCCAAGTCCTGGAAGAGGATCCAGGCACTGGCCGAAGCCCTCAGGAAACTTGCTGAAGCCGGCGGCTCCGCTACGGAAATCGCCTCGCTCCAAAATGAGTTAGTCCTTCATATTTTTGCCTAAAATGAGTGTTTTTTCCTGATTCACGTAATGACTCCTTGGACTTGCCCATTTCTTGATACTGCTGCCCACTAGTGAACAGAATTAACGTTCAGCGGGAACATCGCGTTACAAATGGTTGATATCACAAACTCAAATAAGGGTAGGATATTCGATATCCTTCCACTTTTAGTTTTTACGGTTCTGACAACTACCCGTCCCCAATTGTTGAATGTAATACCTCAGGTGTTGACCTGTGCACTATTCAACTAGGCGATCGATTTGAACTTGATTTACAAGCTGATCATCGATAAGAACACTAAAGTACCTACCTACCTAGTACCTACCTGCTACGAACGCTGAAAGGGGAAGTAATCGTGGCGCGGCGGAGGTTCCAAGAGACTAATGTTGATAGGTACTTACCTACATAATGTATAAATAACCATTCTGGAACAAAAACCTATTTATTTTAAGAAAAAGCTATGAAAACCCAATTCGTTTTGATTCGATTAGGGTATAAAAAGATACGGACATTTGCCTACCTTTAACTAAGTAGGTACCTACCTACTATGTAATGAGGATCCATATTTTTCTTATAAATAGGTACGTTTCTTCGTTTTCTTTCGTAGATTCATTCAACGGATAACGATGACCAACAACGGCAAGTCGCCTAAACAATGGGAGAACGCTGTCGACACGATCGTGAGAAACATGTCCAAGCCTAAACTTAAAGAACCTAAAATTGTTCAGATCATCATCTACGAAACATCCGTCTGAATAAACTATTAAATGTAAGAAATTTATAAATTAATGTGTTGTACTTACTTGTGACCCAAAGTTAATGCAATATTTGCGGGATGCTTTGGTTCAATATGCATTTATACTTGTCTGAAGAAATGGTAGGTATGATTACAGAGTGAATATCTCTTTTGTATGTCTTACTAAAATCATACCTACCTACCAACATGAAATGTATGAAATATATTTATATACGAAGCCAAAATGTATAATTACCTACCTACTTAAACATGGTGGACATACAATATTTTTTTGTAAAAAATTAAAAAGTGCTTCTTCATCTCCAAACTTCCTTGTCCGTAGACTTATGGATACTTCTAGCGCCATCTTTGTGGGGGTTCGAAATCAACCAAAAGCACGGACCACGGTAGGTAGGTACGGCCTTTCAAAACTAACTTCTGTTATGGCGGTCACAGACAATTATTTTTTTGGACCTGGGTTACAGCAGGCGGTAACGAGATGGATAGTCTATCGGCAGTGATATATATTATGATCCATGAAAATAAAACCTTCAACGTGTTAATGAGCAGCATGATATTAATGGTAGCCATAATCAGAATATTAGCATTGAAGTTAATCTTTAAATTTGTTGGTGATTAAACTAGGAATTACATTTAACATATCTATGGGCCCTGTAGACCAAAACGTGGAGCTATCAGTGTTGTTTTGTTGTTAAACCTGCTGCCCCGAAATGCGATAGCATTCCTGGCAGCCCCCTCCCCTCCCCTCACAATCATCTCGTACGCAACTTATAGGAATAACGGAGTGACAGTTGAAAACTTGGCTTCCTCTTCTCTGATTCCTCCCAGTGTCGTGAAATATATTCTGCCGCGCCTTGCCTTCAGTTCAAGTGAAAATACGTATTTTTCCCGAGACAGTTGGAGTTTTATGTGTTTGTCGCAAACCAAGTCAAAATGTCCGCAGAGCCCGCAAATCAGACGACGGAATCGGACAGTTTTCTTCTGTCCGTTCTGACGGAAATTTTCACTAGTCCACTCCACGTAGCTTTAGTTGGGGTCATTACCATTCTGATTTACAAAATATTCAAAGCCGACAGATCCCCAACAGTGCCCCGAGTCGTAGAAGAGCCGGCTCTTCCCAAAATGAAAAAGAGAGACTTCACCCACGAAGAACTGAAACCGTATGATGGAAGAGGTCCTGATGGCAGGGTGCTGGTTGCCGTGAACGGGAAAGTTTTCGATGTGACGAAGGGCAAAAAGTACTATGGCCCTGGTAAGTAGTACCGTCAAAGTTTGCAAGATGAAAATTACATAGATGGATATTATTTTCGTAATTTATCAAACCACTTGACGAAACAACCTGTTCGCAATTTATCTTGAAATAGGCAAGTAGTTGACGTCACATCAAGTGAAAGTCGGCTACGATAATAACGAGACTGAAAACAAGTATCTTTCTGATTGTTACCAAACGTTATGGCTTCAGTCTTACACAGTCATTGGGTATGTACCTTAGTAGGCATAATATTCGCTAATCATTCCACCTACTTCAGTGCTGTTTGCTATTTCACGGTGGCCTTATATTTAGTTGCATCCTATCTGTAATTTTATCAACCACTTAATGTGGTGTATGTTGTCATACTTGTCTTACAGTTGGATACGGTGAAAGGGAACTTCATTAAATCGGTACAAACTGGGAATTTGTTGACGCCCTTTTTGAGTTATTTTAGAATTTTTCATGGAACACAAATCCCTTCGAAGGTGTATGCAGAGAATTAACCGAACAAATCCATCCCCTGCGTCTACCTACACGTATTAGGAAGTAATGAATTTCATTGTTACCATAGTAGGTGAGTAGGACCTTGACGGAGCTCGTTCGCTAAAATAATTATACCGAGTCCCAAGACCCTTTTCCAGTTTTTCGGATGCACTCAGAAGTTAGGCTTTTCAACGAAGCCTGAGCGGGAATGCTCTACTTTCTTAGATTGTGAGAGGTTACAGAACAATCCGAAACTGAGCTGTAGAAAAGTCAGGCAGTTGAAAAAATGCATTGCATATTAAAATCGTAGAGGATAAAAAAAGAATAGTAAACGCAATTATGACATCAAATCATGTCTACCATTCCGATTCGAGATGTGTAACATTCATCAGGATTTCGTTCAATTATTAATCTGCTTCGTTGTAGAGCAAGTTATAACGAACTGGGAAGTTTTCTCTAAATAGTTGAGATCAAATCAGCCCTTGGGCCCATTATAAATAATTTTTTCAATATCAATTGGTCTTCGTCAAATGTCAGTTCACTGTATTTATTTAATTAAAACGGTTGTTCCGTCTCTTCAAGCGTGCTGTAATCAGCCTTGAGTAATCAAGACATTGATCAAGAATAAAGAGATTCTTTTGGCGGTAGGTAGGGAAACGAACGCTGGATTGTTGGACCGAAAAGTCATGCCTTGTAGGTTGTAGCTCAACACATAAGTCATCTCGCTGAATAATGCAACTACATACCAACTCACTTTTTTTTCGCGACCGTCTCACTTTATCAGGATTGTTACTGAATCCTTGAGGCCAAGTTATAATCCTAAATTAGAAGATAGGATGGTTAGGTACTCTTCAGGAGGTAGGTAGGTAGGTACCTTGTAAACATGAACATGGTAAGAGGTACAGTACATGTATATTAGGCTGCCAAATAGCAAAACAAGATGATGACAATTTTCGTTATTTAAATTCGAAACAAGTTATTCATGTAGTCGATTCGGTTGCTTGCTGATCGTGGACAGGAAGAATGGTAATCTACCTTATATCGAACGTTACACATACATATATACGGTAGACTAGTAGCCGTTCAAATTCAGTCACTGAATAATTTAACCGAAAAAACTGTTTTGGTCGTGTTGGTCACCTTCGCACAGTGTTGATGACCATTTTTAGCTGGTCTAAATGGTCGTTTTCTTCACGTTTCCGCCTTTTGAATGGATCGTGTTCAGCTCAAATTTGAAACAAGAAAAACGTGTCTGAAAACGTCCACCTCGTTTTCCGAACAATCCTGAGAATTTGGTCGTTATTATTTTAATGACATTCTAATGAAGCTCCGGTCGGGGCTATTGCCTGACGAAGTTCGTTTTCATCATTTTCTACGCGCCATTTCTGTAAACAACTACCTACCTAACTGTTGCGTTCATCAGCATAATCATTTCGGTCAGTGGTGATGACGCGATTCAAAAGACGTAGGTTTCATGGATCTATAACTCCGGTTTTTATTTGACATGGGTTTTATTTCGCGTGATCTAGTTGGTAGGTACCTAATCATGTCCAATTTAGTCGGGGCAGCCAGAATGCCAGCTTGAACTGCTTTGCTTGGTTCAACATAGTTACGTTCCGCAACACTTGAAGTCATTGAATGTTCCTGTCGACCATTAAAATAGAAGGCCAAAAACGCTGCAGATCCCTACACAACTGTTTATTATTTTGTATAGAACACCCTTCTGTTACAGATCACAGCTCTCTGTATAGATCACAGCCCCTCCGTAGTTTAGTACATATTCGCCACTACAAATTAATATCATGCGTTGAATGTTCAAGCAGAGCAGTAGCTAAAATGGCAAAAAGAAACACGAATGGGCTGAAGGAAAATTGTTGATGTGAAGTGAAAAATATTCGGTCCTGGAACCGTGATTCGAACCTCTGATTTTAAGTGTAAGAGCCCGACGCCTAGACCACTCCACCATCTGTGGTACACGTTGCCTGCTCTTCAGGGCAAATTTTATGGCGACATCATAGACCGGACGGTCTCAAAAATTCAGAAGTCAGACTATTTAAAAATGCGATAAAACCCACCTCTAAAAATAAGTTTTACCGAGGTAGGGATACTTTGGGATACTTCAGCCCTTATTTTTCGCCCCTTAAGAGTTGACGCCGAGCTTCGAGGACCAACTAGAGCCCGAACAGGACCCGTATACCGAATTTCGTGAAATGTATAGATAAATTATAAACCGCCGTGTAATAATTTGCAGCGTTTTTTGGTTTATTATTCTGTGAATAATACACCTATGTATTCGCTCAGCAAAAAATTTTATAAAAATTTTTTCTTTTCCGTTTCAAGGTGCGTACATTCCAAAAATGCAATGTCCGTCCGCCGTACGCCGTATCACGTGCACAGGCTTCATTTTCGGTCTAAAAAAATCGTTCTTTCGCACACATGCTCCATTTGGGCCCTAGTTGTGTCCCGAAAGTTTTCAGCCCGATCGGATTATACCCAGGAGTGTTGAGTGAAAATGTGTGTAAAAATAGGTACTTTTTGCGTTTTAGCAACATGTTGGTAACATGAGCTTTTAAGGTATCGTTTTTCATGTTTTTGGGGACGAGAAGACCGAATATGAAGTCGATTTTGACCGAAGAATACAAAATTGAGGTTCTACCAGATGTTCAGCTCCCGAAATTGATTTTTTATGAGGCAAAAATCTGGAAAATCGTCTGAAATCACCATCAATTAGAATAACACTGGAAAAAGTGTCAACAGTTGGATCAAGACGATTAAATGGTGCTACCAATGATCAGAGATAATTTATTAAAAAAAAAAAAAAAACGCTGCAAAGTCCTTGTCACATGGGTTTATTATTCTATTGGACATACCTACAGAAATGTTGGCTGTTCATTAATTGTTTCTTTCATGCGTAATAATCGAAATAGCTACTTCTGATGGTTTCCATTAATTTTGGCCCCCAAAACACAAATTAGGTACTTTCTTTTTTTTTTTTTAACTATTTTTGATCATTGGTAGTGCCATTTAATCGTCCTGAACCACGTCTTGACACTTTTTCCAGTGTTATTATACAAACTGATGGTGATTTCAGACGATTTCCCAGGTTTTTCACTCATAAAAAATCAATTCTGGGAGCTGAACATTTGGTAGAACTCAATTTTCCACTCTTTGGTCAAAATCGACTTCATATTCGGTCTTTTCGTCCCCAAAAACATAGAAAACGATATCTGTCCAATCATGTTACCAATATGTTGCTAAAACGTAAAAAGTACCTATTTTTACACACGTTTTCACTCATAACACCCCTGGGTATATTCCGATCGGGCTGAAAAGTTTCGGGACACAACTAGGGCCCAAATGGAGCATGTGTGCGAAAGAACGATTTTTTTAGACCGAAAATGAAGCCTGTACACGTGATACGGCGGACGGCGTACGGCGGACGGACATTGCATTTTTGGAATCTATGCACCTTGAAACGCAAAAGAAAAAAGTTTGAGGGGGTGTTATAAAAATTTTTTGCTGAGCGAATACATAGGTGTATTATTCACAGAATAATAAACCAAAAGGAGCGTACCTAATTCGTGTTTTGGGGGCCAAAATTGGTGGAAACCACCAGAAATAGCTATTTCAATTATTTTATATGAAAGAAGCAATAAATAAACAGCCAACATCTCTGTAGGTATGTCCAATAGAATAATAAACCCATGTGACAAGGACTTTGCAGCGTTTTGGTTTATTATTCTGTGAATAATACACCTATGTATTCGCTCAGCAAAAAAATTTTATAACACCCCCTCAAACTTTTTTCTTTTACGTTTCAAGGTGCATAGATTCCAAAAATGCAATGTCCGTACGCCGTACGCCGTCCGCCGTATCACGTGTACAGGCTTCATTTTCGGTCTAAAAAAATCGTTCTTTCGCACACATGCTCCATTTGGGCCCTAGTTGTGTCCCGAAACTTTTCAGCCCGATCGGAATATACCCAGGGGTGTTGTGAGTGAAAATGTGTGTAAAAATAGGTACTTTTTGCGTTTTAGCAACATGTTGGTAACATGAGCTTTTGAGGTATCGTTTTCCATGTTTTTGGGGACGAGAAGATCGAATATGAGGTCGATTTTGGCCAAGGAGTGGAAAATTGAGGTTGTACCAGATGTTCAGCTCCCAAAATTGATTTTGTATGAGTCAAAAACCTGCGAAATCGTCTGAAATCACCATCAGTTTGTAGAATAACACTAGAAAAAGTGTCAACACGTGGATCAAGACGATTAAATAGCACTACCAATGATCAAAGTTAATTTGAAAAAAATAAAAAAAGATCGTACCTACCTACCTAATTTGTGTTTTGGGGGCCAAAATTGTTGGAAACCATCAGAAATAGCTATTTCAATTATTTCACATGAAACAAACAATAAATGTACAGCCAACATTTCTGTAGAATAATAAACCCCATGTGACAAGGACTTTGCAGCGTTTTTTATGAGTGAAAAACCTGGGAAATCGTCTGAAATCACCATCAGTTTGTATAATAACACTGGAAAAAGTGTCAAGACGTGGTTCAGGACGATTAAATGGCACTACCAATGATCAAAAATAGTTAAAAAAAAAAAAAAAAAGAGCGTACCTAATTTGTGTTTTGGGGGCCAAAATTAATGGAAACCATCAGAAGTAGCTATTTCGATTATTACGCATGAAAGAAACAATTAATGAACAGCCAACCTTTCTGTAGGTATGTCCAATAGAATAATAAACCCATGTGACAAGGACTTTGCAGCGTTTTTTAAACGTTTTTAAATTGATCTCGAACTTGGTAATTTTTTGAGAGCACCCGGAGCCCAGCCGTTCGTTCACAGTATGGCCCTGAAGTTTTCACCGAAAAGCTTGGTCAACATGATCGTGAATGAAACGTTATGCCTACAGCCCGTATGCTAGGGAACAGCTGATTATAATCAATTATGGCTGTATGAAATCGAATTGGTTGTTTTGCGATATTATTTCATTTTTTCACTTGATCAAACGCTATTCTTCGTGAATAACAACTATGAATTCTTGAATCCGCCACATGTTTATGAAACTGTAATTACCCCGCCGGCTCACTCCTTTAGAGCAGCTTTCCTGGGGGAAGCACGAGGGTAGATATATTATTGACCACAGAAAACGGTGATCTATGCAGAGCAGCGTTTTTGAAATTTGGTATCAACATTGCCGTATCATTAGTTACGTTTTTATATATGTAATTTTATTACTCTATCGTGATACGTTATTTTGTGTCAAAACGAAACTGTAAACTAGATTTATAATTGTGTTGATAAACAGTCATTAGGTACTCGTTTTAGAAAAGTCCTCTGTAAAGATCGTTTTCATTTTTTGACTAGGTACCTAGTTAATCAAGGTACCGACCAAGTTAATCGTTGGTGCTCTGCGTGAAAAATAAATTCGGCGATCTTGGGTTGATTCGACAAGTTTTACTGCAAAACGGGTGACGATTTACGAGCGACAAATAAAAAAAACCGCAAGTCATTCATCGGGACTCCGTAGTCTGGCTCGACGAAGGTCGTCAGTCCATGAAGGATCCCCCTTCTTCCATCCAGAAGCAATTACGGCCGCATGATGAGAATGACTTACAAATTAAACCCTAATGACGACATCCAGTGTTGAAGTATTGAATTGAACTTAATGTGAATAAACCACTGTTGAGTATTGACATAGGCGTAACGTGCGGTACCGGAGGACCAGTAATCGATACTGGTATCGAAAGAAATGTTTGATACTACTCAACTATCGAAAGAAAATATTCGATACTGATAAATGCTAAAATGAGTACTTTTGTTAGTTTTTCGAGTGGGCAAGTAAAAATTGACAAACAGCTGTCAGTCTAATAACTTATCACTATTCTTTATTGAAGTGTTGAAGAAGCATTTACGTGCAAGAACAATATGATTTGCTTGATGAAATGTAAAAATATTCAAAAATACCTTACGTTGAATAAGAAATATGTGGAATGTTTTCGTAAAATGAATAGATAGTTACCCTTTATATTTGAATAGTGGATGTATAGACCTACTTGGTGCTAGGGTACTCTTAGAGGCACTGGAATTACCTATATCTTTAGGTGTACTAATTTCAGTGTCTCTAGGTACGCTCTTGTCTGCAACTGCTCAACCTGACCACCTCTCAGCGAATATCACATAATAAACTCCCTCGATAATATATCGAAAGAAATATTCGATATTACCTATGTTTTAATTTATTATCGTTCATTTTGCATCTGAATACTTTTTCCGGGACTGTAGAAAGTACTCGATACCAGTGCTTGTATCGAAAGAAAAATTCAATACCCAGAACACATGGTATCGAAAAAAATATTCGATACTTATATCGATAGATATCGCACGTAGGCCCTCTTGTCGCTGCTGCTGTGTGTATACAACCTATAAAAATATCCTCCACTTGATTCTGTCGCTCTTATCTATGTCTTTTACTTCATCTCTTGCAACTGTTGTGTTGGATTACCTTAGCCCATACCTGGACGACCCAGCAGCTCGTGCCTTATCTGTTGTTTAGGAGGTTAGATGAATTCATTTAAATGCGCGTGGTACATATTGCGCTTTGCTTCTAAAATTCTTCCCTAAACTAAATTCAAAATTTCGATTACATAACCAATTTCATGTTTATGAGTAAGTACATTTATAATTGAGCTTAGGTACATTTTTCATGAGTAATTATTGTTTCTTCTTATATTCAACAGCAGTAAGTTTTTCGTCGCTTTGCCAGTCAAGTTCATCAAATCAAATCATCTAAATAATATTCTAAATGCTTTCGTGTACCCATCTTCTCTTCTCATGAGCCTGTACCACGTAAGCGATAGTAGTTAGTTTTCCAGTCATTATTGAGGGTCTAACGTTATTTCTTACGCAAGAAAACATCCTCGATAAACGAAAAGGTCAATTTTTGTCGCTGCGGTAGGGAAAAATGAGATATAGGTATGTAGGAAGTAACAAGTTGATTTATTTATTTTAACCGATTTTTTAAATGTTTGTCCAGCGATTATTGCGAAACCACTGGTCCGATTTCGATGAATCTTTTTTCAAATGAAAGAGAATTTGAGGTGTCGTACTAGGCTATTTATACTCTTCGAGTTCTGGTGCTTTGACAGACATTGCACGATTTGGCGACAGAAACCAGCGTGGAAAGACTGTGGGTGCCGCAGTGATGATGGTTTCAGTAGGTACTTGATAGCTTGAGACATATTACTGGGCTAGCATCAAGTCAGTATGCATTGTCATTAGCTTTGTTCGCACGGCCTTTTTCTAATGGTTAGCTGACTCCTAGAAAACCATAAGAAACCATCCGTGATCCAATACCGTGTTAATTAGCTTCTGGGAAGGGTTTGCGTTTGATAATAGATGAGAATCGAGAAGGCGATGCATTGTCAGCTTCTCGTCCGCCCTTTCTTCTGTGTACCTACTGGAATGGCGATCAGAAAACTGGCTTTGGATAGTCAGGAAAACACTGCCGGCAGCTGGTCATGGATACCATACAGTCAGAAAAGAGTCTAGAATCACTGCAAACGGCCAAACGCCTTTCTGACCGTCAGATAACTCTCAGATTGATGGTCACTGCGAACAAAACCATTTCATATCCATTGCTTTTTCTTCTTTTTTTTCATACCTATTATGTTAGTTGGAATTAGGCACTGACTTCAAAAATGTAGCATCGACTTTGAATAAACAGCATTTTTTTAGCATAAAATTTTTTACTTTTTAGTAGGTAATACCTATACACTTTCTTTGAAGTTGGTTTTTAATTTTTTTTTTAAATATCTTACTGCAATTTGGTTCACATAGTGCAGCATTAGGTTTGTTCGCAGTGACCATCAGGAAGACTAGACGGACCGCCACCGTCTTCACCTGACCTCCACGTGGAGCGCTATATTCGACCCTCGCATATTACCATTCTGTTTTCTTGTTCTGTTTACTGTATAGTCTGTATTATAATATAAAAGAAAAAATGCAACGCACAGGGACAAAATACTCCATGTTGAAGCTAATTACTTAGGGAGGTAGGGATTTGAAGTAGAAAAAATTAGAACAGTCGTTGGGTATTCAAAAAACTAGGTACCTATTTAAAAAAAGGTGTTAGGTATTTTTAAAAAAGCGCTCGTTTCAATCAAACAAATGCTTGCAGTCAGTGCTTCAAGTGGCAGTCAGGAGAAGGCGGTGGTGACGGATACCGTTTTGTCTAGTGTCATGAAGGTGTTGGACCATTAGCAGTGATTCTCGGACTGTATAGTATCCATGACCGGCTGTTTTCCTGGCTGACCTAAGTCAGTTTTATTATCGTCATTCCATTACACAGGAAATAGGGCCGACGAGAAACTCCCCAACCAATCCCCAATCCCAACCATTATCTCTAACTCAAGATGGTGATTTCTTATAGTTTTCTAGGAGTCAACTATCTGTTGGAAACAGCCATTGCGAAAAACCCATTATGCTTTGTTATGCGTGAATATCTCACATAAATGCACCTTCCAGAAATCCATAATATCTATCAAGACTATCATAGAGGAAAATGAAAAGTCGAATAACAGTCTTACACATTATCCTCCTTTCTAAAAAACTGTCCGTAATCACACCAAGGTCATAAAGCTGCAGCTATGGCGGATACAGGAAATTGAGTAGAAATACACATTTCTGTTTGAATTCTGTTATATATGACCTCATAAATCTAAATAACTCATTGAAACCATGTCCTGGAAGACTGGAAGTTAGGTTACAGAAGAAATAGCTGATTACTACATCGTAATCATTGAATGTTACTATACAAATTGGTTCCTGTCACTTCCCAATGCTCTCATTACTGAGAGCGCTTAAAGTCGAGGAAAAACGAATTCTAAATTCAGCAGTGAGTGTTGTCCATCATTTTTGCATACAGTGCTTACCTTATTCAAACTTCACCGCCACCTTGAAGAATTCGATACCTCCTCCTTGATGTGATGGATAATAGCTTTGTTGGTGCAGTCCCTCAGAGCTTGTTCAGAGCAACCCGGGCATGCGCAGTAAGGGTGAGGCAGAGATTCGCTGTTCGTGCAGACCCAGGGCGAGCTCCGAGCTAAGTGGTCCGGTGTTCGGGCTGTCCCGGGGCAGATGATTCGGTTTTCGCGTTGGCCACAGGGCTTCCTGCGAGCTGCTCTGAGCAAGCCCTCCCCCGCCCTACGAGAAGACCAGGGGCAGCTGAGCACTGCTCTTCCGCGCATGCACCCTCGACCCGTTCGAGCTGCCCGTGCTCGGAACAAGCTCCAGGCTCACCCTGCTCCGAGCGAGCGTGTTCAGAGCTCACCCTACACCAAGCCAGTTCGGTTCAAGCGAAAACTGAACTTGCTCGGAGCTAGCCCCAAGGGGACAGCACGAACAAAGCTAATACAGTTCCTGGTTACGAATAATTCAACTTCTAGGGTATACTCCCGTTTTTTCTAGTTTAAGAAATGATGTGCCTGTTGTTCAGTAATTTATTATAAATTCTGTTGGTATGTAGCTACCTGCGCTTTAAAAAACGTACTATTTATTGTTCGTTCTTACTGACACTTCGTTCTGACTGAGTACTTACTGACACTCTGACAGAAGTACCTACCTGTGTAATGAAATTCGAAATAATTGAAGACCGCGGCCGAAAAACCGTCTGTTACATTTTTGAAATTTTACAGGAGAGCCAAAAAACTATTGAGAAACCTTTCGATCCGAGAATCGGTGGCTCTCATGTAACATAGACTTCTTTTCGCCAATTAAATTCCAATCTAACCAAAACGGTAAAATATTCTGCGAATATCACATTACAGAGCTGTTCTTGATAGTAACCACATTGGATATTATTACGCAATGGCTTATGGAAATCTGTGCTGCAAATTATTACGCAACGGCTTATTATAGATACTTGGCCGTGCTGTATAAGAATAGTTTTTCATAGGTAGGTATATACCTAACTGTATTATTTTCTTCCCAGCAATACTGAGCTAGAAAAATATCATAGAACCCAATCTTTAAATTTGATGGTACGTGACTTCGATTTGTTAAGTCTATCCACATCATTGTCTGATAGTTTCAACGAGGAATCCATTTTTCACGAATCCGCGCACAGAAATCCGTAATTTCACACACAAAAAAAATCCGACTACACACAGGAAAAACGACGACAACGGTGAATGACGCTGCGCTAGCTACCTAGCAACAGTGAAGGCACTGTAACATTTTAGATTGTTTTTCTTGCTAATCGCGGACCTCGTTTCTTGCTATTTTCGTCGTCATGACGTCCACCACATGTGACAAAATTAGGGTTTTTGTTTTCCTAATTGATAGAGGAGATCCTAACGAATCGTTTGATACCAGTAACTCATTTTCGAAAAAAATGTAACATAGACGGTTTTTCGGCCGCGGTCTTCAATAAATTGTATCTCGCTGATGTCAAATCTTGTTTTCTAGTGTTTTTCGGTACGGCGAATCGAACCGTTTTATAAATAGTATCCGATTGAAAGTAAAGGTTACGTGTGCCAACCACGGGGTAAACAAGGGAGGTATGCATCTCTGATGGTCGTAGTTGGAGCTAATTGACCCATTTGCCTGTCATGAATCAATGGCTGATGGAGATGTATGGGTGGGGAGAGGGTCCTTGTCAACGTATCTTCCAGCGCTGTTGAGTCCGAATTCTTTTTTCGCCAGCCTCGACCCACCCGACCTAATGAGGTTCGCAGTTAGTAATTCAAGGTTCGGAAAAGACGTTACCAGCAAAAGTCGTTGGTCCTCGTGTGTTGAAATCACTGTTTAGAGATGAGTTGAACAGGTGTTCTAAAGATCTGTGTATTGCATTACAGTAGTTGGTTAAATTCAGTTAGAAACAAGAGAATTCGTCGGTACCTCCAAATTCTTGATAAGACGAATAGAATTATCTTACCCAATTAACTTGTTCGGACGACTTTACCAGTAGTGGGGGTTGAACCCCAGTCTCTGCCAAGTTATGTTGCTTGCTTTCTATTTTTCATTCATTTTGCATCATATGGGAATGGTGAAAAGTATCAATTTGTTAATTTTTTAAAAAGTATCATGTTTTCCGATAATTTAAAATAAAAACGTATCGGAGTACCTATCGAAACTAAATGTCGAGTATCGGAAACCGGTTTTTTTCTTACCTACCAAAAAAAGTATGTTGAGTGCTGTCGTATGGATATTATACTAACAAACTTGGCCATGACCATGGAAGTAGGAATAGAAGTAGCGATTCCATTATCTTCCTACTTCCATGACCAGGGCATACAAACATGTAAGTAGGATCGTACTTCCATGCAACAGTGTGGAGAAACCTGGGGGCCTATTCACTAAAATAGACAGTGGAAAGAGATTATCTATTTTGAAAATCTCCCGCGAGAGATAGTCTCCCCCGGGAAGACAGTCTCTTCCAATGTCTCCCCGGTTCGTCTATTTTACTGAATAGCTCCAGAGACCTTGAGAAAGAGATATGGATCCTAATACACGAAAATGCCATAGTATCCATGAAGTGCAAGATGTTCGTGCCCCCGGGAGTTCAATTCCTTAATAATGAACGCATTTCTTAATACCTATTCAATGGGTACCTACCTACCTCAATCCATACTTGGACGTTTTTACTCACGAATCGGATACAAGTTTAAATGAAATTGAAAAAAGTCTCAATTATGAACAGAAAAAGTCGAATTAGGGGGCTTTTAATGCTTGTGTTATATCTACACCTAATGAACCTCTTAGGTAGGTAGGTACCTACCTCAACCCGTACTTGGACGTTTTTACTCATGAATCAATGATTATGTATATATTTTTTAATTTAAATTGACTTACCTTTATGAAATGAAAGAATACACGATCAAAAGTACCGATGTGGTTGTGGATGAAGGAGGATATTACACGGATGAAGGAGGATATTACACGATCACTGTGAAACAAACGAGAAATAGACTCTCTCTTTCGAGGGAAGACACCTAATTAGGTGTCTCTCTGAAAGAGATCGAGAATGCCAAGATGGCCGCCAACTCTCTCTTTGAAAAGTTACTGAATAACCCTGTCATGGATACTATCAAAATCTATTTGGCCCAAAGAGAGAGTCGGACCTGAAAGAGATGTCTCTTTGGCTTAGTGAATAGGCCCCCTGTTTTTACGAACTAAATTACTCGCGATGAAATGTTACAATTTTTGTACCTGTTTTTATTGATTTTTATATCATCAGCTTGAAAACCTGCCTAGGTCACCACGGTGACGTAAAGTTATCTATTAAAAGTTGAAGGTTCATTGGTTATATTTTCAGAATTTCAAGGCTTAGGATCTGTTAGTAGGCCCAGAAATTTTGAATATCTGGTATTTCTTCAAATTAACCCCCTCCATTTCCCAGCAAATAATGCAATTTTCAAAGAAAAAAATAGACTCGAAGGTTGCTTCTGAAAGAAAAGTATCGATACTTTAAAATATCGATACATTTAGAAGTATCTAAATGTATAGCTAGCGTCATGTTATAGGCAATGGGGAACTTCACGCGTTCGAATTTATTTATTGAATTACATCATCGGATTCAGGACCCTTGAAATCCTCCTTCATGGCATCGTTTTCAACTTGAAATTGCATATAGCTATATAAGGTACGGAGCTGGATGGACCGTAGGGTCCTTCCCAGATGAGTGGACGCTTTTTGAATCAAAACCTGGTTCTGTTTTGTTGATTACATTACACTACTTACATCTAAAAAATTGATCTTCCGCTTCACGGAAAACCATGGAACCATGGATATGTTCTGTGGCTAGATTTTGATAGAGTGAATTTTGAAAGCTTTTCAACGATTAGTTAACGGTTTTCGTGGTATGCCAACTAACGGAGTTACAATACCCTAACTACGGAGTGGTTATACGTGAAAAATCGTTAAAAGTGACTAGGTAGCACAAAATGTCGGGTCGCAAAATTACGTCTGACCCCAGGAGAAACACAGTCAGTGTTAAATGAAGACAAATATTCGTACACGTTCTATCTGTATACACAGTATAATATATCTTCGTATGTTAATGTTTCAAAAATCGGTTTATTAATTATGTGGGTTTAGCCTTGAAGTACGTACTTGAGCATAATTGCAATAGTTGATTGCCCACTCTAATGGCTCTTGATAGAGAGTTCCCAACTATCCGGTCGACGAGCCAGATAACGTTGATGGTAGGATGTTCCTATCGAACAACTCTATTCCGAGCTTCGTTAATTCTCATGGGTTAGGTACAATTGGTCATTCGGTATTTCCGAACCCTGAAACGTTAGAGATAGTCACGTTCTTCAAACTTTGTGTACCTATGTATGTAGTATGATTGCGAATCATGTTTGAATCCAGAATTTAGGGTGCATGTTTGAATTTTATGGACAATCCAGTGGTTTTGTGTCCACTTTTCTACAGTTCTGGGAGGGGTACTTGCTGTTCATGCCCAATCCGTTCTGTTCATCGAGAGAATATGGGCACATGTCCAAGGAATGCCAAGGGCACCTGGACTTGCATGGGGCTTACGAGATATTCCAGGCTAATTATACCGGCAACAGTCGACATCTCGATTAACGAGAAAGAAATCTATGCGCATCAAAAACGCTGGTCAGCCGAAAGAGCTCGATTCTCTCCATGCCGAAAACAATGATCCACGAGCCATCTGGAACCCAACCCTCACTTGGTACATATACCTGTAGGGATTTGCACATTCGTAGGTCAGCGGTCTTCTTCTGTTCTTCCTCCCACATTCTCGTACGTCACAGCCAAAGTGAAATTGCTCAGTGATCCTAATATTCAAACGATGATCATAAGGAAGAGCGCCCCGGTTGTGAGCCGATGTGGAACGAGTCCGGTCTTCCTCATTTTGCCCAGTAGGAGAAACTCCAGTTTTCATTATCGTGTTCTATGCAATGACATATTTCCCGTTGTAGCGTTCAAATATATTTCTATCCGCTCAAGAAGTATTTTCAATATAACGATAATATATTTGTGTACCGGCTGCTGATTTCCCCGGTCAACGATCAGTTGGTTTTGTAGGTTGTTGGATCTCCCAATGCATCAGTTAAGTTCCTACATCCTCACGCTTATGATGATCCAGTGATTGTTCGATGAATTATTAATCAATCATTCATTATTGAAAGTATCCTTTTAAATGTAGCATAACTACAAATCCCAGTTTCTCTAGTGCCCACCTTGGTATTTGCACAGTGAGCGTTCATCTTCATTTCTGGATGCATCCATGCCAACTGTCCCATTATTTTGGGGACTTTAAATTAGTTCTTAAATCCATACATTATTGCGATGACTTATTCCCACACTATTTCGCGTAGATGTACCTCTCAGTTTTTATAAGCAGGTACGTTCTAACGGTTATGGATGCTCTCATCTGTACCTAGATAGTCATATACGGAGTGTTTTCTATTAAAGAGATATCGTGAAGTAAAGATTTTATGTAGTCAGCGAAAGCTCATGTCGTTCTGGCCTTGAGTCGTCAGTGGAGTTGGTGGCTCATGTTCTGATGATAGCCCCATAGCTGCAGACTCCGTCATCCTGAATCATATCCACCTTTAGAATCTCCTCCATCGCTGTTATTTCCTGGTTAATTTTCTCTGCATACTGTTCTTTTTTTCCCGATATAGTTCATTGCTCGAGCGTGGGAGAATTAATCCTCCCTCGTCTCCTTTGTGCCATGAGGAAATGTGTTGTTCAATCACTGCGGTCTTTTCCTGTGGGAATAACTGTTTATGTGAAGTTTTCTCCTTAATTCGGCGGGTTGGATTCAGTGAGATTTGGTTTCAGTGAGAGTTCATGCAGACTTCTGAGAGGTGGTTCGTTATACAAGGGAAAAGAGCCCCGAGTATTATGGTGAACTGCTCATGCATCGGAATTTGTTTCGGGGTGCAGTTCATTCTTCGTACGAATAGTAACTCTGTCAACGAGCAAGGGACGCGTTGTCATAGATTGAACGTCACTAGGGTTAGCGTCTGTCGCATGGGCGGCGTGAACTCTCTGGTTTGTCCTTATGGATGACCTGACGACGAGATACCTACTTGATAATTACATAGAGCCTGGAATATGTAAAACAATTGACCTTGTACGTTCTGAAAAAATGAAAATATATGCAAATGTATGTAAATATCGTTTTTAAATACAAAATATTCACTATATCGATTAAAAAACTTGCTGAGAAGATTAATTCCATCAGGATACACATTTTAATGAAGTTTTAGGTTGGTACCTATTTAAATGTTGACAAATTGTAGCATTATTATCCGTTATTCCAAATTTTCTGTCGTTGAACATCGTCTTCTCTCAGATAAAATCAAATAACGTAGAACGTTCTATATCACAAGACTGTAGGTAAATATTTTAGTGCAGGTATGTATTCTATCGACAGATTTGACATAACTGCTTTTATAATTTTTGATATCTCGACGATGGTTGTCCATTCACGGTTCCTCTGAAATACTGCTGACATCTAAATAATTATATTATAGAAGGGTGAGTAGCTGACTTCTCACGGCTAAATGCCGTGACAGTCTCCTCTTTACTTGAGCCTAGATGAATATTTTAACCAGGAAGGTCATACCAACTTGTACTGGGTATATATTTTGCTTCTCCACTACCGAAGGTAGGAAAGCTTTGTATTCTTGCAAAAGTCAAAAAAGTGTTTGTTTTCCAAAATGAAAATTTCAACTCGCATTTTACGTTTCGAACGTCAAGGAACTTTGATTCCGTTTCTGTCTGTCTGTGTTCCTTGCCTCGGGCAAAACTATACAAAGTAATGGTTGTAATGAGTTGAAATTCGGTGGGTAGGCGCGGTTTTGAACACAGAGGTGCCATATCAAATGCATTTAAAAAAATTACTGTAACTTTCGTCTGCGCACGCACAAACGTGAAATCCTTGTAAAGCTCATAACCACCCTAGAATTGGTTAAGTAGAGCTGAACGTTGGAAGGTAGAAGCAGAATGCGCATGCGCAAACAGGACGAAATATTTGCCAATTCCTTGTAACGCCCATAACCACCCGAAAAAAAGTTGTAGTGAGTTGAAATTTGGAGAGTTGTAGCACAGATTGCCCCATATCAATCATTAGAAAAGTACTGTAACTTTCGTCTGTGCCTGCGCCAACGTGAAATCCTTCTAGAGCCCACAACTACCTTGGAAGTTGTCATGAAGCGATGAGGTTTGAGGTTAGGTGGAGGTTGGGCCATAGAGGAGGAGGCCTTGTTAAAATCATTGAAGTGCGGTATGTAACTTTCGTCTGCCCATGCACAAACCTGAAATCCTAGTAGAGCCCATAACTACCCTAGAGAACGACATGTATTTGGATTTATCTGTCAATTTTGATTCGTTTTACTCATTTGTTTCAGTATAAAATCTTTTATTTAACTTGATTCAACACTTTTGAAATATTTATTCTTCAAGTGGTTTGATACGACAAAATATTCAGAACTCTTATATGAATGCCTATTCCATCCTACTATTTCGTCATTTTTGAACCTCTCAGTTTCAAATCTATACGCGTCAGTTCTCTATCTATCCACCGAATGGACCCACCAACTAAATAATATGCGTCCATGTTACATAGGTGAGGAAGCTGTGCTGCATATTCAACTTGGCAGACGTTTTTTAAGTTTCTTTCTCGTGCGCCAACCACTTTTTTGACAGTTGCTTGGAAAAAATATGACAGTACATGCGATTTTCGCAAAAATCCCGGGAAATGAAAATATAAGCAAATTAGAATTTGAAATTTTTAGCTCAAATAGGCTGGAAACACTTCAGAACGTCTAAATAGATAGGTATAACTAATAAAAACTACTTGTTTAGGCAGATATGCAAAATTCCAGGCTCTGGTGATTATATTGGGGTTTTTCACTGATTCCAACATCATAGAATGGCGCTAGTCCGCATTTATTTTACCTTGTTCCTGTATTTCGTCACCGGTGAAGAACGCAATAATTACTCAATACCTAATACTTGCCTAAGTTGTGATTTTATATGTATATATACACAATCTTGCATCACAATCTTGCATCTTGAAGAGCTCACCAAAAAGGTGTTCCTGGCTAAAACCCCACTTGCAAGAGAAGAGAAATGTGGTTTCCAAGTCTACCTAGTGCGAGGTGTAGCCAAAATCAAAGATGACTTCAATTAACCTCCTATAAATTGGGGTTCGTAAACCAGTCTAGCAGAAAAACTGAAATAGTGGGGAAGAATTCAGGAAATTTTCAATAATTCATGAACTGGGATGGGTTGATAGAGCTAAATCTGTTACAGTTAGTACCAGTTACCCACAAGTCACAGTTATTTTTAACTCCCGACTTTTTTTTTTTTTTTTTTGGAGCGAACTTCTACCTCCATGTGTTGCTACAATAATTTATTCAAGGACGCAATACCAGGTCCGGTGCTCCCGAAATACATGAAATTTAGAAGATTCACGTCAATGGGAGGTTGAACGCCTTTGAATTTCAATCGCACTTCCTCCCCAGTTCGTAGCTACAAGTTCATTTAAGAAGTTCAAGAACTGAGCGCAGAGACAGCTTCAGGGCCAAACATTATTGACACTCTCTGTCTCAAATACATTGGCGTCGATTTAGCTTTTCTCGTACTCCACAACCATTCATTGGCGTTTTAAACATCATAATATATTATGGCCTACAAGAAAATTTATTCTAGGAAGCTGTTGAGCCTCTCAAAACTTTTCTAGTGCTGTTGTTTCGTTTTTCAGTTTTAGGCACGTATCATGAAGTGCCACATTATTTACGCCACTCTGATAAGAGGATGTTCAAATATTTTTAGAACGCCTTGATTGTGCGCATCTACCACGTTATGTACCTATCCATTGCAATTTTTTCTTTATTTCGAACATCAGCACCACCTAATTTCTAGTCATGTATGTTGTGATTTCTGAAACTAGTACCTTCCTATTACCTAGGAAAGAGTTTAGTAACGTGTCAGTTTTGGAAACATTCAAAACACGCTACAAATTATTATACAAAGGTTCCTGTATAGTTACTCCTTCTGCGTAGATCACTGTTTTCTGTGGTCAATACCAACCCCCGTGCTCCACCCAGGAAAGCACTACATCGAGTACTGGAGCTAGTCGGGCAATTACAATGAAATAATATACGGAGGATTCAAGAGTTCTATCATTAATTATTTGTTGTTATTCATGAAGCATAACGTTTGTTCAAGTTAAAAAATTTATCTGCTATCTACAAAATCCAAAATTCTTCCAGTGAAATTATATCACAGAACAACCCACTCGATTTCATACAGCCAAGCATGATTACAAGCAGGTGTTCCCTCAATGATATCTGGGCCGGATTCACCGTTTCATTCATGGTCATGTTGACGAATCATTTTGGTGCAAACGAATGACTGTACGTACAATGCTCCGGGTGGTCTCAAAAAATTCTCAAGTTCGATATCAATTTAAAAACGTTGAAAAAACCATACTCTTCTATTGAAAGTTTTCGAGCTAAGGAGTTCTGAAAATTTCACCACCTATTTTTCGCCCCGAAAAATGACTGACAGTAACGCCGAGCTTCGCGGACCAACTAGGCCCCAGATGGGTCCTACAAACCAAATTTTATTAATTTGGTTGACTAAGGAAATTGCGAAGTACAGCGTACGTTGGAAGGACAGAAATTTTGGTTTATTATTCTCAGTAATGAACCTTCGGAATCGAGCATGAAATTTTAAAAAAAATTAACCCTTCCCCCTCCCCCCTCAAAATTTTATGGTTTCCGTTTCAGGGTACCAAATTAAATACCAAAATTTCTGGCCGTACTACGTACGCACTTCCCTTAGTTACCATGAACCAAAATTAATGAAATTTGGTTTGTATGTCCCGTTTGGGGTCTAGTTGGTCCGCGAAGCTCGGCGTTACAGTCAGTCATCTCTAAAGGGGTGAAAAGTAGGGGTTGAAGTTTTCAGAACGCCGTAGCTCGAAAACTTTTAATTGGTGGTTTTTTTAAGTTTTTAAATTGATTTCGAACTAAAGAATTTTTTGAGACCACCCGGAGCATTGTACGTCCGGCCGTTCGTTTGCACCGAAAAGCTTTAACATGATCGTGAATGGAACGGTATAAATCCAGCCCGGACATCATTGAAAGGGAACATCCATTTATAATCACGGATGAAGTAGAGTTGGTTGTTCTGTGATATTATTTCATTTGAAGAATGACGGCTCTTTTGGATTTTGTTGATAGGTAGTTATGTAACTTGAACAATCGTTATGCTTCATAAATAACAACATAATAAATATAATGATTATCAATTATTGAATATTATTGAATCCCGCTCATTTGTATGAAACTGTAATTCCCGGGCCGGCTCCAGTACTCAATGTAGGGCTTTCCTGGGGCGAGCTCGAGGGTAGGTATTGACCACAGAAAACAGTGATCTACGCAGAAGGGGCATCTATACAGGTAAATAATAAACCGGTTTGTAATAATTTTCACCTCGAATCCCATGCTGGATTCGAAAGGTTCGCTATTGAAAATAATAATCCAGTACTACTTACATAATGATTCTTTGATCATTCTTTAGAATCTTGGTACTCAGCAATTCATTATTTGTGTTTCATTTGCAGGTGGCCCCTATTCCGCGTTTGCAGGGAAAGATGCCTCAAGAGGCCTCGCCACGTTCGATGTGGATGGGGGTAAGGACGTATACGATGACCTGAGCGATTTGAACTCTTTCGAAATGGACTCTATCAAAGAGTGGGAGATGCAATTTACAGGTGAAAAACAACTTGTGTAATTATGTTATTATCTCATAATAATGTTCAGCGCTTAGAACGCCATTAAAGTTCCTGACATGCAGCATCGCTATAAGAGCGAATTTCCAAAGAAATATTGGTGCTGTTGTGTGAAAAGATGATATAGCGAGAAACCATACACCTTTCCTTATAATACCGCCGTTTTTAACGATTGTTGCCCCCCATGAAAACTAATTTGACCCACTCTTTTTCGAGAAAAATATTTTTGTCATCGAAATAGTCCCTTCGTCGTGAGTCACCATCTCACACAACGTCAGGCGAATTTATATTGATTTTAGCCCTTAATACAAATTTTTGGCCCTCCCAAAAATCCAGATTTGATGCATATTCACTTCCAATGATTTTTAAATGAGGTAATTATTCGCAATTTTAGCCGTTTTTACCGGTTTTTGACCCCTAAAAACTCAAATTTCACCCCCTTAGAATTTTCGAAAATTGCTCATCATCGAACTCGTCCTTCTGTTTGTCAGTGCGAACATTTTGGCCAAATTTGGAGTTTTTATCGTGTACCCAAGATCAGATGTCGTCTGGAGTTACATAAATATATATATATATATATAAATTTTAGTTAAAATCTAGGGATGAATTCAGGATGCTCTGAAACGGATTGCCTATAAACAATTTCAAAAATTCATGGTCTGAAAATTTTGGACCCAGTGCATTATCTTTATTTTCTTCGAAAATTCGCTGAACGATGGGAGAAGCAGAAAAATAGTAGTGCTATCATATATCACTACGTGCTGATGGTGGCAACTAGAAGAACCAAATACGAGCGCTTCAGTTCGAGTTTTAGGGAATCGTTGGTTTGAACAAAATTAAGTCTTCCTTCATTTTGAAGATAACCCCTTGGGTAATGAGCTGCACGCATTTTGGTTTATTATTTTCAATAATGAACCATTGGAATCGAGCAAGAAAAAAAAAATTCTAACCCCCCTCTTGATGGTTTACGTTTCAAGATATGTAGAATCCGAAAATGCAATAAAAATATTTCTGTCTGTACGCCGTACGGGCCACTTTTCTTAGTTACCATGAATAAAAATTGATGAAATTCGGGTTATAGGTTCTGTTCGGGGTCTAGTTGGTCCTCGAAGCTCGACGTTACTGTCAGTCATCTTAAGGGGTTCAAAATAGGGTTGAAATTCTCAGAACGCCGTAGCTCGAAAACTTTTCTATATTATTTCATTTGATAAGTGATGGACTATTGGATTTTGTTGGTAGGTACTTGTGAAACTTGAACAAACGTTGAAGTATTATTGATGGGTAAATTATTACACAACGGTTCATCTACCAAGAAGAGGCTGGATTTCGTTGATCGGTACTTTTGCAACTTGAACAACCGTTGAAGTATTATTGGTGGGCAACTTATTACACAACGGTTCATTATAGGTATTGACCACAGAAAACAGTGATCTACGCAGAAGGGGCATCTATTTCACTCCACATCAACAATTTTCCTTTAGAACTTCGTTATTTGCGTTTCTTTTTGCCGCTTTAGTTACTGTTTGTCATCGGCTGTATTATTTTAGCAACATTTAACTCGTGATTTAGGTAGGTACCTAGTAACGAGTACGGGGTTAGGTACTAACCTACGGAGGATCTGCGATCCACATAATATGCACAGAGTAGTACATATTATATTATAATGACGGGTTATCTATACAGAGAGCTGTGATCAGTAACAGAAGGGTATTCTGTACATATTAATAAACCGTTGTGCAGGGATTTGCCGCGTTTTCAGTTTGTCGGTATCACGTGAACTGATGTGACCACAAGCGATGGGGCTCGCTAAGTTTGGTTTCTAGGAGCGCCACTGTATACCTTCCCGAAGGGATTCTGTGATTTAATAGTGTTATCTAATATAAATATAATTCGAGCTCGCCATTTAACTTCCAGTGAATGTTTTCAGTCAGATGTTTGTCAAATGCCTATTTATGCCTGTACTGATGCAGATAGAGGTCCCACAATCCCTGCTTGAGAAGTCAGGGGTAATGTGATAAGTACACAAAGATGTTTTCAAAAATTTCACTTTTGAGATAAATGGGTCTTTGGATCAAGTTCTTTTGAAGAGATTCAGGCTCTTATTGCTTGGAACACTAAAAATTGCCAAAAAGGAAAGATCGGTAGGGCTACTTTAGTGTTCCTGGGAGTTGTAGGATAATTCGAACTCAAATAAGTAAGATAATTAGGGAATCGTATAATTGATGAAAAATTGTCGACACCTTTTGCTCCTGTGTTTATGGTACTCCTGTCCCTAGACGTTTTTTAGTAAGTAGAATCGAATGGCGTTGTCTGAAGCTGATATCATTGATAAAAACGGAGTTACCCACGGTTACCGCTTTTGTGGGAATCTCCAATAGAAACGAGTTATGTGCGTACATACACCATACCCACAATGATCAGCTGGCTAAAAATTGCTTTGCTCTAACCACCCAAACGCCTCATGTGATTATTGCTTGGCCGGTTTTTTCAGATCACCCTTTGCAGTTGTTGACCCTTTCTCCATATATTATATTAGCATTTTCACATAATATTAATAATTAAAAACTATTTAAAATGAAGGTGTTGTTGTACTGCATGCCCCTTGGGTTGGTGTACTTATAGGGGTTAGGATTGGTGGTTCATGTATCCATGAACAACGACACCCAACGCGTATTTGGCCTAACGCTGGCAGCTTTGCATCACCGTATGTGAATTGAAGCCATTGGAACCAAAAGGGATACAAAAAATGAGTTATAAGGACACTGAGTATAATCCCCCGAAATTTCAAGCCATACATTCATATTTGACCATTGATGGGTGCCACGGTACCTCTTCCTGATGGCACCTATGTTTATTCACCGAATTCTAATGATCCCATGTGTTAAGTTTATCAAATTTCAAGTCTCAGGACCCAACATAGTGAACATTTTGATGATAACCTTTTATTAATTAGCTGGAAAACATCCGAACCGGCACTATTGAGTTTCACACAGGGTGGCCAAGGGCCTGGGATGGCTTTATTTGGCCGGTTTGTGCAAATTTAAGCCTCAAACCAAGAGTGGCGCTTGGCCGGTTAGTGCACTAACTGGCAGTTTGCAATTTCTGTACCCAAAATAAAAGAGTTGAAAAAAAGTTCTGCAGAACGTTTTGCAGTGTCCACGAACTCTTTATCATTCAAAACTGTATAGATCGCGCTGTTATCGAAAATGTTTGAAATTACCTACTTGTCGAGACGAATTGTTTGACACCAAAAACTCGATTTTTTAAACTTTTTGGTGCTAGGCCGGTTTGTTCATTGACACCGTCCATAATATATGTCCCCTCTGGAAAAATCGTTTGTGGTATTCTGTCCTTTCTCCAAAAGAGGAATGGGCAGTGGTTCTGTGTCCGAACAGGTTAGCTAGGCCATACCTTAGGTTTGTTCGGACAATCCTGGACCAGTCCAGGATGGCGCTCTAAAAATGAGGGGATATAACCGTCCAGGATTGAGTCCAGAACTGTGTCTGTCCGAACACGCGTTGATGGTTCCAAATGGATCCTGAAGCATTTTAACCTTCCACATAAGCTGAAGATAGAAGTATCGAGTGAAAATTTGCAGGATCAACAGTCCTCGAAAAATTCCAAGACAATTAGAACTAGTCCCAAACAGTCCTGGACTGTCTTCCCAAACAGCCGACTCTCGATCCAGGGCCAGTTCTGGCGCTGTCCGAACGCACCAAAAGGGGCGTGGCTTGGACAGAACAGTGTCTGTCCGAACGAACCTCCTTGCTGTGCACACTGGTGCATTGTGTGGGCATGCCCCCTTTTTCCATAAACTAGCCAGTATTTTAGGATTTGTGCGCCGTTCGATACATCTTTTGTGTTTTTCTGAAAACTCCTTTTTTGGACCGTAGCACATTTTTTTCGTTCATAGTATCGATGTTATAGTTATCATTCAAACCCCGGGAGAGGGATAAATATAATTAAATATAATCACGGCACTCCTAGATAATTGTTTTCGTCTATTGCAGAGCGCTACGACTACGTGGGTAAACTCCTCAAACCTGGACAAGATCCTACGAATTACTCTGATGAAGAAGAGGAAGAATCCTCCACTTAAAACGCCTCCAGCGAAAAACCCAAAGACGAAGGACGGGCTCTATTGTAACCTCCTAGCATATTGTTTCGATAAAAAGAAGAATACTTACGAAAGAAAAAAAAATCATGAAAATATCTGTTGATGTTGTGGGTACAAAGCTTCAAGTGTTAACATTATCAAAAATATCCATTTCATTTAAGTGGGAAGCCCACCAAAAGAACTGAAAAGAAAAACTCCTGCTGTATAAGCCAGTTAGATGTACTTGATGTACATTCCTAACTTTTCCATCCACCGTTCTGAAAGATTGAAAATGACTGTCTTGGGAAAGGCGTTGTTAAATATCAATAATCGACCAAAATGTTCGCAGCGATGGTCGATTTCAGGCTGCTTTTTATTACTAGGGCTATAAAAGCAGCGGAATAGTGTTCATATGTGCACAAACACTCAAAAGCATACATTTGTTATTTGTTTTTATTATTTATTTTAAAAAATGAAGTTTTATTTTATCATAATATAAAGTTATGGTATTTGTTGTTATGTTTTGCGCCGAAATGTTTGTTAGTTTGGCCCAAATCATTTTTCTTGTCGGCCTGTTCCAAATATCTCTGTACCTCATGAAATCTTCATTCTTTGGTGTTGATACAGTTGTTCCTTGATCTTCTCAGTTCTGTTGCACGTCTGTTTTCAAGCTACGACTAAGGAATGTGTCGAAGGATTCGTTGTTATTTCATGGTATAAAGATACAAATTTGTACCGAAGTCCATCGTAAATAACATCAAGTTTCTTGGTTAAACTCATCCGCTCATCATGCCTATCCGATTTTCATTTTTATTAACCATTAGATCCACTCATGTTCAAGCCAGTTGTTACTTTTATCCAACATAAGATAGGTCCACGATGTATTCTTAGTGATTGAATTGGATGGATTCTGCTTAATTACCTACCTATTCCCGTAGATGCTGTATGCGACGTAAAATGTTTTCTAAACGAACTTATCTTAAATTGGTACCTACATAGGAACTTGAGCGACTGGCTAGACTTAATTTGGCTCATTAACCGTATTTTGCTGAATAGAAGTGTGATTTTTCCTCTATTTTGTAGTTTATTTTTGTGTTTTGAAGTTATTCGGATGTAATCTTTCGTGTTTTCTCTCAATCAAATTTTATTGGAAGTACCTACCTATTGCTTAGTATAATATAATTAATTTTAGGCTAGGTTATAAGGGGTTTCACTGGTTCAGGTAGTTGATGAAATCTTAATTATTTATTTACTCCCCTATTCAGTTCGTAAACTCATTCTACATCGTTGTACTGCACCCCTGTCTGGGAAGTCTATAGGTGCCGTCGCAATATCATATTACAAATAGTACCATATCAATTTTGGATGTCTGCAATTTTTTATACATGCAATCTAAGCAATGTCCAAAATTGTTATCCAAATTTCTTGCATTCTTATTCATGTGATAACTACCATGATATTCATTTTTGGGTGTATTCCCTCTCATAGGTATCGTCTTACCCACCCAAACACCTTCAAGTTTCACCAAACCAATTTTCTTTCAATTTGGCTTAATTGGCTTACTTGCAGAAAGCCTGAAATCTCAGTTTTATGTTGGTTTACAATTGACGCTAGTTTTTCTCCTTCGATTATCATCATTCGTTCTGCTTGAACGCTAAATTGTTCAATACACTTTCGCTAGGCATATAGAATTCGGAAATTGGTCCTTTGTGATAGTTGTCGGTTGATTTTGAAAATTACTTGCTCTGTTTGGAAGCTAGCAACTCCTGTTGAAGGATCGAAAAGGGATTCTTCAAAATTAATATTACCTTCATCAAAACTAAAGATTTTTAAATTTTATGTTTTGAAGTTTACTTAGTCATCAAGATTTGTAACGGTACCTACCTAACAATACAAACAAATATTCATTTACATGGGGATACTGCTATTGCAAATTATAAGGCTATGTTCATCTACTTACAATCATGTTCACAGCGGCAAACAAACCCTATGTCTAAGGTAGCAGGTCCTTATTATAACCTCTATGAATATCCCTGGAGTTACCATGTAGTAGGTGTCTATCAACAATGTTGGGAGGACCCTAACTTGAAGGGCCCTTGGGTGGAGAGTGGTCTCTCACACTTAATAGAGATGTTTGCAGAACCCTTCAATGTGGTGTTGGAACGCTCATTTTGATTTACATGTTTCACCATTATTACTCTTCTCATGAACTTCGTCAAAATAACGAGGCGGCTGATTTTTGAAAAATGTATGTATGTACTACAACAGGTAACATGTACTTTTTTTGGGTCATTAGAACGCTGTGCTTGGAATTGGTGAGACTAACCGGTGGATATCCATGTAATTATCCTGTAACTCACGTTATGTATGTACCCAATATGTTACATTTTCATTAACAATTGCACATTCGTAACACTCATCGTATTTGTTGCGTTACGTGTGTCAAAAATCGAATGTCGTAAATTGCCACAAATTGGGAAACCTAGTAGGTACCTACCTCACACCCGCTACAGTACCTATCTGTGCGAGAAATCTAAACTGATTGACTCCGTTCTCTTAAGTACAGAATATTAATATAAATTGAGAACTTCCATCTATAATGAGACTGTTCTTTGATACGAATGTTGAGTTATTTTTGTAGTGTCTATAATATTGGTTTCTTGAAAATTTAATGATCATTTCACTCAACTTAGAAGGAATAAAAATGTACCAAAATTATTTTATTTAGTTTTGGTTTCTTTTTTCATTCCGTGATTATGTGAAGTTAATTATGGCGTAATTATATCTACCTGTAATGAATATATTTTTATCGAATCGTGTCAGTTTGCTTTATTTATTCACCTGTTTTGATTGACGGGCGTCATTCAAAATGTAGTTTGGAAGCTTCTGATATCCCATGGTTGCGATATTAGTTAAGGTAATAAAAATAAAAACTTGTCTAGTTCCAGTCCGTCGATGGAGTACAGTTTTCTAGAATATCATTTTTGGTTAATACTCAGTGAATAATAAGACAATGAATTTACAGGCCAAAAATGAATCTTGGGAACACGTCAGGTACCTGTCTGCTCCCGCACTGAAAGACTAAATAATTCTAGACGTCCTACCCTGCGTACTTTTTAAAAGAGGACGTTTAAAATGTAGGCATTTGGATTATTTCAGAGGCCAAGGTGGAGGGCAGTACCCCCTCCGCCGCACCGAAACCTTGGCCTATTGTGCGGATCATTGCCCTGCGAGCCAGCCTAAAGGCTCTGGGACCAGTCTACTCCTAATAGACTTTCCCACCTACTGGGTTGTCTGCCGACACTATTTCTCCTGGGACCAAGGACACAAAATTCTGAATCGTGCTGTGCACTCGAAGAGGAGGTAGGACGCTGATTCGTTTCCTTCCCAACAATCTGCATGCAGGGTCGCCTGTATGGGCCCCAATTCTGCTTAGATGTTTGTGGAAGCATCCATGCCCAGTCAGCATTTCAAGCAGGAGACGCATTTTCCTCCTTGGTAGTTCCAATGTGGAGCCTCTTCTCCTGCAGGTGGCCCCCATGGTCACCTTCCCATATCTTTGTTACGGGATGTTCTCCCAATACCTCCTGTGTTCTTTTCACCCATTCCATCAAGGAGGTTCTGACTGAGCATTTAGCTATCCCCAAGGCTGGTTTCGGCCTCACATAGTCTTTGGAGTCTGGCGAGCTTATCTGCCTGTTCATTGCCTTCCACCCCGTGTGCCCTGGGATCCACATCGGGGTAACTTTTTTTTGCTCCCAGGCAGTTCAGCGCCCCCCAGCATTCCCTAACCAGTTTCGACCTGGTTTGTGCTGCTGCTTGGGCTTTTAATGCTGCCTGGCTGTCCTCACATTCTCCGCCACGCATTTTCTTATTCCAAAGAGCTCCACCTGGTATACAGTGGCATACACATGCTTTGGAATCTACCTTGTATGAGTATGACCAAGTCATCTGAATACCCCTGGCAGTAGTGTCCTCTTTCATTCAGTGTCCGAATGGGGCTGTCCACAACCAGGTCACACAAAAGGGGTGAGATAACTCCCCCTTACAAGCAGCCCCTTAGTAGCGGTTACCACCAGCCTGTCCTCAAACATTACATCATCTACCTTGTGATGATCCAACATGGTCTTGACCCAGCTACAGAGGGTTTTGTCAACCCCATGCCTACCCATCGCTGTAACCATGGACCCAAAAGAGCTATTGCTATATGTCCCAACAGAGTCCTGGACATTGTTATCCAAAACCTCTATCTTCCCCACCAGGCTGTAAAGCATGCAAAGGTGGGATCATGGAGGAAGTTCTGTGAGGGGTTGAGGCCACCTCCAAAGGAGTGAGACTCTGGAATATACTTTCAAGGTGCCCTACAAATCCGTGTGGCACACCAGGTAAAGGGCGATGGAGGATTCACAGAGCGTGTGGGACCGGCGCTCCAGGTGCATTTTCCAGAATCCTCATTGGCTACAGCAGCAACTGCCCTGGTGGAGGTTCGGCAGTGTGGAATTCTGAAAGTACCTCCAGAGAAACTGGGAAATAGCAAGGCTGTGCGTGACGTACAATAGGGTCAGATGGGCTATAGATACCTTTGAGCCCTATAAATCACCAGGTACAGAAGACATAATACCTGCTGCAAAAAACTACTGTAGTTTTTGCTATGGATTTCCACTACTCCGCCGCAAGTGATTTAAGTTATATAATACCTGCTGTTCTACAGTAGGGAGAGGAGGATCTAGCTCTACATCTTTGCACACTCTAGGGCCAGTATCGCCTTTGGCTATAGGTATACCATATTCCTGGAGGGCTATAGGTGGCATTTATCCTGAAACCTGGAAGGAGGGGTCATAGCAGGGCTACATACCTGCGACCTATAATTTTATCTTCATTCGATTTGAAGGCAGGAGAAACACTGGTAGGTTTATGAGGGATAGGTACCTCGTAGACAGACCGCTGCACTGTGAGCAGTATGCAGGGAAGTCTTACGAGACCGCACTTCACCACCTGTCAGGGCCTGACGGTACTCCACCTATCCACCTGTCCTTCTTGCCTTGTTGAAGAGCTTTGTGTCTTCCTCTTCATGCCACCAGGTCAATTCCCTTTTGGAGCTTCTGGTCTTAACCAGTTGTTATGGAATGAGGAAGTTGTTGCCTCATTCAACTGTTCCACCGCTACTTCCAGATCCAGTCTATTCCTAAAGGATGCCTTCACCTCCGTTGGTTTTCTTTGAGATCCTGCTGTAGGAGTCCCAGTCCGTTTTCCTAGGATTCCTAAGTACTGATGAGCTTCTCCCCCATCACAATCCCAAATCTTATGTGCATGTGGTCAGAGCACGATATTTCCTCCGACACATAACAGTTCCTAAAACGTGACGCGAGACCCTATTAAGAACCCTATTACGAAATGTGGGCACATTTCCCCTATTCTTACTTACTGCTACTACTTGTTAGGTAGTACTATATGGAACTGAATTTGAGTGGCATGCTATTATGACCACAGCCGTCTTTAAAATTAAGAAGTTTTTGCAGCATTATGATGCTAGGAATGGGAAATAGGTAGGTACTAGAGATTACAGATAGCTAGGAAGTAGGTACCTACCTTCTTGTGAGGTAATGGGTGGGGAATAGCTTGCCTCCATCGTTTAGCTGTCTTTATTCTAATAGCTAACGAGATTCTGTGTCTAATTTTAAGGCTGCATTCCCTGGCATGAAAAATAAGCTGTAGGTACCTGCATATTTCATAGGTACTCATCAACTTCTCGCTCAGTAGATAATAATCAATACTAGGTAGCATACACAAATCACACTTAAAATTAGTTCTTCAAACTTTATAATGAACCCCATAGCTACCTTTTCATACCTGGTTGAAAAAAAAACATGATTTAGGATTATTTTAATTTACTCACTTCAAGTAGATACCTACCTACTATTTTACAGAAACTGGTCATGACTTTAATAAGCCAAAAGAGGTCACAAGTAATAAGACCAGCAGCAGAAGTTACCTACACCACTCCTCATCCTTATGACGAGGAGTTCTACACCAAAGAACGTTATATTGACCACCTAGGTATACCAATATTGGAGTCTCATAAAGCTGTAACAAGTTTTCTGATTTCATATATTTAGAGGAACACAAATTGGTACCGACGTGACGTTTAAATGTGAAATGTTTAGTAGGTAGGTAGGTAAGAATTTAGGTCCGTACCGTGGTTTCCTGAATTATGAAACCCCACATTGAATTTTAATAATAACTTTTTAAAACCCATCAGATGGGAACCTACTTACTTATTAGAAAACTGCCATAGGAATGCTTTTTAAGAGAGGTCCAAAAGTAGGTAGATCCCTACTAAAGATTAAAGTTATAAATGGCCATAGGTACTTCCATAGGTTAACTATCAATAAATTAGTACCTATGTACTCAATTATGTAAGTAGGTACTTAATTACCCATCTATAATAATAATAATAATAATAATAATAATAATAATGCTTATTACGGATAAAACCAATTACAAATGTATATGAAATGATACACAAATAGCATAGGAACAAACTGTACGTACTTAATATAACTGACGATTTTTTTTTTTAAATAATGAGGAAACGGTGAAATAAAGTTAACGTTAAACAAGAAGAATAAAAGGGAATTAGGTATATCACTACACAAAACAAATATAAAGTGAAATGGAAAAATGTTGCTGTTGAAGTTATTGTATAAGGTTCGTCAATAGATAGCCTACATCGTGAGCAAAGGTCCTCAAGGATGAATTTAAAAAATCTAAGGATGGAAATTTATTGGCGTAGGACATCAGACGGTGAGTTGGTGATTTTTCCCGTAGTTAGTTTTGTGGTACAGAATTAAAAAATTCTGTTTTTAATCGGGTGAATTTAGAGGGGACATGGAAGTTGATTTGTTCAGTAAGAGATGGAGAATCAATATAGTTGTTAATGATTTTGAATAGAAAAATTAAACCGGATGTAACTCTTCTACACTCTAGCGAGCTTAAATAGAGACGAGCTGCCAAGACATCGTAATCTAATGATTCATAATTACCACCACGTTTAAAATTTACTAGACGAAGGATTTTTTGTGTTTTTTGAGGCGTGATTTCAATTTTAAATGGCAGGGATTCCAAATTTGTGAACAATATTCCAATGACGGGCGGACCAGTGAACAATATAAAAGTTTGAGGGTAGTCACACTAACATGCTTTGAATTTCTAGATATGAAGCCCAGAGTTTTGAAGCCAGATTTTATAAATTTTTCTATGTGGTCTTTGAAGCAAGGTTGGATGAAAATATAATGCCAAGATCTTTGTAATTTCGGCTGATCGTAAAACGTGGTCCGCTAAATTATAATAAAAATTTATTGGATTTTTAGAATGAGAAAATCTCGTTATTACACACTTGTCAAGTCTTAAGTAGGTACCTACTTAAGTAATTACCTATGTAAGTGGGTTGGTAGTTGGTTCTCTACCAACTTCCTAGCGAAGAACTATAGTCATCAGAACCTATTTGCCACATATTAATGATTTATGTCGTGAAGTATATAGTGCACTCCATCCTCTTGAAAAACTCTCACATTTTACCCCATTGTACCTTAAACTCCGTCTTTTCAAGTCCCTTAATTCTCCCTGTTATGACATATGGCGAAATCCTATTCACTCTTTCAATGGACTGCTCATCTAGCAGGAAATTAACGGTCGCGTTCAATAACTGCACAAGGTACCTACGTGTAGGTATAGGCTCAAGCCCAGAGTGCATATTTCTGCACACTCCTCCCAAATATTAGGTTGCACTTTCTTCACGTAGGTATATTAAAACTAGGGTTCTAGGTATGATCTTCAAACTCCTCCACCCCTCCACCTTTGATAATCCACAGTACCTACCTTTCCGGCCTATTCCAATTCGGACCATCTCCTAGACTCAACACAGTCAGACTGATGAGAGCCAGCTGTGTCAAATTCAAATCTTCTTTCCGTGTGGCGGGTGCCAAATTGTGGAATAGTTTACCCTTAAATCTAAGGACGCTACCTACCTTGGGTTCCTTCAAATCTCATGTCAAGAAGTTCATTGATAGTCAGCCACCATAGCCATCATTCTTTCGACTGTATCTCTTACTTCTTTATATTCACCCCCACTTCTTTTCTTCCCATTGCCTTCCACTTTTCGAGGCTCACTTTCCTAGCTGACCTGAGCTTTCATATCGTTTCTTAAAGCCCATGTTCATTTTACTTTATACTTAAATATTCGTTTTTTTGCTGTTGTTCGTATTGTACTATTTATTATTTGCCTACTTTATATTCATTCATGTAGGTAATTATAGTTAGTTGTACACAAGGAAGGGACAAAAGTCCCTATGTACCTACAGAGTTTTAAATAAATAAATAAATATTTACCTGAAGTATTTTTCTGAGCATTTTTGACCATCTAAGTACTGCTGGTTTATGTAATTAATTAATAGTTTATTGCGCATACACGTATATTGAGTCCCACCTCGCGCACTCAAAACAAAGAAACTAAGTTGAATAAAAATATAATGACACAATATATAGGTAGCCACCTATTATTGATATTTTTTTAAATCAAAAGAATGCAGTAAACGGATTTTGAATTGGTTTTTGTATTTTTGAAAATCGGCTTTTCCGGGTCCTGCAAAGTGGTTTGAAATAAATAAAATCTCGTCGGTACCTACCTTCCTGTAGATATAAATATAGGTACGCATTTCTGAGGCGCCTAGTACATACAAATAGGTCATTTAAATGATGCAGTATCAACCTTCTAATTCAAAAAATACCAACTTTGGAAGGAATAAGGAATAGGAGGTCGCAGGTACCTTCTTGCAACTTTTTGTTTGAGCATGACCTAGGTACACATGGATTCACAGTTGATCGGGTTATGCAAGCCCTCATTTTCACCAGGCGGATCGATGTCGAACGTCAACGCTACCTGTTAGAGAAGAAAACAAACTATTCCCGCCTTTCCGAAATTCAAAAAATCCATGCCGTGGAGTTCCTCGTGATTACTACTGCTTTTATGTTTGAGAACACGGTTATTATGTGAAAATTGGTTCGTTTTCAGATTCTTAGTAACTAACGGTTCATATATATAGTGTAGAGCGTGTTTTAAATAACATTTTAGGAAACTTGAAATGGCGGGAAAAGCGCAATTTCAAATTTTGTTCAAACTTTCTCCTCAATTTCAGCTTTCCTTGATCATAAGATTGTCTTGGAACATCCATTTACGGTAGAATAATTAATTCAAAAACTAATTAGAAGAGAAAAATGGAGAAATGTTGAATAATGAAGAGTCGTACATTCAAACCATTTGCGGTCTTAACTATGAACTCCTGAACCTCGTTTTGGTGGGAAACACAAGGCAATCAGCGCTATTTTACGGTGTGACAGGTGGTTTTTGAACTGAAAATGCGGCTTATTACAATCTCACGAGTTTCTGGATCCTGAAAACGACAAGACAGGTAGGTTTTGAACTAGGATTGACGTAGGAAAAATGTTTAAAATCGAAGAAAGTTGGTGGAGATTACAAAAAAAGGGGGCCGAGTGTAATTATTTGATCGGAGCGCTGTGTTCGCGTCAGTCAATTGTGCCTGGTGACGTCAGAGGGTTCGGTCGGGGACCGCTCGGCCAATCAGATGCCTTCGCCAGGTCACGTGGGCTCAGTTGCCCAATGAGAAGTCCCAGCTCTCATTTACGGTCGGATATTTTCTGACAAGCGTAGAAAAACTTTTCATCAACAGCCGCCATATTGGCTCTGTAGAACATCTCAAAGTGAAAATAGGGATTTTATTCTTCGGTTTCGTTCTCGTTTTTGGCTAAATGTGCGTTACTTTTGAGATCGCGGAGTGCGAAAATACGCGTCGTACGGTTTTAAACAAAGTGAATTCGAACGGGGTGTGAATTTGAGACTGCAAGATAGTCCTATTCAGTGATTGTGGTGTTTCAAGAACGAAGATGGAGAGGTAGAACACCGTTCTGGCAGCTTGGGGCTTCATTATGTCCCGATGTTGTATTGTGAACCATTGATATTCCGTGTTCGGGAGATGTTTTTCCCCCATTCCAAACCGTTTTGGGCCCCCTAAAAACTTTAAATGCTGTCGGAAAAAGGTGTATTTACCCCGAAAACTATGAGAGAACGAGTGGTTTCGTTATAAGATAGTCACGGCTTTTGTAAACAGGGGGAGAGCTATGGCCGAACACCTCGTAGACGGGCCGCCAAACAAGCGGCAGAAACTCGGCGGGGACCCATTTCAGAACCCTTCAGACTCATCAGGTAATCTGGTTTTTCTCACTTTTACTCGTCAAAATTTCCAAATTTGACATTACCTAAATGGTTTCCCCCCTTCAACGAATTTTATACATTTTGTTTATTACGACCCTTTACGTGGTCGGACCCGCTTGTTGGGTCCGCTCACTTTCCTATTTTACATCGAAAAATCCTCAGAACTCCCAAAAAAACTTTTCTCCCGCACCAAACCCTACCTACCCGGTTGCTAAACCCAACATCACGCCAATTTGGTGTAAATTTTCAACCACGAACAAAAAACCTGCCGATCTCTTTTTTTACTGTTTATATTGATAAACTGTTTCAATGTATTTTATCATTAATGTTCTTTTTATTTTACTTTTTCAGCATTTCTCGGTTTAACTGCCTGTTTAAATCAATAATTTTATTTTTATTTGCTTTCTAACTATCCCTTTCCTACATAACACTTCGGGAGACGGAAGCTTCGCAGCTTGATCCATTCCACTTCCATTGATACAGATTGTCCCCATTTCGATTTTGTCCTGTTTTGACGGCTAAACAGTGATTTTTCTCTTGTTTAAACGATTCGATTTTTGACGTTTTGTATCATAATAGCCCCAATAGCCTTTAGTTGTTTTGATAACCGGCAACTTGACTTATTTTTTCGCATGGCTAACTTATAATGCATGGGCATTCGGTAGGATTGCATGACACGGTTTCACCTAAGTTTCGTCGGGGATGAGTTTATGAGCCAAGTATCTGATAACATGTCATTTTGGATAGCTGATAAAATTTCGTTCTACCTATTACGTTATCATAGCGTATAATAGACATTTCTCTAACTGTTGTTTATAGGTTTCATTTGAGCGAGATTGCAAATTCCATTATTATTGTTCTAATTTAGTGTTTATATTCACATCTGAAAGCAAGTTTTTCAAGAAATAACAACTGTTGATAGGTACTTCCGATTCGTTAGTTTACACTCCTGTCACACTTCCTCTGATCTTTTGGATTTTTGTACCTATGCTGAATGATGATCTTGGCTCTGCCGATCTTGGTATTATCCATTTCATACTGGTACGTAGCACAAAATAAGTAATATTCTCGTGGTACTTATCTACTGTGCCAATGAAACTGATGGTTTTGCAGTGTTTTTGCATTCAAGTAGGTAACTACCTACCTGACATCAAATTGTACCCAAATTTTTTAATTTTTCGAAGGAAGGCGAGTACCTACATCGAAAGACTCGCCTACCTGCTTGTTCCTGATCTAGTGTTATTATTATTCTGTTTGATCTATATGCTAACGCCAGTAGGTACTTTCGAAAACAACGTAGGTTTCGTTTTTTCTTAAATGAAATAATCACGTATGATTGCAACGTGTTTCCTGTGATGTTGAATGATAACTAACTCGTTTAGTTAAACGACATGCTCGTTGACATCATTTTTTCTTGTTGGGTTCAGACAATACTTGTTGACAGCTCAAATAAATGATCCATTCACATTATCTACTATTAAAAAATACGTGTTTTATTATGGGTGCATGGTTTCAGGTTCATTTGATTGGGACAGCCCAATGGCTGGTTTAGTACCTAATGCTTTTGATCCTAAGATGGTAATCTGTGGGGATCAGGAAGGTCAGTCTTCTGAACTGCTGTCAGCATTATGCGATTAGAAACCAAGTTTATGGTTGGGTTTCGATCCCTTGATTTCACATGCCATATAATTATGATGGTTGCCAATAACTTTTCTTCGATGTCATGCATCTTTCATTTCATGCATTTGAACAAATGTATCCACAGTTATACCATATTCACATGTAAAACTTGTTAATCACCCTTATCGTCTTTCATGAGAGAAAGATTCGGCATCAGCACTGTAATAATAGTGGTGGCCTTGGAATTTAGCTTGCCGGCTGATAGAGGAAGTGTCGGATAGGACTGTTTCAATATTTGCTGACAGTCGCAGTTGTACCTACTATTCTAAAAAATGAATTGAAAACCCCGGTTGATCGCTGCAGACAACTGTCACTGAACTGTTTGTTACATTTGAAAACATTCTGTCCAATACTGTCCACCGTTGGTTTTCCATGTGCTTGTAAGAGACAGCAAATACCACTATCCTGAATGAATTACATGCAAGTAACTTTCTTGCACCCTTGTTCAAATATTTCGTAGTTTTGTGGTTTTCTTCAGTGTTGAAAACAATATTAAACGTGTTTAGCTGTGTGTGTACTTAGCATAGCTCTTAATGCATTTTTATTTAGAAGGATCACAATGGAGTGCATGCCATAGAGTAACATAGGTATGATTTTCCTTGAGTTGGACAAACATTTGCCTAGTTCGTTCACCCTGAGCTTGAAAATGTTTCCAAAGACTGGCTACTGTCAAATTCCGATCCTGCAACTGCATTCAATTAATGTCTTTGAAATGCATCTCGCTCCATATTTATATAAGTTATATCTTAGGTTGGCAGTTGAATCACTAAGTAGGTATAATATCGTCTGACGATTATTGTACGCATATCAATTGGAAGACGATAATTGCTAATTATTTTCGAAATCCTGGGGTTTTTATTTCATAGTACTTAGTTTATTTATTTTTTTATTATTTTTATTCATTTTTTTATTGTTTAAAAAGATTTTCAATAACTCCATCTGATTATCAGGAAATAGTACATAATATAGTTAAAGTCTTGATCTCTGTAGGATTCTGCTACTAAAAACTAGGAAATAGATGGTTGCTCGGAATTAGCCTGTGACTCGTTGAAAAGTCAGTGTTTGCCTTCTTGCAACCTCTCAACCTGTTTTGTATTTGAAATGTTGAAATCTAATGGACAGACGAACGAAATGAAAGAAAAGATATGATAACCACGGTTTTCTGTGGGTGCAGGCGTAATGGCGCCTGGGCCAGGTTCGATGATGCGATTCAACAGCTATGGCATGCCCAGCGGAATGGCCTCTCAGCAACAGCAACAGTGGAGCACTCCTAAGAGAAGTAAATTCAAAATCAGGAATAATTAAAAGAACACAGATAGTCTTTGAAAAATCAGAAAACGGGACGAAGAGCTAAAAGTTAAGTTGGTGTGGGAATTGGAGAGTTTTTGGAGGGTGCTTCACGTGAGTCTCATGAAGTCTTCTTCATCGGTAGAGGCGTTGTTTTGGTTTATATCAAATGGTGGGAATTTCACTATTGATCTGCAGTTGTTGGAATGGCGCCTCTTTGATTGCATCCCCCTGAATTCAGTAGGAATGGTTCTTAGTACCGCCAGCCTCTGCTCTAATCAGTTACTGATGAATTCCTACACATTATTTTCAGTATTGTGTATGGTTCCCTAGTTTCTTTAAAATCAGCAACCAACATGACTGACGTTACGTATGTGTTCCAAGTTTCGTGGCCCAGGGTTTGAGAATACCGACTGCAGTCTTCTTGTGAAATCCTGAAACCCAAGATTGCCTCCTACCTTGGCAGCTTCTCAGATGTCCTGAAGTACTTCAGGGTGTCCCTGAGGTTGTGGACACCTTCGGATTTTCATTGGACGCTATTCTAACGTTATTCAAGATGCATGTGAACTGTGATCTCTTCAGAAACACCCCAGTGTGATGCTTCGGCCAGTAATCAGACTAGAGGAGCTGGAAAGCTTGCTCATAATTGCAAACTGTCAGTCAGCTACCAGCTTCGTGGGATACAGAGTTTCTGCTAGTCGTGTTTTAAGCTCAGCTGCTGGTTGATTGTGCAAGTCCTGGTATCAGTGTGGTTCTTTGATATTGGCAATACTGTGGAACCATGCAGCTTAAGGCATAAGAATAATATGATTTTTCACACCCTTTTCTCGTCAAGTGGCATTCCAGAGATCATCAGTGGCTTCATAAAGAGGTAGCTACACGACATACTGTTTGGAAAACTGTCACTGTTCTCTTTTCTATGGCTTGTACTTTATCCAGCCATCGCTGTTTGCGGTATCTCTCAAATATATAAAATATGGGGTGAGGTACTTTCTTGAGAAGAATTTCCATGTTGACTAGGTGTCCACCTTCAAAGAAAGTCAATGTTGCTACCTATGTGGATCTTCTGACTATCGAATCCAACATCCATCGTATCGGATCATCTAACAGTTCCATGATTAAAAATCGCTGGAGTAGTCCCAGGAATGATTTGGGTTGGAAAAATCCATCTGTATTCGGGTTATTAAAGGACTGGTGTAGTCCACAGCTTTTAGATGGTTTTTCGTTCCACAGTCCAACAACGATGTCACCTGTTCGGATCTTATGACCATCAGATCCTCTCTCTAACTCTTTTACGAATCAGAGTAGGAGTACCCGTCTTTACTCTGTTGCTCGAGGGTGCTGGTGTGGCCCACCGTGCCTCTTACTTTCAGTGAGCAGGTAGTCAGCAGTACCAGGGAGCAGTAAGATATCACCTGATGCTCTGGCGAATTATCCTCAATCTGCTAGCTTCCTGCCAACTTTCTGAATCGACTACAGTGTTGAAGGACTTGGATTATGTGTCTACATAATTATGAACATCCCTATCCTCTCATTCTACGAGAGTATTGCTGCAGACCCCAGAAACTATGAAATCACCCCTCCAAAGAACTTTTGTCTTCTAGTGGATCAGTTGTGAAGAGGCTCCTGCGGAGACGTAGATGTTTAAATGTGATTGAGATGTACACTGTGCGGACTACCTTCAGAATCGCATCCCAGATTCCTTTAATTTCAAAGCTATTGCTTGTATCTAAGTATTGCTTGAGTGGCCATCCAAAAAAGTATTTAATATCACTGAAGCGAATGGCATACCAAAAAATAATCTGTTCCCGCAATTCTTCCTGAGCAACTTCCATCTGAAGTACAACTTGATGAAAGTGAGTCTTGCCTAAACAAAGCTACAAATCCTTATGAAGGCGTGAACATGCCTTTCGTTTTCAATTGCCCATCATTTTGACTCGGCGTCTTTCACTCAAGCTGTCGGATGTGTCCTCCGTGAATACAATGGAGTATCCCACAAAACCTCCAATTTCATAATACATATCAATCCAATTCAGTTTCGTAACAGGATTTTGTGATTTAAAGGCAATAAGTCCTACTCGTCTAAGTTGAAATGAAATGACGGTACATGTGGATTGTGCTAGGACTCCATTTAGTTTTGGCCCACTCAGTGAATAGTGTATAGAGTTGAGGACCAACACCTCTGTTCAACAAATCGAACTGCCCTGGATCCGCGCCACTTTGCCAACCATCTACTTGACTCACAATTCACTAAGGAAACATCTGAACTACTGTTGCTCTTCCGTTCAAGTCTTCTGATTTTTGTCAAAGACAACTAGCATATCCGTTTTAAATCTTATTTCAAGTTGAGGGCTCTTCTGCTATTGATACCATTAGATTTTGTGCTATAGGATCAGTGTATCTATTATTCATTCTAGCTAGACGCTCTTTACATGTAGTTTGCGCTGAGAACTAATGCAATGGTTCCTACAAATGAAGTTAATCTGGCCTAACCTATTTCTAACTGACTCGTAGCAATATTTTGGATCATGGGAGATGGGATACATTATCCATTCATGGTATAGGTGCTCTCTTTTTAGTTTATGGGTTAATGTATTGTTCTAGAGATTATGCTGTTTATAAATGTGTAGTCGTTTTCAAGGGGTTCTCCCTTGTTATATTTGTGTAATATACTATTTGCTTTTTGTTGTGTTTACAGGTAGCTTATTGTTTCTGCACTCCAAAATTTTTATTTAATTCATTTTCGTTGCCTCACGTTGCTCATTTTCAATGTTGTGATATAGTTGGGTGTTGACTGTAGTTGGAAGCCTTCCCTGTGTTAGATTACTTGATGTTTTATACCGGTTACTCATTAATCAAATTCGTTACTTTTTGCACGGCATTTGTATTAGTATGCAGTATCTTCACTTTCAATTGTGGCCGTGTGACACAAGTTGTTACATTTTTAAGCATAGGTCAATGAAATGTTGACAATTACTTACCTACTTGTACCGACAAGAAATCTTTGTTCTCAATATTTTATCAATAAAATTGGTTCAACCAGCACCATAGAACACATAATATAAACACATAAGATCCGAGCAGTAATTAAATTTTGGAAAATTTGGAAAATAAAGAAAAACATTATTTCCAACAGTTGTTTGCTTGGTGTATAATTTGAAAAAACGTTGAAAGTTGAATGGATAAACAGTGGGAGGGTTTTTCAGGAATAAGCAGGTTGTTGATTCAAGCAAGTCCTTGGGATTACGCGGTCATGCTGTCATTGGTGTGATTATACTGTCAATTTTTCGTCGTAGGTTTAATTACTTACGAATGCGTTGTTTCGACTGAAGAAATTTGATTATAAAACCTGCAGATAACGAAGTAAAAAGCCACAAACACTAAGCGGCGATACCATCTGTTGCAATAAATAGTGACATGATAACCAGGAACTAGAAAAATGAATAAAAGAAAACAATGTTTTGATGAATCGACGGCATTATTTATCACAAACTGTTTCACCATTCCCTGTGAAGATGTGTGATAAGTTACAGCACCCGACCGACACTTACTGCTGACGCAGTCAAGATAGACCATATAACCCCTGCGAGCAAGCTCGAACCTTCAGTTCTCGGCTTGCCACTGTAATCGACCGACCCTGTGTGTGTTCCGCGTAATTTCCTAAGTAGTTCCAAAGTGAGTAAATAACTTTTATTTAAAGTCCGTGTAAGTCCGAAATCATAAATAAAGTTCCTTCGTCTCAAATTCATTTCGTCCTTTTTTAAAAAGCCAACTCCCAAAGAACCTACCCTAACTTATATATATTTAAAAAAATCCAAATCATATCTTCTATAATGATATAATCCTACGCTATAGTTGTGAGTAATTGTATGTCGTAGTAACAACTTCTTTCCGGCTGAATGTTGTCTTCTTCTTCATTCTAAAATCCTGTATTGATTAGTGAAGATGCTGCTAGTCGAGGTACAAGTCTGATGCAAATAATTTATACCCCTTCTATGATCCCTTCTGATTTTTTTTGATATATCAATATATTAGGCATGCTCTTCAGTGCATGTTAGCTCAACGTTACTCCCTGATCCCCAAAAATTAAATTCAAAACATTTAAAGGGCTCCCTCTACTCCATAGTCCTAGATAAACTAATGTATATTATACAGTATTATCTGTATATCTTCAAATTTTCTTGATCAAAAGAAAAAGAATACGAAATTCCTTGTTGAAATGTTGAAAATATCAAAAATGGCTTCAACATGAACATTACACAAATATAACATGACTCCCTTTGTGCTTCTTAACTGATAGATTTTGAGCCTGATTGGAATAACTTTTTAACTATACGTTCTTTGTTTTCGCTCGACTTTCCTCAGCGGATATTATCAGCATGTTCGATTTGGAAAATGATTTGCCGGACGAACTCAACTCTTGCAACTCTTGGGGAACGACGACCGACGCTCCTTCGAACAAGCCACCGGCTACTGGTCCAGGTCCGGGTTCTCAGATTCAGAATGGTGGAATGGAGCCGACTCCTGAGCAAAGGCTTCAGCATCACCTCATGCAGGTAAGATGCGTTTGTGTTGCGTATTTCCATGAAACTGTTGAGGAGTAGATATATGTTTCGCCTCCTGTAAAGGTTGCCTTTGGGGAAGGCCTGCATCTTATCCTGTAGGCTGACATTGGGAAGTACCACTGCATCATTGCACCTACTGTGTGCTGCAAACCGATAGCTGTCTAAGGGTTATGCATTGTTGGGTCGAGTTGCTGTGACTTGTTTTAACTATTTCCTTCGGCTTGTCCAGCGCCATTTCAATCTTCAGCATAATTCTCAAAATCTAGATCCCATGTGAGACCAACGCTCATGTGTTCAGTTGAAATCACCTCCTGTGATCTTCTCTTTATTAAGATCATCTCTGTAATCCACCCCCCTCCCCACATCATTACCGAATAATATTCCCAGAGCATTTGACGTTTTAGATATTTATGTAAAAACTAGCAGTTATAACACCTTTGTTTCACTAAGTGTACTACTATTTTTGAAGTGGTCACTGTAAGCCGAAGTCTTAATTGAAAATAACCCGTTTGGTTGTTGTTTCTGAATTACGTTTTTGTTGAATGCAGGGATGTTATGGGCAGCAAACTGAAGGAAGACAGAGAGTTAAATCAGCTTTATATTGTTTTGTTTATCGTTCCTTCATTATTTATCAGCCCAGTTGCTTCTTCCTACCTATCGATTTATGACTTGTTCGGTGCATGGGTGATAGTCATTATCATCTTGATTTGAACGGTGCATTACTTGTCATTGATTCGTTCTCTCATGTACCAAAGAGGCGCCTACGTTTACGAAGAAAATTCGAGATACTTGAAAATTGTCATCAAGAATTCACTACCTGTGCAGCTCTATACCTTTTTCTGGACCTGTCGAATGACTAATTTTTATCCACACATGTTGTTTCTCTTTACAACCAATAAAGTCAAGAAAATGTTCACCCTTCATGGACTTAGTTATAGAACTAGGAGGGTACCTATATACTCATCAAGCTGTCTCGGCAGTTTTTCATAAATGTATAAGTGGTGATGAATTAGACGAAATTGAGTGTTTCTCGTGAGTTGTGTGAATAGCAATGGGGAATGTCGAATTTTTGAGTTCGCAAAACCATCAATAGTTCCAGTTTCCCTTCAATTATTTTATTGCAGATGTTCTGATTTTTCTTCACTCTTTCAGGGATCCAAGAATCAGTTGGTCGGCCTAGGTTCTGTTTTAAAGCCTCCAGGTGCTACTTTGCAGTCTCCTCCCAACGTGTCCGTCAGCAAATCCATGGACCCGATGATGCACTCACTTCAGCAACAGGGATCGCTGAGTGCAACTAGCCAAGGTAAGCGAAACAATCCAACATGACTCGTTTCCTAGTATGATACCAGGTTTGTCACAAATTTTGCTTATCAGACGCTGTGATCCAGCTGATCTAAAGGTTTGATGGACAAAATCTTCATCTAGTTTGTATCAGCTGTGGAAAGGCCATCATCAATCGTCCGAGACCTGTCTCGACATTTATTGTATGATATAACTTGCCAGTCAACCTGTCAAAAGTTCAGACAGTAAGCAACAAGTCTTGAAGTTTCTTCTTAGAGTGAATATGCGAATTCACTATTAGTGAATGTCCACAACGTATTTCACACGATTTCATCTTAGAGAAACTTACCAGTCGTCTACCCTGATTTTTGTCAACCTAAGGAAATGGTGGATTTAGAGATTACACTGTTACATCCTCCACACAGCTTGTCCAGCTTGTGGACAGGCACTAATCTCTATTATCAATAAATTATCAGTTCGATGAAAAATGGCAATGCAGTTTCGTTTCCTGTGAATAATTTCTTTCTACTCACTATCTGTATAAAGTATACATGATTTGTACTTCTGTTTCAGGTATGATAATGACTAGTTCGTCGCTGAATCCAATGGGGGGCACTTTGGTTGTAACGAATAAGCAGCCTCTGCCTACTGTGGGCTCAATGATGGGTGCCGCGCCCCCCAATACTACCGCGCCGCCTCCTCAAGGTATGCGCGCTCAAGGTACAGAAACACAAAATCTCATTGTCCTTTTTATAGTCTCATTACTTCAGTAGTATTATGTCGTTTGAAAAACGTAGATTTCTCTAGAACCGAGTTTGATGGTGCCCAATTGAGTCATGTTTCAATTAACTCAAATCTAAAGATGCCCTGGGGTCACTCCAACCTCTTGCTCCACGTCCTAACTGGTTATTAATAGTTAGCGTTTTTCAAACAACTTACTGTAGTAAATGAAGTTCAATAAATTCTTGTTTGGCATGATTTTAATGTAGAATTTAACCGTAGTTGTGGCCATTCGATATGCTAGTGACTGTAATGATCACAGTTTCAGTCACCCTGGTAGAGATGGGGGAAACGCATTTCAAAGAAAAACGGAGTTATTGAAAAAAAATAGTCTATTTCCACTAATACACGAAAAAACGCGAAAAACATGTTATACCAGACAATAACTCCGTCTTTCTTTGAAATGGATTCAAGGTTGTCACTCCCGGACGGCTGGCTTACACCTGAGTTGACATTGCGAGAACTGTTGTAGTTTTTGCGGTGGTGCGTCAGAATCAAGCTGTGCAATATCCTAATTCCTAACGCTGTTGAATGGTATTCAAAATGAACTTGAGATGTACTGGAAACAGCAGATCTCATTTAATATGTTAGCAAAATAAGTATCTACTAGTTATTGATTGAATTGTAGTACATATTAAGGCAATCAGTAGTGCAACGGGGCTTCCATGGAAAGGAAGTTTTCAGGCCGCAAGGCTTGTATTTCGCAGTTGCCCTTGCGTTGGCATTCCGTGCTTATGGTCAAGCTCGAGGAGCTTTTTGTATTCTTCCTCTCAATATCTCTGAGGGATATTTTTGTCTTGAACTTCAAAAATCTGTCGCAGTTACACAGAAAAAGTGTTTTGCTGTGTTTTCATCCAACCCACAGTGCATAGCAGAGACATTTGGGCATAAGGATAGTGATGGTGGCGGGGAGGGGGGAGGGGTGTTCTGTTGAATCTGAAGTATCCTGTTAATTATGAGTTGCCTCATTTTAATTCTTGTTTGTGTCGATGTGTAGTTCCGTATGGGGGGGGGGGGGGGTATCATGCGGCAATTTCTGCCACAACGGAACTATTTCCCTAGTGAAGAAGTTCCGAATGGCCCCCCCACACTTGGTAAATGAGTAGAAGACAATTGGAGAATTAAAGGGAACAATGGCAGTCAAGATTAGTGTATTAAAAAGAAGTTATACATGTCCCAAGAACTTCGTTTCATGGCCGGAATAATACTGTAGTTTAACGTATAATCAGATTCAAGTAGGCGTCATGATTTTCTGAACATCAAAGCCAAAGCTTTGATAAGGTCATCGTTCAGTGAAGCCAATCTTCCTGAGGTAAGATTATTCATCTGTGGATTCCATGGCTGTTGATGTTTTTGTTTTAAGGGTGGGGGGGGGGGGGGGGGGCATACAAAAATTTTCACCAGGGGAAATAGTTCCGAGGTGAAACAGTTTCTGTTGGGCCCCCCATTTTTTCAGTTAGCTTGTTTCGGCGTTATACCTAAATGGATAATCAAATGAGGCTATAACATTTCAAAAGACAATGAAATGCGGTCTGCGAAGCACTGGTTCCCCCCCCCCCCACACCTCTCCAAAATAGCAGAAATGGTCGCTTGAAAGTGAGGGGGATCATGCGGAACTACACTGTTGATATGATAGCTGTGCTGATCATGTTGGGTCCTGCCTGGATATTCACATTTGTGTCTGTCCATATCTTGAAGCTTCGTTTCTCCCTACTTTCGCTAAGTGGCCCATTTCTGGTTATGCCTAGAGCTGGGAGATGGCCCTCTCCAGCCCCCGATTAGGGCCAGCCAGTCAACTCATGATGTCCTGGGTATCCAGGCAAAGCGTATCATGTTGTTGTTCTCTCTGAGCCTTAGTGCTGTTAGTTTGTTATTTGCTTCTTTGGTAATTTTAGAAGTTTCGACAGGGCTTCTCTTTCCTGGCTGTCCATGTATATCACTATCAGTTTACGTGTGCTTTTTTTCTGGGATGATGAAAAACTTTGAAATATTGTCGGGTTGTTGGTGGGCCCATATGGCTACATTTTGCCTTTTATTACCATCATTCTAGCGGGAAAATTCGGATAGCAAACTTGGATTAGATAAAACGGAATGGTTCATCGCTTGATGAACTACAAAGCCTATTCTCAATAAAATGTGAACAAAACATGACTAAAACCACCTTTAACGATTATTTCCCCGTCTTTCCAATGAGTGAAGATTATTTTTTCATTCACTTACTGGAAACAGTAATAATCTGAATATGATCACCAAATAAAACTTCGAACTGTTACTTAACATAGTTATCACTATCAGTTCTCTAACATAGTGATGCTCATTCCCCAAGATACAGCACCCAGAACATCATTAAACTTCCATTGGATCATAAAACGTTTATTCAAAAGCCTCCATTGGATTATTTCAGGAACACCGATCGAACTTTGATCAAATTTACCTTTAATAACATCTCCAGAACTATCAATAGATAATTACTATACAAATTTGATAAAATTCACACAAAAAATAACTCGATACTCGTTTGGTTAGCAGGCCAGAAACAGTTTTAGGACTCTGCACTCTGCATCTTGTTTTCATAGTATTTTGAAGACTACCTTAGCAACGGTGATAGGCACTTTTCAAGAATTTTTTATGACAGTGATAACTGCCTGAAGAATGGGTACCTACAGGGGTTTCCTTGTAGGTTGATCTCTAAAAATATGAAGAAGCGCGACCCAGAGCCAAGCGTTTCTGCAGTGACAGAATGTGGACATGTACAATGATGCATGTTCGTTTTTCCCCATGACAACGTTGTTCGCCATGCCCACTTTGGGCCCCGTCCCCAAAATCTAATTTCCACCTCAACGTTCCTTTTCACAATCGATTCCATCCCTTTGATTCAATTTGTCATCTCGATACGAGATGCTTCTTCTTCCCATTTGTTTTTGTTATCTCTGAATCACATTCGCTTTCTCTGTTGAGTCTGTTGTCAGTTTCTTTTTTTTTGCGTCAGATTTTGTGCGTTCGGTCCGGTTCCAATGACAGATTTGTATTGGTTGTACCTACGTGCGTTTTGTCCTGTTTGCTGTTTGTGATCTTGGTTGATGGTGTCAACACACAGATAGCTATAGCTACCTAGCTTCTAGTCAATACCTTCTCCATTCAAGTAGGTCCCAGCCGGCAGTTCATCTTTTTGTTGTATTTCAGTTTACTGTATTTTTGTAAAACATGAATTCGGTGGCTAGGTTGCAGTAGAAATTGTCGACGTTTTTGTACGACAATAGAGTGTTGATTAAAAGAGATAAGCTTTTTGAATATCACTCTGTCAGTAAATAACAGAAGGGTGTTGTTGCCTTGGGGTATTCTGTAGACAGATCTGTTGGTTTTGTGTTCTGGTTTGTTGCCCCACCATTTTCAGACCCCACGAACCGCTTCTGCCGGTGAAGATGTTGAGGTCTTTTTTGCTGGGTTTTGACTGTTGGTGTGCCAGTTAGTAATGACACTCAGTGCACCACCCCGTCATCAGCTAAGAACCGTGTTTGATAAATCAAGATCAGCTGATGGTTTTGATAGTTATCTATCGAGTTACCAAAGAAGGGGTGAAGTTAGAACGTGATATTTTGCAGATTGCAGAGTTAGGGATTTAAATGAAGTTACCATAATGCAAAATGAAACCAGTTTAATCTTCATACCTAATCATTTTGAAGCAAAACAGCTAACTGCCCTAGATATATCTGCCTTCCACGGCTGCCACCTGCGGAATCTCTAACGACGATTGCCACTTGATAATGATGTTTTTTTACAGGCTTACTTCAAGCAGGAGGTCAAAATGGGCCAATGCGAACTGTGATGCCTGGCCACTTGGTCAATAGAGTGCAGCCTCTCAACCCAATCCACGTTCAGCAGCCTCGATTACCGGTAAATAACATTCATCAATGTACCAGAATATATATTTTTTCAAGGTGTTGATTTTATAGAGGGTAAAAGAGGGTTTATAGAGAGGGGGGGGGGGGGGATTCTCCCATCATTTCCGTACTGCAGTACCGTTGCTGTGAATTGATGATGTCCCAAACAAATTTTCAACGATGTGGTTTGAGTAGTTCAGCAGCCAGGCTGATCATTCTAGAATATTTCCCCCTATAATTTCTCAGTACACGATAGTGCATTTCTGTGAAAGGTATCTGAATAAAAGTATGTCAAAGTATATCTGCTATTAGTTTGAGAGAGGGTCGTTTCACGAAACTTGCGAAATATTAAGCTGTATCTAATGCTCATTCAAACGCCGGATTGTGGTAAGAAGTGCTAAATAAGCAGCCCTTGAGAGCAAACATTCCTGCTGAATCTTTATTTTATTGTTTTGTCTCTCATGCATCATGACAAGCTATGTTATGGCGAACTTTCTGTCTTCAATACCTACGTTCCTTGATATTTCCTCACTTTCCTCGCCACATGTTCCTTCCTGCCATCATCTCCTTCACGTTCCCATCTTTCTCCAGTCCTCGAGTCGTCCCCACCGACCCGACATCCTCAAAGCCGTCCAGGTGGTCATGATTGTCAACAACCAAAGACTGATGACATCGGCGTCTTTACAGGGAGGCGGTGTCCCACCATACAGCTATGGCGGGACAGTGGTCGCTAATACCCAGCGTCCAGTCCCTCCAAGCCTTTCAGCAATTCAGCAGCAGAGGTTCCCGACATCTATTGGTAAGTCACATTACACTCCTTCCTATATTTGAATAACAGGTGATAAGCAACCAGAGGTTATACCTATTTCTGAAATGTCTTGTCTGGATATTGTTAAATGAAGTCATATATTATGTAATGGACTCTGCCATTGCATTTTATAATATTGGGGTCAATTAGTTTTATTCAGTTTTCAATTATATTTGAGGTGATTTTTATTCATTAATTTGAAACGAAATCATATCATTTGGAATTTTATAAACAACCTGCATGAGAGTTCAGTTAGATTTGTAGTTATTAGTGTAAATCTAATGTTTTTTGAAAGTGTTTTATAAGTCATTACCTTAATTATCAGTTCTACAGTCTAGACTGAAGTCTAAAATAACTTTCCAGTGATACTGTTACAGCATGTGTAGGAATCCATTGATTCTTCGTGACAACTCATGCGATCCAGCCATTAAGATCGTTATCAATTTATGTAGCTTATGGCAACCTACTGGTACACAGATAAGACCCAGTTCCCTTCAGTTTTTATTTGACACTGCCCAGATAGTCAGTCTTTATACGGTAGTGTGCCCCAAATTTGTTTCTTAATTCTACATATCTGAAATCTTGAGCCAAGTTTGGTCTCGGGTCTCTCTCTCACAAATACAACGCACCTTGGGTTTTGTAACACGGTATCTGTATGGTATTGTATCACAACCATTATGTTTTCAAGATATGGAAATAACTGCAAATTTCCACAGGTCAAGCCAAAGTTTCCTTTGCAGAGCAAAGTGAACTGGAATGTGGAGAAACAGGGTCAAACTTGGTCAAGCGATGTCGAAGCCAAAAAACTCCAAAAGGCAATTTTTGAGTTTCACCCGGACAGTCAAGTCATTTCTAATGTTCTTGGTGGTATATCCCAAGCTCAGCGTGCTGCCATAATCCACAGCTACTGGAAAATGACAGGGAGGAAATTGTCTGCCGATCTCAAAAACGCACTTGCGGGTGATTTAGAGAAGATTTGCCAGAAGATCATTGCCGAGCCCAAAGTTCTGCTAAGCAAAAAACTTCACAAGGCGTTAACAGGGTTTCCTGTGGCAGATGATGATTACCTTTTGAGCCTGTTGTGCGAGAGAAATAGTGAAGAGGTTAGAGCATTCAAAGAATCGTATTTGAGCAAATTTGGTAAGAGAATCGAAGAAGATGTTGCAGCAAGCCACGACCCAGACAGTGCCGAGGTGTTTTTGGCGCTGCTGAATTCCCATCGAGATGACGATTCTAATTTATTGCAAGTCCATGAAGATGCTGAATCCCTTCAGAAACTCGGCATTGGTATCAGTTATGGTGACACTTCAGAGCCTTTGATATTTTCATTGTTAAAAATCCGTAGTTTCCAGCATTTAAGAGCTGTTTTCGCCGAGTACAAACGCCTTGTTGGGCTTCCCATTGAAAAGAACGTTCCTTCTTCTATGACTTTAAGCAGAAAGAATGCACTAATAGCAGCTCTGAACGCTGTAAACGCACCAGAACTTCATTCAGCTCGTGTGCTGGGAAGGACAGAACCTCCCTACTATTTGTCAACTTTATTAGTCATCAGGCTAACCAGGAGTCGCGAGTTCTGGAGGATTCTTGAAGACATGTATTATAGCTTGTACAACGTCAGAATTAAAGACGAGTTGATAGTTCACACTTACGGAGAGGCCACATCTCTTCTCTTGAACCTTCTCGATCTGTGACTGTTAGGACATTATTGTGATGTAGGACATTTAGTGGAATTAGTGCGTGAACTTGGCCTTGAACAAGTGGGTTTTCGTTTGGATGGCTTGTGGTTGATTGTGATTCATTTTGTCCGTCTGTTTCTCGTTAGTTTGCTAAAATCCCTGAGTGGTGTTTTCAGGTGGTGGAAACGTTGTAGGGAATGATGCTGGCTTGGTGACTCAACAAGCGCCATCAGGTCCCCAAGTGGCTGTGCCATCCCCTGCTCAGCCTGTCACGGCGTCGGCGGTACCTGGGGCACAACCTCCTGGTGCGCCGGCACCGGCCCAGGCGCCACCAGCGTCGTCTTCAGCCGACCCAGAGAAACGGAAGCTCATCCAACAGCAACTAGTGCTCCTTCTTCACGCACACAAGTGCCAGAGAAGAGAAACCCAAACTAACGGTGAACCTTGGCAGGTACGACTAATCATCACATTTCTAGAACTAATATCGGATAATTTTGATTAGCTGAACAATTTTTCATACTCAGGTTTTCCACCTAAAAGTACACAGGCAATTCTATCAGTGTTTGGATGCTATTCTCTTGATGTTGAAATCTCGTTTCATCATAACATGATGCTCTGCTTAGAGTCATTGACTTTTTCTTCCAAATCACTTTGACAAATTTATTTGATTTCAAGTTGTCTCAGAAGCCAGTCCATGTGGTGTATTCTTTTATGTAACAGGTCTCTGGTCTACTAAATTTTCGTATGAACTAAATCACTCGGGATAAAATCGTGGAAATTATATTATATCTTATATTATTGAAAGATAACCTTTCAATAACTCCTTTTATATTCTTCGAAATTTTTGTAATAATAGGACGGATATACACTGGAGTCTCTAGGCCTGAATGCAATAGACAAGCCGTGGTAACCTTATAGACAAATTAATAGAGACTGATGAATATTCGCACATGCCCCGTTATCGTCATCGTTAGTTCATTTTCTAAGCAGTCAGAAGTGCTGAAGGTGCTGCAATTGGGAAGCGCTTGCATGCCATGAAATCAGCACACACCTTCCAACTCTCGTTATTATGGTGCTTCTCACTATTTCAACTAAAATCTTCCATTTTATAATTTATAAAAATCATTTTCTTGTGTTATTTCTCTTCAGTCTTCGCGCTAGAGAAAATGTTCAACAAAAAACTTTTTTTCCAGTGTAACTTGCCTCATTGTATGACCATGAAGAATGTGCTGAATCACATGACGTCTTGTCAGGCTGGCAAAACTTGTACCGTTCCTCATTGTTCCTCATCCCGCCAAATTATCTCTCATTGGAAACATTGCAATCGGCCTGATTGCCCCGTTTGCCTTCCTCTCAAACAAGCTGATAGAGTTCGCAACAGTAAGTTATACTTGAGTTCCTACATTCTGAACTTGCATCTGTCGTGGAATTGTGGGCTAGGGTCCTACCCATTGTCTGCCAGTGTTGATGTTTGTTCTAACAAATGAAACTCATGCAGACCCAGCAGCAGTAACTCCCGCCACTGTGAACCAAGGAGGAACTACCACACAGACTTCGAATCCTTCAGCTTCAGATATGCGGCGGGCGTATGACGCTCTGGGTATACAATGTCCAACACCTGGAAGTGGTGGTCAGCTGATTGTTCCAACTCCTGCTGCCCCAAGAACAAGGCCTCTTGCTCCCATCAGGCCTATGCAAGCTTCCCAGAGTCAAGGTATTAGAATATACCAGTTATATACTGCATAATCGATGTATTATTTATTAGATGTAATATGGATAAATTAGGGGGAAAATGAATAAATAGGTAATTACTTTACTGAGCCGTGCAACGGAGTGAACTCCGGCTGACAGGGGTTTTCAAAAGTCTATTATGCTTATGACATGTAAATGTAATGTAAACCTATGAATTTGTACTAATAAAGAGTAAATTATGAATCAGATCAAAAGCAAAGCCAATTCTATGATGGTACTCCAGCTCACTTCTATTGGGTTGTTACTAACAATTATTTCTGTCCTCAGCTGGTGCCAACATCGTTGGACAAACTTCGCAAGTAGGATTGCTTGATGGGCAGGCCCACCAAGGACCTAGTGCGGGTGCTGCCCAAACGGCTGCGAGTATTCAAATGACAGTTGCAAACATCCAGAATAGCATATTTGGAGCTGCAAATGATGTTCAGTCTGGTGCTGTAAGTGCCGTAACAAGTAGAAATATTTTATTTAAACAGCATGTTTGACTAATCGGACTAAACTCTTTCAAGTACAAACCCCCCCCCCTATGTCATTTATTTATTATTCGTTCTGCATCTCCTTTAGCTCGGCAATTCTGACAACCGACAAGGCGTTGGCTGTTTACAAGGTGGCCCTGGGTCAGACAATCCGGTACAAGGATCCAAAGAGTGGCACCAGTCAGTCACCCCGGATTTGAGGAATCACCTAGTTCACAAGCTGTAAGCATTCACTTCTCCTTATCTACATATATCTACATTGTAATTTAGAATGTGTTGTATACAATTAATGGATTTTTCATTGTATTTAGGGTTCAAGCAATATTTCCGACACCAGATCCTCAAGCAATGTTGGACAAGCGAATGCACAACCTAGTCGCATATGCAAGAAAAGTAGAAGGTGATATGTATGAGATGGCCAATTCAAGGGTATGTTTCAGTTTGTATTATATAAAACAACAACAACATAAATGGATATGTATATATTCAAGAGTTGAAAAGTTGCATATTATCTGGCTCATGTCTGGATTTCTTTGCAGTCTGAATATTACCACTTGCTGGCTGAGAAGATTTACAAGATCCAAAAAGAGCTTGGTAAGTTTTTCGGTAAGGTCACCATCTCATAATTTGTTGCTACCTCATGTACATACCTTGTTTTTGTGACGGCCTGATTGCTTTTGGGACTGTCCTCATTTGTTGTATTTGTTATGCAGAGGAAAAGCGACAAAAGAGGAAAATACAGCAAGAACTCCAACAACAGCAACAGCAAGCGCAACAGCAGCAGGCTCAGCAACAAGCGCAGCAACAGCAAGTCCAGCAGCAGGTGAGGCCAATGCCTCCAACCACTGGTTCTGTTGTCCCAGTACGGCCAGTAACTTCTCAGCCACTCCATTCTCTTTCGCCTGGTGAGGTCAACACCATTAAAATATGAGTTTCCTGCAGCTGCGCCTGTTTAAAAAAATCTAAAGTGATGTTTGCTTTCAGGCCTGGGGCTTCGAATGCAAATGGGACCAAGTCCTAATGCATCCACCTCACAACCATTACAGCCTCAACACTCGCCGTTTGGTCCAGCTCCTTCTTCCGTCCCTTCAACAACAACTAGTCAATTTCAGAACACCAACCACCAGGTAATTATAAAGAGATTCTATTCATATTTATTGCTCAAATATTTTTTAAACATCGCAATTAGGATATCTGTAGAGAGATGTGATCCTTCAATTCTTGGTATCTTTTATTTCCATTACTATGTTATGAATGCTATGAATGAATAAATTTAGGATTCTCTTTCTTTCCATTCGTCTGTTTTTCATTTGTGTGATTGATAGATGGATGAATGGTATTAAGAATGGAACTGTGTTTTTTTTCTTCTGCGTTTTAGGCGAACAATGACTGTTCTGTTCAGGTTCAACAGAGCGGTCCAGCGAGCGGGAGGATGAGCAGTGGTCCGCCCGTCGCATCTCCAGCCGTAAGTCTCGGACCTTTCCCATCGCCAAGCCAGCAGCACAGCGTTACGAGCAACGGCGGCCGCCACCCCTCACCACCTAGCAGCCCTCTCATGACGGCTTCCCCAGCCCCGTTGACCAATGCCCCATCCATACCTGGTACCCTAACACCGTCCCCTAGCTCCCAAATGGGCAAAGGGAAGTTCTCCAATCACACGCCTTCCGCTACACCTGCGCCGCCCCGAACGATGGCAGTCTCGTCATCAAATTCCTATTCCAGTCAGATGGCTGCCATCACTGCGTCTCTTAGTAGGGTAAGATCGAAATTACTAGAAGAAACTTGCATTTAGCAAACTGTGAGCTATTATACCAAAAATTTTTTACTTGTCGAACATGGATCTTGGTGGTGGTACTCTATGGTGGTTTATCAGACACTTGAAAGAGGACAAAAACATGGAGTCATGACCAGTAAATTATTTCATCGCCGACCCCCATTTTATGCTCACTCTTTCCACCCGTTTTATGGCTATTCAGAATTGTTCACTGGGCCTTAGTGGCATTTCCTACTAGACCGAAATTAAAATTGCTATTCCCCCTTCAGGGATATATACGTTTTGAGCTACCCCCATTTGTGTCACCCAGGCTCATTAATATGCCATGTTTCTCAATTCAGCATTTTGGGCATGCATTTTTTTATTGTAAAAAAGTTATGTGTAACAGTTTTGTTCTTGTTAATCTCAACCACATATGTCAGAAAGTTATCCAAGTAAACGAGTCGGAATATTGTCACCATCAGCCACTACCAATCACCAGAGAATTCGTCAGTTAACATTATCGAGTTGAATTAGTTTACCTTTCAACAAAATATTGGCTCTTCTCCAGGACGAAGACTCCCCCACGAACAACCATGGAGCGAAGTCCAAAGGGAAAGGTGACATCAAGTTGGAAAATGAAGATACCAAAGAGGAAGAAGAGAACGATGGAAGAGGAAGTGGTAAGGGTATGAACGTTGGGAAGATTAAAGAGGAACCTATGGACGAGTCACAAAGTAAAGGTACGTCTAAAGCAATGCCTATATTAAATGTATGTTATATAATATGTCCCAGGCAGTTGAGTGAACGTATGTTCTTCATTTTATTTGTAGATGATCTTAAAATTAAAGATGAACCTAAATCACCCGATAACGATTCCAAAGCCGATGTGAAACCTACTGTAGTGCCTGAGCCCATCCCAGGAAGCGTAGGGCAGGACAAGAAGAAGAAATGCCGTGAGTATCCGATCATAAATAGAAATCTCAGTACGTTTGTGCCAACTTTCTCTCTGGTCAACTCCAAATAACTCGACTGAGTAATAATAATCAGCAGTTTTACGTCATCATCAGCTGTTGAAGTTAGTTTTTGGTTGTACGAACTAAAAATCGTGTGAACCGTGATTCATAGGCAGCTAACCTGAAAAGTGATGCCATTTGTTTATTTACGTTTTTGGCATGAATTATTACATAATTGTGATTCACATGGGTATTCACTGGATTCGTTGGCAATGATCCTAATGCCATTTCTCGTTTGAAATTCAGAACTACCTACTTCTCTTTGCTCCGTCAAGTTCCAAAAACATTGAAGGGTTGCTTGTTTCATGTAGTGTCATAGAAACCGGAGGGGGAGAAGGGGATTGCTGCGTGTTCAGTTTGTCCATAAAAAGTAATGATATAGTCCATGCACGACTAGTTTTTGCCGATTAAGATGAGCTGTTTCATGGCAGACGACACCCAAAGCTGTTAAAGAAGTGAAACCAGAAAATTGCCCATTCCGCCAGTTTAGTTATTCTGGTTGGCCAGCGTTAAGGCATTTTCTTCTTAATCCCTTGAAGTCCACCTTGTTCAATCATTTTCTCATCAGCATCACGTTAATTTCTCGACAGTTTTCAAGCCCGATGACCTTCGGCAAGCGTTGATGCCGACCCTGGAAAAGCTGTACAGGCAGGATGAGTCGCTGCCATTCCGTCAGCCAGTTGACCCCCAGACCCTCGGTATCCCGGACTATTTCGAAATCGTCCGTACGCCGATGGATCTGTCGACTGTCAAGAGGAAACTGGACACCGGACAGTATTCAGACCCTTGGGAATACGTTGATGACGTGTGGCTCATGTTCGACAATGCATGGCTGTACAACAGGAAAACGTCGAAAGTCTACAAATGCTGCACGAAGGTGAGCCATAGCTAGTTGGTATTCTATTCGTGAAAGCTGGTATAGTTGAAGTTATACCTATTGCTCCTATCCCTGCCAAGGCAGCACAAGCGTTGTTACCACTTCGGGAGAAATCCTGGATAACAAGGAGTTGAATGCTCTGTTGAAATTTTGTTAGTTCAAAGTACTTTGTGCCTATGTCAGAAACCCCATCATTATTGCTTGCACTGCATTTCTCTTATCCTTAAATTTCTTCCGTTGTCCAGCTCTCTGAGGTGTTCGAGCAGGAAATCGATCCCGTGATGCAAGCGTTAGGATACTGCTGCGGGAGGAAATACACTTTCAACCCTCAGGTTCTTTGCTGCTTCGGCAAGCAGCTCTGCACGATCGCTCGTGACGCAAAATACTACAGCTATCAGAACAGGTGAAGGCCTCTCCAGTATTACGTTATATCTCTCTATACTCATAGCATTTATGATGGGTCGGCTATGAGGTGATGTCAGTTTAGTGAAACTGGTCACGATGTTGCCACAAAATTGAATGCATGTGACATCGAAATTTTCTCTATGAAATAGAAATGATAAATCACTGAGAATTTTCAACAAATCGAAGGTTTTTGGAAATTCTCGATGATCTATCATTTCTAAATCTGACCATACTTCATTGCTTGTAAGGTTCCTCAATGATGAAGGTGCTTACTGTCAAAGAATGTATATCTTATAAACATGCCTAGCTGAAACAAGAAAAACGAATATTGACCACCCATTTGAATGACGGAAAATGCACCTATCTCCGTTAATCCCCAAATTTGAAACTGAAATACACAATTCTGATTTATATAGCTTGAGCTAGCTCACAAGTAGGTACGTAAAGTTGGTGAATGATGGTTATTTCCACAATAGTATACTGGGGGCTCAGATAGCCGACATCCATATTTAAATTATTGTTTTCTGAGACACAGTGTCGCTGACTTTTAAAAACAATATTGATTAATATTATTATTATTATTATTTGATGAATATTATTATATTTTAATTTTGCCACAAAGCGATATATTAACAATGTCAAGTAGTTATCCCTTTTCGTCCTTATATCTCATATTTCCGTACTGCGATCTATTTCACTAGTCATCCTTTCCTTTCCAATTCACCAAATATTCCGTTTAAAAGGTACTGGGAGTAAACGGCATGCTGGGGAGCTTATTAAGTGGATATTTTTAAATTTGCTGCTGCTCAATGGTATTTTTACTCAAATCACATGATTCGGGCGTTATAATTGAATATAGATAACACTGATATTGTTGTCATTAACAAGGCTTTGATAGACGGGTCACGAAAAAAATCTACTTACACGCACATGGATTTTCGATAAATTTTCAACAATAACTAAGTAGTGGGTCTAATTTGAATTTTTGTTGGTCAAGAATACCTAGCTGAAAGCTTTAGCAATGGCTATAGTCTCCAAAAATTGATAATAAATCACTGGTATGGAATGGTGATTGGTGGTACAAAAATACTGTTTCAATTATTAATAATATTTTTCACAAAATTAAGGGTCAGCTTTGAGTCAGAAATCTGTGAAATCGGAAAAAATGGCCAAGTATCATCGAAAATTGTTTGTGAATAAATCACCGTGGGTGTTGAAGAATGGTGGCTTGACAGAAAAGAGAAGTGGTGCAACAATAATCTTCCAAAGAATGTGGGTCAAATTCAAATTTTTAGGGTTAAAAAACACCCGAATTGGTGCAGAATGGCGACTCAGAGGAACCCCCTAGATCACCAAAAACTGATTTATCTGTGGGCCAATTTTCACTTTTAAGAGGCCGTAAATTGCTTATAATTGATGAAAAATTGCTTCTAAAAACCATAAGAACTTACTGAATAATTCGCAGACAATGTTGTAGGGCGTTACTTCGAAAGTTATCTCAAATGGTCATGCTGCACGGCTGCAGCTTTTTATTTTTGTTGTACATTTTTCACCTTTCGTATCCAAATGTTTTCCTGTATTTTTGAACCCACATCACAGGACGAGCAATTTAAACAAATGAATTCGTAACCTAATAAAGTGATCTGTTGTTAACCCTTGTGTGTTGTTAAGGGTTTGGATAAAGTAATATGTAGGTAATACCTATCTTGGGTGTTTTTTCTTTCTTTTTTTTCTCGTGATCATAATTTAAAGTGACTCGTGGTCGTTCCAAAAGAGGTAGAGGCGGAATATTGGGATATTAATTTATTTATAAACTTAAAGTGTAAAACACGTTTAAATTTCGGTTCTCTATGTCTTCGATATCTTGAACCGCCCGATTCATAGCACACTCATCAACAGTGCATTTCACAAGTTCATTTCATTCATTCGGGAACTTATCACATCATGGGTGTGGAACATTCATTTAACACTTACATCTCGTATTAAGGTGCTTTCACTTGGGCTTAGATACAGTTGGTAGAAGCATGTTATTAAGGTACCTTTATCTACCTTCCCTGAGAAACTCCATCCTTTTCTCTTCGTTCAATTTTATTTAGTAGTTCATTTTGTTGGGTTCTTGGTTTAACAATTTTTCTTCCTTATCAGCCATTTTGAACAACTTCTAGTTTAACCTTCCTCATTCAGTTAATCTCTTTTTTTAGTTCGCTATTTTGAACTTTTTAATTTACTATTATTTTAATGCACTGCTTTTTAACTCACCCATTTTTTTATTTTGGCTTATTTCCGTTCTTTGATCCTTCAACCAACCTACCGTTTATGTCCTTTTGGGATGTGCGAACATGGTATACGAACAATAGCGGACAATACGGTATTTCCTGTGACAGATATACCTACTGCCAGAAGTGTTTCAATGACATCCCTGGAGACACCGTCACGCTGGGGGATGACCCTTCGTCTCAATCTCAAACGTGAGTTATATTTTTATTAAATCGTTCTTTCTATTTGATTTTAGTGAACCGTATTTAATTTTAATAGTTGGATTTCTATTATGGAAAACATTTGACCAGTCTTGGGTAGTAAGCTGATATAAACTCAAGCTATCTTTAATGTCCATGACTTACGTCTATATTACTTTTCCATTTTTGAATGACAGTAGGTTCCATTCTAAGAATTTTGAGACCAACCGCAAAGTTTTGACCACAAGTGACGTCATTGCAACCCTCCCGCCTGGGCGGGACAACCTTGCCTAGAATGACGTCACTTGTCGAAACTTGGAAAACTGATAGAAAAATAACTGTTCATCATAGGAGAGTGCGGTTGGTTTCAGAATTCTTGGAATGAAAACTACTTTCATTTAAAAATATAAGCAGAAGTCATGGATAGTCCTCATTGCTTCTGCATGAATATCAGTCCATAAAAATAGTACAGGTGAAATGATTTTGAATCCTATAACGTCTAGGTCAATGAACGTTAATAATTCACACGTATCATTCGGATGCCTTCAAAGTCATATTTGTTTCCAACATGGTATTCAGATTAGTAAATCAAAATTTTACTCATTCATTAAATAACTCGCATATCTGCAGTTGCTCTGTTGCGCATCATCTGGCTTGCAAATCACATTATTGCGTGTCAGTGTTCATAGCAAACCAATTTATTACGTTCTCCAAAATTATTTATGTTCCTTTTATGCAGATAGAAACAGAACAATACCACATTCCTTTTTTCTTCGTTTTAGCCTAATTAAGAAAGAATTATTCAAAGAAATGAAAAACGACCATCTAGAACTGGAACCGTTCGTTGAATGTACAGACTGCGGTAGGAAGCTTCACATGATCTGTTGCCTCCACATGGAAGCAATATGGCCTCAAGGGTGAGTACTTTCTCCATGTTAATGTTCATAAATATATTGGTGTTTGTATCGGATTCACTTTAATTTCGAAACTTTAGAAAGTACTAGTATTGTGTACTATAATAATGGTTATGCGATTTAAGAGGACAGGGCTTCGATTCCTCTGCTGGGAACAGTTTCTCTGGTCTTGGAGCAAGGGTGATGAATACATCCAGTTCGACTCTAAAAATAAATCTTGTCGCATTTTATATCATCACTCTACCGCAATTTACAGGTTTACTTGTGATAATTGTCTGAAGAAGAAAACCATGAAACGGAAAGACAATAAATTCAACGCCAAGCGGCTGCCCACCACAAAACTTGGGACGTACATTGAGACGCGGGTGAACAACTTCCTTAAAAAGAAAGAGGCGGGGGCCGGAGAAGTGGCCATCAGGGTTGTGGCAAGCTCTGACAAGATAGTGGAAGTAAAACCTGGCATGAAGAACAAGTGTGTATCAACCTACTATAATATTTATAGAAATAAAAGTGCATGTCAAATTACCTTTTAATCTACCTGATCATGTGCCGGGTTGCTCCCAGCTTTGATCATCTTGCAGTGCACTCAAGGTATTTCAGATTGAAGTACGATTAAATCCATCCATTTTGTTGCTTAATAGACGTGGCAACTACATTCGGTCATCACTGTTGTCATTCGTGTGGTTTTCCTTGTTAACCAGGTTTGTGGACAACGGCGAGCTTCCTGAGCAGTTCCCTTACAGGGCCAAGGCTCTGTTCGCTTTTGAAGAGATAGACGGAACGGATGTCTGTTTCTTTGGAATGCACGTTCAGGAGTACGGATCCGAGTGTCCTTCACCCAATACCAGGAGGGTCTACATAGCTTACCTTGATTCGGTTCATTTCTTCCGGCCGAAACAGTGTAGGACGGCAGTGTACCACGAGATCCTCCTGGGTTATCTGGATTACGTCAAACAATTAGGGTAAGCTATCATGCAGAGTAGTACCTTTCAGTATGATGTTCCTATCTTCATATGCTACACGGACCTCTGTGTGACTGACAGAAGCATAAAACTAAGTCCAACTACCAAGAATTATAAACTACAATCAATTCCTTTTCTATTCAGGTACACAATGGCTCATATTTGGGCTTGCCCGCCCTCAGAAGGGGACGACTACATCTTCCACTGCCATCCCACTGAGCAGAAGATCCCAAAGCCCAAACGCCTCCAGGAATGGTACAAGAAGATGCTCGATAAGGGCATTATCGAACGAATAGTGTTGGACTATAAGGTAAGGTGATGCCTTATAGTTTTGCTGGCTCAATCCGACTCAGTAGTGGACACCGAATTCACCGTGTTTTCGTTGTTTTCAGGACATCCTGAAGCAAGCGATGGAAGATAAGCTGAGTTCTGCAGCTGAGCTGCCCTATTTCGAAGGGGACTTCTGGCCCAACGTGCTTGAAGAGAGGATTAAAGAACTCGACCAGGAAGAGGAGGAGCAGAGGAAGCAAGCTGAGGCTGCTGAAGCTGCTGCTAACGCGGTAATCACAACTTCAATTGATTGAATTGATGATCTCCTGAGCTAGAAAGCAAAGGGGGAGAATGGGATTGAAAATGTCTCATTCACACCATCCAAAGTTCTGATAAAGACATGGTGGTTTCAGTTGAGGAAGTATGAATTCTAGAGCGGATTTAGTCTGCTGTTGGCTAAATGTTGTTGTTTTCAAGTTCACTTGGTTTTTGATACCATTTTGGATTTTACTTGGTTTTTTATACCACTTTGGATTTTTTTCAGATTTATTCTCTCCAGGAAGACAACGAAGTGGGGGCCGACGGAAAGAAGAAAGGTCAGAAGAAGAAATCGAACAAATCAAAAGCGAATTCGCGGAAGTCGAGTAGCAAAAAGTCCAATACTCTCACGTCTGGAAATAACTTGTCGGAAAAGATATTCGAGACGATGGGCAAGCACAAGGAAGTATTCTTCGTCATAAGGTTACATTCCGCTCAGAGTGCTGCTAGCTTAGGTGTAAGTATTTTTTTTGCATTTCAAACATTTAATATTTCAAGTTGTACACTTGATGGAGGCATTACTGTCTTATCCTGTTGCCTTAGCTATACGTTAGAAATTCATTTTTTACATGTTCCTGTATAGTGTGATATTCAGTGTGGTAAGTGTGACAGTGATTTCTTTAGTGCAGTGAAACCTCCATTAGTGGGCTCCTCTCAGTAGTAGGCTACTCCCGTTAAGATAATGGGCACCTCTGAATAGTGGACTCCTCCCAATATTGGACAGATTCTGTGGTCTGGGCAGAATTCCGTATAAAGTAGCATTTTCCCCCTCTAAATAGTGTACTCCCTCTCAGTTGTGGGCAGTTGTAAGTGGTCAATTCATGCATTTAATTACCTCCCAGCAGTGATTAGGCGGGGTTTTTACTTCCCGAGATTTTTATTCGTTCTATCAGGTGGTAGAAAAGTACAAGCTTCAAACTGAGCTCTGACAGGTCTTCAGTAGTAAAAATGGTTTCAACTTGTGCTTGTCTGAATGGCTCCAAATTGCCGTGCGATTGGGTCTGGATGAATATTAGTGGGGAACATCACAAATGGGGAAAAATACAAAGCAAACCAAATTATGTGATATTTAAAAATCGAACTCCTGCTCATCTCTTGCTCTTCATACGTCGTATTTGTACCTTTCTAATTTACATTAAATAAATTTCACGGTTCATGGAATTTCTCTATCTCTCTTAACAGTGGAAGAATTCGTCAGTGCTCGTACTGCCCACTATTGTTAGGTTTCACTGTACTGAGCTTATAAACGGGGTGCTTTTCCTGAACCACTTATTAGTGGACTTGTTGATAATGAAATATGACACCACAAAGCTTTGATGTGCATTGTTGCTACAAGTAGAATATATTGTTACAGCCTATCAACGATCCCGACCCCTTCATAAACTGCGACCTTATGGATGGGAGGGACGCTTTCCTTACGATGGCCCGTGAAAGGCACTACGAATTTTCTTCATTGAGGAGAGCCAAATTCTCGTCTATGTCCATGTTGTACGAACTACACAACCAAGGACAAGACAAATTTGTGTACACTTGCAACAACTGCAAAGCGCACGTTGAAACCCGATACCATTGCACAGTTTGTGACGTAAGTTGATGATAAATTGCAATAAATTAGTTATTATTTATAGCCCAATTTTTTCCTATAGAAACCATACATTTTTCATCTGAGGGCAATCCCACTGTGGGTCCTTATGATTCATAGTTCCCCTGATTGACATGTATACAATAGGTGTTATTGGATGTGTGGATCTAAAATTTATTTTGATGATTTCTCTATGAAGGACTTCGATTTGTGCGTCACTTGCTTCGAAAAAGACGGTCATCCTCATAAAATGGAGAAACTGGGTTTGGATCTGGACGATGGGTCTTCTCCTTCAGACTCGAACAAAGCCAATCCTCAGGTAAATTACACCATTCCATCTCAGTTATCTTGAATCAGTCTGAGACAGCTGAATTATTTAATTAGCTTCTTTAGGGGAAGTAAAATTGATGTGGGGAATATCTTGTTCCGGGCTCTCGCATTTGAAAAACAAAATGTTATACATTTTTCAGGAGGCGAGAAAGTTATCGATACAGAGATGCATTCAATCTCTGGTGCACGCTTGTCAATGTCGGGACGCGAACTGCCGGCTGCCGAGCTGTCAAAAGATGAAGAGGGTTGTTCAGCACACGAAAGTGTGCAAACGGAAGTCCAACGGGAACTGCCCCATCTGCAAACAACTTATCGCTCTGTGTTGTTATCATGCCAAATACTGCCAGGTAATATGGTGTTCTTGAATGATGACTCAAATTGCTTCCCAATCAATTTTTTGTTTTTGTGATCGATCGCCTTGATTGCCTGATTAGTGTTATCATTAGCTTTAATTTTGTGGTGTTCTTTCCAGGAAACAAAATGTCCTGTCCCATTCTGCTTGAACATCAAGCACAAGATGAAGCAGCAGCAGCTCCAGCAGAGGCTCCAACAGGCTCAGCTGCTGAGGCGGCGGATGGCTGTAATGAACACGACAGGCCGGACTCCGAGTGGCGGTACACCAGGGATGGTAAGCGGTGCAGTGAGTCCAGTCGGCGGCGGGGCAGGTGGGCAGCTTATGGTCACAGGGCCTCAGCCGCCCCATCAGCCTATCGGCCTCAAGCCCAACAGCCAAACACCCCCTGCCAACGTACTCCAGGTTGTTAAACAGGTAAAAACAATCTGTAGTGTTCCCTTGAACCTGTCTAGCTGATGACATTGATCGTTCCAGATATTTCCATATTCCCAGATACTTCTGACAAGCGATAATGATGTAGGGGTGGAGACTAGGGCAGGGAATAGTTTCTAAAGTTCAGAGGCCTGTCCAGAAAGGCTGAGAAAGTATTGTACGCTGCAGCAACTTCTAAACTTCAGAGGCCTTTCTAGAAATGCCAAGAAAGTGCTGTACAGAACTAGTAAGACTGTGGTGCTGTATGGAGCCAAAATGTGGACCCTTAGAGGAGTGCAGGAGATGGCTTACCACCTTGGAAAGTTCTGCAGAAGAGCTGTTCTATCTCTTTCATGATACCGATCTGGTAGCAGTAATCAAGAGCTATAGGCTCCGAAGGCTCGGGCATGTTGAACAAATGTCACCCGAAAGAAGTCCAAGAATGATAATGCGCGGACGTGGAAGATGACCTCAGGGCAGTGGGGTTCAGAAGAGAAAAGAGATCTGTTGCTGCAGACAGGGAGCAGTGAAAGAGGACAGTTGTGGAGGCCAAGGTCCCAACAGGGCTGTAGATACATAGATTTCCATATTTACATGGGTATTGGGGGTCAGTTTAACATTTGTAATGATTTTCTGGAGTGTCTGTTAGTATATTCAGCGTTGGAGTGAGGGGAGAATGGGGATTCGGAAGTACGCTGTGAGGGCCGTCATGGGACTCGAGGTCTACTGTTTATACAGCCTCAACCAATTCAACCCACAATGATCCGATTTGTTTTAGTTGCTCTAGTTGTATTGTACCAAGTATAATATTGTCGAACGTCGTTTCGTACAGCGAGGAGAAGAGGAATCTGTTTTGCCAGCGCTCGGGAGGCCTCATCAAAATTCACCCTGTGTCAGTAGTTAGGCGAAGGCATCAAGTGTGCCTGCCTGGTGAGGAGTATGCCTGATGTTCCGCTGTTGCTAGGTGGGTTTTCAGGACCCGGGCAGAGTCGCCCAATCTCAATGCAAGTCCTTATCTGATTGATCGACGAGAGGAGTGCTCCCTCTGCAATCGCCGCGAAAAGGAGAATGTTTTTCTTTCTCTGCAGATGCCCCATCCTTTCAGAGTTCCCCTACTCGGCCTTCGGCGAGGGAACTCTGTCTCGTGACGCTGCGATTGGTTTTATTAATGGCCAAGATCCGGGCCCACTGGTTAAATTCTGTAAACGGGCCTGGACGTACAGATCCTTTTTGGTTGGGGAATTCAGCTTTTAATATTTTATGTTATTAGTGCACTAGAAGATGCCAATCCGCCAACCAAAATATAACAGAATGTAGGAACGAAATGTCTAACCTGTTTGCGAACTAAATATTAGTGTCTATATTTGTAATACACCTTACTGATGTATAATACTTTAAGTACTTAAGTTTGCCTGTACCTTCGGCATACTGTAAAGTCTTACCATGCCGTTTGGATTATATTCTCTGTGGAAAATTTGAATATTATTTTGATTTTTTGAAATAAACTTTCTTCTTTTTTTTCTTGTCTAACTGATTTCGTGGTACCCTCGGCATTCCAGGTTCAAGAAGAAGCTGCCAGAGGGGCCCAGGGAGCTCTGACGTCGTACCAGGTGTCAGGCAAAGTGGCACCGCCCAACGCCCAGCAGGTGATGCCTCCTCCGTCCAGGTCCATCCAACAAGTCCCTGGACCCCCGCTCATGCCAATGACAGAATGGCAACAGAGGTTAGTCATTTCAGTATTTTCATGCGTTTCGCATTGGACCCACGTACGGTCACATGAAGGGACTACTTGCTAAATATGCGTGAAATTCTGAATATCAAGTGTAATGTAAAGTACGCTGATGGAAAGGTAGAAACACGTACCTACGCAATAAGAGCGAATTTTTAAAGAAATGTTCGTGCTATTGTATAAAAAGATGACAGCTAGGAACCAAACACTTTAATTTGAGCCATTTTTACAGGTTTTGACTCCTACAAAGTCAAATTTGACCCACTCTTGAGAAAAATATTTTTATCGTCGATATAACCCCTTTGTCGTGATTCACCATCCCACACAACGTCCGGTGAACTAATACTGATTTTAGCCCTTAATACCAACTTTTGACACCCCAAAAATCCAAATTTGACTCCTATGAAAAACAACTGAAATTGTTTTTCTATCTTCAGTCACCCTTCCTTACCACTTTCAGTGGTTTATATCAGTTGGTCGCAATTTCAGCCTTTTTTAACCCCTAAAAAGTTTTGACCTTTGAAAATTGCTCATCTTCGAACTCATCCTTTTGTTTGGCAGTACGAACATTTTGGCGAAATTCGGACTTCTTATTATGTACCCAAGGACAGATATCGTCTGGAGTGACACAGACAAATATATAGGTATATACACACATTTTTGTTAACTTCGGGATGAATTTAGGGTGCGCTTAAAACGGATTTGCCTATGAAACATTTTCAAAAATTTATGTTCTGCAAATGTTGGGCCCATTGCGATAGTTTAATTTTCATTGAAAATTCGCTAAAAAATAACAGTCGACTCACTACTTTCCGTGATTGCTCAATGCTGTTCTGGCCGTATTCGTTTCCAAAATCCATAATTTTCCTGAATCAAGTGAAACGTTTTTCCCAGTCAATTTGAACTCCTTCTGAACCCGACCACTGTCTACAAACTGCTGTGGCGCCGCTACAACTTGCAGCGAAGTAGATTCATTTCCCGTTTATCATTAACTTGTAGTAATCTGTTGTGCTGCTTTTGAATGAAGAACTTTGATAGCCGTCATGATTAACTCCTGACACTAGAAAACAATGCGACTGTTTTGATAACATAATTGTCGTCATAACTGTGATATTAGCGCTACGTCACAGTAATTATGACGTCATGACTTATCAGCAAGACACATCAAGTCAGATTGTCCATTATCGAAATGCCCTTCCGTTTGTTTGGAGGCTCCGCCGAAAATATTACTTCTTCATGTTCCATCCGGTCTTGGAAAGGAGGGGGCATTGTAATATGCAAGTCTGGCCAGTTGTTTTTTGCTTCATTCAGTCTTTCGAAGTCTCCTGTACCTCTCACAGCTAACGATCGTCGGCCCTAGAAATAATAATCTGTCGGCTACATTTTATTATTGTTTTCGTTAACCCCTACAAGTGGCTAATTATTTCGAACCATGTGCGCCGCGTGGACTCCACTCGACGATAGTATCGCCGATATGATAATTGATCTGGAGGCTGATTACTGGACATACAGGTGAGATATCCGAATTATCGCGCATGCGCCTATCTCCCCTTGCCTCGGAACGCGTTCTAATAGCAAATATTTGCTCCGCTGGCGTTTCTTCTCTCTCGGACTGATTATCCTAAGAACCGCCGACACCAGCATTTCTTCACATTTTTTTTCCACGCTCTCCAATACCCACTGGGGACTTACTCGTTTACTTTTATCACAGTGTCAAGTATGTTTTTTGAGCGAACATTAATAGTGAAATAATGATTAGTAATGGCTTGCCTCAAAAACTGGTTGATTCGGGCGATTAAGGGTCGATTAAGGGACCTTCAGACGAATCACTGATGTTTATTTTATTATTTTTGCTGCCGAACTTTTCGAAGGCAGTAGCTTTTCTTCCATCGTTTAGCGAATTTTGGTTTATTATTTTCAATAACGAACCTTTAGAATCAAGCGTGAACTTTTTTTTTCACCCTCAAAATTTAATGATCTCCGTTTCGAAGTACGTGGAGAATCCAAAAATTGAATTCAACAAATTTTCTGTCCGTCCGCCGTTACCGTGAACCAAAATTAATGACATTTGGTTGCGTGGGTCCTGTTTGGGGTCTTGTTTGTCCGCGAAGCTCGGCGTTACTGTCAGTCATCTCTAAGGGGTGAAAAGTAGAGGTTGAAATTTCCAGAACGCCGTAGCTCAAAAATTTCCAACAGAAAAAGGTAGGTATGTTTTTAGCGAATTTTCAGAGAAAATGGAGCTATTGCAATGGGTCCACAGTTTTCAGAACATGAATTTTTGACTTTTTTTAAATAGGCAAATCCGTTTTACAGCATCCTGAATTCATCCCTAGATTTTAACGAAAATATATATGTATAATTTATAATGTTTATATATTGATTCATGTGTCACTCCAAACTATAGCTGACTATATATGATAAAAATTCCAAATTTCGCCAAAATGTTAGTATTACTAAAAAAAAAAAAAGGATGAGTTCGAAGATGAGAAATTTTCAAAAATTCCAAGGGGGTCTAAGATATGAGTTTTTGTGCGTCAAAAATCGGTAAAAATGACCTAAATCTCGAATAATTGATATAAACTTACTGAAAGTTGTATGGAAGGGTGAGTGAAGACAGAAAAAGTCCATTCTAGTTGTTTTTCATGCAGAATAGGGGCCAGATTTGGATTTTAGGTGGTAAAAAACTGTTATTGAAGGCTAAATCGATGTTAATTTGCCTGACGTTGTTGTGTGCGATGGTGATTCACGACGGAGTGACTATTCGATGGTAAAAGTATTGTTCTCATAAAAGAGTGGGTCGAATTTGACTTTATAAGGTTAAAAATCGGTAAAAATGGCTAAAATCAAGAAAAATATATAATTTTACGAAAAGCGGTATGGTTTATCGCTGTATCATATTTTACATAGCACGAATATTGCTTTGAAAATTCGATCTTATAGCCATGCTGCATAGCGAACTTCTTCAAGTTCTTAAATTGATCTCGAACTTGTGGATTTTTTGAGACCTCCCGGAGCACTGTACGTCCAGCTGTCGTTCAGTGTGGCCCCGAAGTTTCTTCGTTAACATGGGTGTGAATGAAACGGTATAAATCCGGCTCAGATAATCATTCCTAGTGAACATCTGATTATAATAACAGCAATGTAGGTTTGATATGCATATTAATTTTTTTTTAAATTCCTTTATTTCAATTTTTATATTTACAGTAATACTACGTGCATAATACAATCAATAATAACTTTCATTAAGCACGGGAAAATTCTCCCCAATATGGGCCAGTCACCCGTGATGGGGGTAGAGCTCAGTTCGCACTGTAGGACGTGTATAATATCAGCATTAATAAAGTTATGATAAATTCGTTTCCGTTCAGTAAAGAAAAGGTATAGGTAATAATAACATTAATAAATTAATTCTTCATTTGATGTTCTTATAGTTTTAGTCTTAAAGTATGCGTTTAGTATTTTATTTTTCATCTTTCCCTTCTGTTATTCTCTCTCTAACGTTTTCCTTCATATTTATAGGTAAACAATCATTAAAATAATGTATTCCTATAAAAATAATGCTTTTGTGCAAATGTTGTTTTACAAAGTGGCATTTTATTAGGTAGAGAGGTCTTGATTAGGTACATTTGTACGCATCACATATTAACGATAATTATAAATCTTGTTTGTTCACACAATCATTCTGCACCACGGGCTGGTGCCCATACGGAGAATTAATTTCCAAAAATGTATTTCTGTTTATGTTTGTATATAAAATAGAAGGGTTAAATAATTAAATACATTTATATTGGAAATAAATAAAAAAAATATCACGGAACAACCAACTCGATTTCATACAGCCTTGCGTGATTATAATCAGGTGTTCCCTAGCAATGATATATGTACTGGATTTATGCCGTTTCATTATCGTTCATGTTGACGAAGCTTTTCGATGCAAACTTGAGGGCCTCACTGTGAACGAACAGACGGACAAGGCTCCCGCAGTTCGAGACCAATTTAAAAACGCAAGAAAATTCGACATAACGGAGTTCTGAAAATTTCACCCTCTATTTTTCACTCCTTAGAGACTGACAGTATAACCTACAAACCAAATTGCATTAATTTTTGTTCTTTTTTGGGCTAATCTTTTGTTCACGGACAAGCAATTTTTTCTTCCATTGTTGGGTTATTCGTACGTTGAAACGGAATGATAACATTTTGAGGAGGGGTTAAACAAATTTCATGCTGGATTCGAAAATAATGAACCAACATTTCTGTCCATCCGCCGTACTCCGTTTTTTCTTAGTTATGATGAACGGAAATTGAAGACGTTCTGGTTGTAGGTCTCATTTTGGGGTCTAGTTGGTCCGCGAATCTCGGCCTTACTGTCAGTCATCTCTAAGGGGTGAAAAATATGGGTTGAAATTTCGAGACGGCCGTCGCTCGAAAGCTTTTGTTAATGGAAGAGTATGGTTTTTTTAAAACGCTTTTAAGTTGATCTCGAACTAAAAAAATTTTTGAGAACCCGAGTGTTGTACTTCCAGCCGTTCGTTTGCACCGAAAAGCTTCGTCAACATGATCATGAATGAAACGGTATATATCTAGCCCAGATATCATTGCTAGGGAACACCTGATTATAATCACGCATAGCTGTATGAAGTCGAGTTGGCTGTTCTGTGGAATAATTTCATTTGAAGAGCGATGGCTCTTTCTGGATTTTGTTGATAGGTACTTTTGCAACTTGAAGAAGCGTTATTCTTCATAAATAACAACAAATAATTAATGATTGAATTATTGTATCCTGCGCATTTTTGTGAAACCGTAATTCCCGGGCCATCGGGTGGGGGGGGGGGGGGGGGGGCACGAGGGTAGGAAGGAGGGCAGAAAACAGTGATCCACGCAGAAGGGGCATCCATACAGGGAAAAAGTTAAAACGTTGTGTATTAATTTGCAGTTTTTTTCTTCCAAAAACTTCAACTTTTTATCAATGCGTGAACATCTGTGTGAAGGAACCATGTTGAGGAATTTTATTCAGTATTTTGTTTTCGTCGCTTGAGATGCATAACCAACCAACTATACTCTGTATTGTTACTCAAATTTTCTTGGGCCAATCTCTCATTTTAGATTACTCCAATAGAAAGCGCTAAAATCGCGTAATTGATTACACCACATAATTGCAGTGCATATTCAAATACCACTACCAGTAAAAGTAAGTAGGTACCTGTTAATGCAACCCGAAGTTGCTTAGTTGATTGCCGTAAGGCTTCTTAATTATACTCGAGCAAAATTTGCTGGCGGTTTGTATGTCTTTACCGCGCTGCAAGCCGCAATTTTGGGTATTTTGACATGAAGTGTTGAGGGTGTACTCCTTCCTGAGGCCCCCAGAATTGCTGTATAGTTTTTGGTGTTTCGACGACACCAGTGAGACGCGCCACGCTGGCACCAGTGATTCCGTTTGCCAGAATAATGTGTTAAGGCCTCCATAGTTTTTGCTTTATAGTTTTTGGTGCCACCATCGTGCCAAAAACGGCGCCACACAGGCACCAGTGGTTCCAGCTGTCAGAAAAATGTGTTTTCGGTATAGTTTTCCATGTTTTCCCACAAGCTGAATGGAATAACTTCCAAAGCTCTATCAACCATCATTACAGCGGTTGATAAGTATTTAGACATAAAACGTTAGTAAAAATTGCTATTTTTGAGCGTTACATAGGCAGAATTTGAGCCTATTTTCAAAATGGCGTGAGGCACCTGGTCAGCGGACTCACTAGTATACAGAGGGGCCCCAAGACACCAGTTGTCAATACGCCTGTCAATAATATTTTGACGAGGCGCATTCACATCGAAAGGGCATATTGACAGTTTAGCGGGGGTTCAAACGCATTGTAAATTTATTGAAGCATATTGTTAGAAATTTTGATTGAAGCGCACTGACGGGAGCCGTAATGATGACGTAATAATTCAGGAGGTTTAGTTGTCAATAATCCGTCAGTCTCGACTCGGACGTGGTCTTACCTACAGGCAGGTGGCGAATGGCACCGATTATAGAATTCCGTCTTGGAAACAACAGTGCCTATTGATAGCTTCTATAATATAGAAGCGTATTGATCAGCGTCAGTATTATTGACAATAATATTGTTAGTAAGAGGCCCTTAAGAGGTTAAGGTTTCATGATTTACTAGGACAAGAAGGTTGATAACTTCGCTCGGTTCGCTTACAGAAATTATGGCCACAACACATCTACAGAATTTTTTGTCAGATGCTGAATATACCTTTGCAGTATATACCTTCGATAAAAATTTATCATGCCTCGGAACCATTTGAGTCCCATTATCGTTTCTGGCAATTTAGAATCAAGGATGGCTTGAACGCGATCAGGCATTGGTTTCGTGCCTTCTGGTGTGATGAGGTATAAGAGAAATGTGAGCTCTGGGACATATTTCAGGTTTTGCAACATTTATGCGCAAGCCAGTCTGTTCCAGACGTTCATAAATTAACCTCAGGTGCTCCCAAGTGTTCCTCGTTCTTAGATGTGATCAAAAAATCATCCAAATATGGCAAAATAAAATCAAAGTTTCCCAGTACTTGATTGATCAAGCGTTGAAAAATGCTTGGCGCATTTCTCAATCCGAATGGCATGAAATTAAATTCGAACATAACAAATGCTTTGAAAAGGTCAGTTTTCGAGAAAATTTTCTTTTCACGCAGGATATGTTGGAAATCTTCAATTCTTGGAATTGGGTAGCGGTCGGGAACGGTCTGGTCATTGAGCCTGCGAAAATCTCCACAGGGCCTCAGAGTATCATCTTTTTTGGTGCAAGGTGCAACGGACTTGACCAAGAGAAACTCGATGGACGGATAATGCCATGGTTCAGCGTGAATCGAAACTCTTCTTTGGCTATAGCCAGTTTTTTGGAGTCAAGCTGACGAGGACGAAAGAACAGGTTGACCTTTATTGACTATAAGGTGTACAATGTCGTGTCTTGGCTTGGATGGAATCAAATTTGGTTTAGTGATGTTTGGGTGAGCCCTCAACAAATTTTCGAACTGTGCTGGTTGAGCTGTGATCGTTGATTGAAGCAGTATTACCACTTGTAACCACTTTGGTTGTGCCATCAATGAGCTGTCCTTTCTTCAAGTCTACAAGGAGGTTGAAGTGGTGCACAAAATTAGCACCTATTATCCCTTTTTTCTGGTTGGCAACAATAAATGGCCAACTAAAATCACGACGGAGTCCTAGGTTGATGTTCATAACTTTCACACCAAAGGTAGGGATCTCTGTTCCGTTGGTAGCATAAAGCTTGAAATTGGCGGTTAAGCTCTTGTTGTGATGTCTTGAGACAGGGATTATTGAAACATCGGCACCGCTGCCGACAAGAAGTCGCAAACCTGTTTTTTTGTCAGTCACAAGCAGGCGGAATTTGCGGCAGTGGGAGTGGTTCTGGTTTTTATCTGCAGCAGAATAGGCCGGAGCTTTCCAGGAGCAGGGCGCTTCGCATTTTCGGGCTTACACCGTTTTTCCTTATCTGAAATGGAAAAAACAGTATTTTCGGTCTGAATTGTAGCGTCTGCGGGGACGGCTATGGCTACAATTATCACGTTCTTGATTCGAATGACTTGAATTTCGGCTATGAGATTGACGTAGCGAAGGAATCTGCATCTTTAAGTTGGTCAATTTTTCTAAAATTTCCTGGACGACGTCACCTGATGAGCTACCCTGGGCTGAGTTGCACTAGTAGTCGAATTTTCATTAGTCAGGCCATAAACATCGCGATGAGGGGCCATGTCAAAAACTTTATCGGCCACCTCAGCTAATTTTGCTTCCGAGTCTGCGAAGCAGCGGAAGCCTTGTGTTCACTTTCGTGAGCCAAAAAATTTTTGTCTTCAGAAATCAAAATTTCCACTTGCATTTTGCGTTTCAAAGCCTACTGAACAAATTTGGTTCCGTGTCTGTCGGTCTGTGAGTCTGTGAGTCTGTGAGTCTGTGAATCTGTGAGTCTGTGAGTCTGTGAGTCTGTGAGTCTGTGAGTCTGTCCGCATTTCCTTGTTACAGCCATAACTTCCACGATTTTGAATTGATTCAGCTCAAATTTTGAGGGATGGTGCGGATAAGGCCCCTTGAGGTCCCATACAAATTTCAACATGATTGATCCAGCGGTACGCCCTGCGCATGCGCTAACGTTAAATTCAACAAACACGCATAACTTTCACAATTTTGATTCAATTTCGCTCAAATTTTCAAGGGTTGTTTGGACAAGGCCTAGTGAGTTCCAGTATGAATTTCAGCATGATCGGACCCTCGGTGCGCTCTGCGCATGCGCTGGCGTGAAATAGATTCAATTTCCTTGTTACAGCCGTAGTAACCAAAGATGTCACCCAATTTCAATGTAATTCTCAGGGATTAAGCGGGTAGGGCCCATTGAGGTCCCATATAAATTTCAACATGATAGAGCCAGCGGTTCGCCCTGCGCATGCGCTATGTCTGTCTGTCTGTCCTTCTATGCACGGCCAAACGGCTCGACGGATATCGACCAAATTTGGCACGAATATCCAGTAGGCTCCCAAGTTGTGCAACGTCGCATTTTCAATTCCCTGACCATAGCGGAACTATGGTCGACCATGGTCAACTCCTGAATGGCTTGATGGATATCAACCAAATTTGGCACGAATATCCAGTAGGCTCCCAAGTTGTGCAACGTCGCATTTTTAATTCCCTGACCATAGCGGAACTATGGTCGACCATGGTCAACTTCGTTAATTGAAATGGTAACCCCTATTTTTTATCGCGTATTCGTAATCTACGTGAAATTCTATCTACGATCGACCCTTCGGACTACTCCCGCGGTCGACCATAGCGCATCCATGGGCCCCTCCATGGTCGAATCCCGAATTGCTCAACGGATATCGACCAAATTTGGCACGAATATCCAGTAGGCTCCCAAGTTGTGCAACGTCGCATTTTTAATTCCCTGACCATAGCGGAACTATGGTCGACCATGGTCAACTTCGTTAATTGAAATGGTAACCCCTATTTTTTATCGCGTATTCGTAATCTACGTGAAATTCTATCTACGATCGACCCTTCGGACTACCCCCGCGGTCGACCTTAGCGCATCCATGGGCCCCTCCATGGTCGAATCCCGAATTGCTCAACGGATATCGACCAAATTTGGCACCAATATCCGGTAGCCTCCCAAGTTGAACGTAGGCGCATTTTTAATTCCCTGACCATAGCGGAAATATGGTCGACAATGGTCAACTCCTGAATGGCTTGACGGATTTTGATAAAATTGGGCACAAATACCCGGTAGGGTATGGGATTTTTCCGTCGTTTGTTGGTTCCACGATACTGCGTACAGCGAATCTCGGAGAGCGAGCGAAGCGAGCGGTCAGGCTAGTTATGTATAATGGACGTAATGTATTATGGAAGTCATGTTATGTATAATATGTATATTTCATGTAATGTTATGTAATGTTATGTTATGTAATGTAATGTTATGTAATATGTATATTTAACGTTATGTAATGTTATGTAATGTAATGTAATGTAATGTAATGTTATGTTATTTTGCTTCCGAGTCTGTTCTATTTTATAATGGGTCACTCTGATTGTGACGAGGAAGCTCCTGTGCCATCACCTTGGCAGTGTATTTCTAACTCCCCTTTTACAAGGACATTCCGAGCTGATTCGAGCCACAATGCACGCAGTGCCTTGTTAGAAAGGTCTGGTCCAGCAAGAGCTGTCATTTTTCTGGGCACTTGACTAGATTTATTGTCACCTATTTCCACACCAGCAAGCAGGCGCTTGAACATCATCGCTTTCTTTGTAAATGCTCAGCAGTCTACTTTCGCGGCAGTTTATTTATTAATTTCGTCGGAGTCCAGTATGTCCAGGATATCAGCAAGGTACTAACTATCGAGCTGCGAGACTAGGTAGTCAAATTTGGTACTTCCTTTACGAATCCCACTCAACTGCTGAAACCATACGTCTGGATGTTCTAACCAAAACGGCAGTATTTTCAGGGTCACTTACTGAGCTCCAAGTCGTCTTCCTTTCCATCAAAGGGCTCAATTTTCCGAGCAGGATCGACTGGTTTCTCTTTTCCATCTTCTAATGTCATTTTTACCGAATTCTAATGAGGAAATTGCGGTGATGAAATGACGTAGGTACGATTGCAACGAAGCTGCGACCCACAGGCAGCGCGGATTATTAGCGATTCAAACAAAACAATTTTAAAAAATCATGTCGGGGGTTGTTGCTTCACCTATTCCATAAACCTTTTGCGGCTTTCGGGATGACGTGAAATGAAACCATTCGCGATCTCTATAATGAATATAATATTATTAGCACGTTCTCGAATAATCCATTACATTACAAAATTAGGTTAGGTTGGTAACGCTAGCGTGACAGAAGTTTTTGTGAGAGATGTATCCATGTAACCACATTGCGTACCAAGGGTATCCATGTCGCCTACATTTCCACCAGTTCTGTTGTAATCACACCTCTCTCGCCTGGCCGAAATCCCCCCCCCCCCCCCCCCTTAATCAAATAATAACAGTTATTCCAAATGAAAAATGTCAACTCAAGTTGTAAATCCCATATTTTTATTAAAATATTTCATTACATGTCATTAATTAAAAATTCTGAATTGAATATTTTCATAAAAATAGGGGTGCTCTGAACGCGGAATTTGAAGCTCTACAGCTCTAGATATGACATTTTTCATTTATAATGATTTTTTTTTAAACAATTTTTGACTGCCTATTCTGACCATACCGCTGAACCCAATTTAATGTTTAACGAGGTTGTTTGATGCATAATTTAATGCACTTTAATTTTGGAAGGAGTAAACTTTTCTGTTCTGGTTTATGAGCCAAAAACTGAGAAAGTGCCAAAATGTCATGGTTTTATGGCTCGCAGAAGTTCGCCTCAGAAACCGTCACATATTACTCCAGTTTGAGATGCCCAAAGTGGACTAAAATCATTTCCAGCTTAAGTTAATCGTAGGTACCTAAGGCTTTTTTTGGTATAATTTGACTAAACGATTTAGCCAATAAATTTTACCACACAAATTCGATTGCAGCAGTGAATCATAGTGAAATAGACCCGTACACACGAAGAAATACTGAATTTTCAATTTCAAGAATTATTGAGTTTTCAATTTCTCGTGAAGTTCCCCTGTCTCTTCTATCCTAATACCATATCTGTTTCCTTATAGGTGAGGATATTGAAACCTTCCCATGAATCCCAATGCGCATGCCCAGAAACCGAAGCATGAAAAAAAGTCCGCTTACAGCCCACAATTTTAACTTCCCCATCGTCACTAGTCTACAGTACTATTTTATTTTGTTCTGCCTTTACAAAATGATTGATTGATTGATGAATCAGACGCTCTATGTTAGGAACTGTGAATAGCCTTGAAAAAAAGTTAAGTCTTCGATCGTCCATGTATTTATTGCATTTGATATTCGAGACTCTCGTGTAAATGTACAGTCAAATATAATACTCAGAAAAATTAATGTAAAACATTGTCCTACGCTAGTTGGTTTTTCAACATATTTTACGTCGTTGATCTTAATTTTATCTACACTTTCTTCTTCTTCTTCTAGATGTATATATTACCGCTATCCTAGTCAGTCCAAGACAGAGCTGTATATTCGTACAATTGTATGTTGATATCTACTACGAGCTACAAAATCATGTTCGAATGTTCTAAGTGGAAATATTAAATACCTTTTCACTAGTAACTTCTACTTATTCTAGTCTACAGGTTCTAATTATTGTTGAATCAAAACGGACATTGAGACCTCTACGAAAATGATATGTAGTCGCATACATTCTATTCAAAATACCGGGGAGTCAGCCCCCCGCCCCCCCCCCCCCCGTAATCTCATCATATCACTCTCTACTCAGTTTTGAACAGTTTGGTATATAATACTTGATAGTTCCGGGTATGGAAGCCTAAGAAAATTGAGTTCAACGTAAGTACGCCCCATATTCCGGCGTTCATTGAGTTCACTTTACACAGGCGGAAAAATGCGGATGTTTCTCGTACTTGAAAATGTAAACACAACAGAAAAATTAATGACTCGAAATAGGTAAATGTAACTCTTAGAAAACCTTCTTTTTGTATTTAGAAAGCTTTAGAAGACTTCGTGACGTGGAGGTTTTTCATGATTTTGATTATGTTGTTGGTTAGAAAAATGTCAACACCAAAAACCCGAATTTTCATTTCATAAAAAAGAGAAAAAAGATATAACATGTTGAAATTAGAAAGTCCGTGTCTGTTGGTAGTCCTAAGTGAGACAAACAAAACAAGAAAATCTTTGGATTCGGTCGAGTAGTTACGAAGGGAAAGGTCGAACAACGAAAAAAGTACCTAACTTTGGGTAAGTAGGTAGGTACTCATAGCGACGTATCTGCCTAGATGATAATCAAAATTTTGATGTTTTTTTCCTTCATTTTTTAGCGAATTTTCAAATAGTGTAGTTATTTGGCTCGTTCGAAAATTTCAGAGATGCTCCCTGTGAACCGGAAATTCCTCCAAAATCCGTTTCATGCATCGGAGATCTAAATTATAGATTTTAACTCTTTCGAGTGTGTGTGCGTGCATCCGTATGTGTGATTAAGTACGATAAGTCCCTTAATTTCCATGGTAAACATTTCTTTAACGCGCGGAAAAATCTGTCTCCGCAAGTAATGATGAGTTCGTTACTCAGCCCGATAGCATTGTGTGCAGCGGTCCAAGTTTACAAACTTTTGGTCCAAAAAATCAAATCAAGAAGGATTTCAGCAACATAAGCATGTGGGGTTTTGTCAGTCATGTTTTTGGGGCGCTGAATCGATTGCAACTAGTCCCAGTCCGGACGCACGCATGTAACAAATTTACAGTAGTCCGAAAAATCGCATATATTTTATGTAGGCATGAGGCATATATTGTATGTTGCCATGTTTTTTTGGTCGCTGAATTGATTTCGAGTAGTTTGACCACGTTCAGACTGCATCGAGTGATCAGAATCACAATGATTGTTTTCCAAACACCAAGAAATTATTTTTTTGACATGTTTTTCCTGCGCGACGTGCCGCTGGTCTCACAGTCAGGTCGTAAAGAGTGCTCTGAGATATGACCAAGTTCTCAAATTCACAGTTTCTTTGAAAATTCACTTTTTAAGCTTTGCTGCATGACTTGAATTTATGCTCATCAACATCTAAACTGCCAATATATTTGACCAGTTTTAATTTTCTAGTGCGATTTAATCAAGGCAGAGGCGTTTCTTTGAAAAAAATACCTCTGTTTTTGGACTGACTCCTTGATTGCATTTTTAAATCACAGTCCGAATTTACCATCTATGTGTGGAGAGTAAGATTCATCAATAGGTATCAGTATTATTTTCTTATTTTTTTGTACGTTTGCATAATGGATATATTATTTACTTCAATGTATTTGTTCGTGGGACTTTTCCGTTTGCTAATGAAACCTCAAGAGTACGTATTGCCACATATGAATGGGATGCTGTTCATCAGGTAAATTATATATTTACAGAAACTTGAACTTACTTATTATGCAGTGGTATGGTGTTTTTGAACATCATTTCAGTTTTACTGTTGTATGTCTGTTGTACGGCTTTTCGAATAGGTCAAAGATAGTTTTATTTCCGTCTGTCAGTTGATAGGATTGGGGGCTGTGAAATCATGTGGCTTTGGACAGTCTGAAATCAGAAAGTTTAGGTTCGTTCGCACTGGCTTTTTCTGACGGTTAGCTGACTCAAAGAAAACTGTACGAAACCATCCACCATCCGTCTTGATAAGCGTTTGGTAAATGGTTGGGAATAAGGCATTGCATAGCCGGTTCTTGTCTGCTCGATTTTCTTTGGACTGGAATGCCGATCAGAAAACTTGCTTTGGATAGTCAGGAAAACACTGCAAACAGCTGGTCGAACCACTGGCCTTTCTGACAGTGGCGTAACCACCAGATGGTCACTGCGAACAGACCTGTATATGTTTCTATACATTATTATTTGCTATCTGTTATTGGTATTATATTATTATTATTGCTTCAGGTATCCACCTCAAGCTGGTATGCAACCGGGAGTGCGGCAGCAAGCCCCAGGCATGGTCGTAGGGCCCCAGCCTGGCGCGGCTCAACCGCCCATGGGCAACCCTGCGGCCGTCCTCGGTGGAATACCGCCCCAAATGCGGCCTCCGGTGCCCCAGCAGCAGCCCGCTAATGTTCAGCAGAAACAGGCTCTTCAAGACCTCCTGCGAACACTGAGGTCACCAACAACACCGGAGCAACAACAACAGATACTGCATATCCTCAAAACCAATCCTCAGCTCATGGCGGCCTTCATCAAACGTCAGGTGGGTTATTTTTGACATAATCTGTGACCAGCTTCTCAAGTACTTCCCAGATTGTCATCACTGCAATGTGCTCTTTGAACAATTGATTAACAGTAAGTTAATGATGGTTTGTTGCTTCCTGTTAGCAGCAAGCCCAGCAGCAGCAAAATCAACAACAGCAGCAGGCGAATCAGCAGGCCGGCGCGCCTGGGCAAGGGCAACCGCCACAGCAAATTGGTCAACAGCAGCAGCAAATTCAGCAGCATCTTCTGCAACAGCAGCAGCAACAACAGCAGCAGCAAGCTCAGCAGAATCGGTTGCACATGCAGATGCTTAACCAGCAACAGCAGCAGCAGCAAGGGGCGGTGGGTGGTCAGGTGCAGCAGCCAGGAACGACTCAACATCAATCCTGGTACAAACACCAGATGCTTCTGCAGCAAAGGCAACAGCAACAACAGCAGCAGCAGCAATTTGCTCCTGGTAAGTGATATAGCTATGTATGCAAATGCAGATAATCATTAAAAATAAAATAAAATAAAATTGAATATTCGTTCGTTACACTTACCTACTAATTTCAGAAGTTGTTCAAAGCATATGCATACGATCAGATGTGTAGGAGATATTTTTGTATTGAAGAGTTGTTGAACTCACCTCCGCCACTCAATTTTTCACGAATCAATGGCACAACCTTGCTCAAATTTTGTAGGTAGTTGGGATATAGCTTTTTGATGGTCCTGATGGATAGTTGGGGGTTGGTATGGCCATTGCGGTTGCGCAGACGCGAATGTGAGGTACTAAATTTTTCATGAATAAACGTCCTGATTTTGCCCAAATTCTGGGTACTCAATTTCTCACGAACCTGTGACCCTATTTTGATGACATTTTCTTTTAACCATTTCTTCAAATATTCGTTTGACTTTTATCAAACCTGTTGAAGACGAATTATTTATCCAACGTTTAAGTGATCTGTACAATGATTTTAACTTTGATCAACTGGGTTCAGGTTGGCCGCCAGTCAGGGAAAACCTGGAAGTCAGGGAAATTCCACGCATACTCCTAGGATTGGGTAGAATAGGCACACTGGGTTTGAAATCTGGACTTGAAGTAAAACATTATTAAAGTTGAAACCGACAACTTACCTCCACACTCAAACCAACACCAATTGCCACCGAGGCTTCCTCCGCTGTTATAACATGGAGCAAGAAGAAGAAGAACTGGTCTGCAATCAGACGATGCATTTTTCGTGTATGTTTACTGTTTTTAAAGTTCGAAATTCCATGTTAGGTATCAAGTTAGGTATGATTTTGTTCGTGATAGAATTGCTCTGTGATAATGACTTAACTACCTGTAATGACTATTTTGCTACCAATGCTACCTTTGACTGGTTTACTAGTCTTGAATTTTTCTTCAATGTATTGATGCCAAATTGACTCTAGACTGTGATACATTTTATTATTAATTTATTAGTATATTAAATAAATTAGTAACAATAAAGACTGGTTAAAATTAGTAGTGTGATTTTTTCATATTCCAAACAGTGATGTTAGAACACACGGTTTTGGTCAGGGAAATCTCTGGAACAGTCAGGAATTTTGAAATCTTGATTTGGCGGCCACCCTGTGGTTCCTTCCTCTTGTTATAAGGTTTGTTTGCATTGGCTTCTTCTGACAGTTAGGTGACCCCTAGAAAACCTTGAAAGCCATCCATGGTCCAATACCTTCTTGAGAATGGTTTGAGTTTGATAATAGTTGGGAATTGAGAAGCAGTGCATGGTCAGTTTCTCGTCCGCCCATGGTCTGGAATGACGGTCAGAAAACGCTTTGGATAGTCAGGAACACGCGGCGAGCTGCCGGTCATGGATACTATACAGTCAGAAAAGAGTCCGAGAATCATTGTAAACTGCCAAACACCTTTCTGACAGATAACTGTCAGGTGGTCACTGCGAACAAACCTTATGCCATAGCTACTCAGGAGGATCCAGACCCTGTCTGGTGTGGTCTGTGATACTTCCTAGTGCTTATAATGATAGCTACTCCTTCCCTCGTTTCTGTTCCTGCAGTCTATTCTGTCTCGTCCTTCTTGCATAAATAATTTAATAAAATAGGGAACAAGAAATGCGTAGAGACAGGAGGACTGATCTGATAGATAGGTACCGAGATTATCTCGGGGGGATTATCTGTGGTACCTACAGGGTTGCCAGTCACGAGCAAGCAAAAATCGGTAAAGAACCGTTGATTTAACATCCAAAATCTACAGAAAATCTGGAAAAACTGTAGAAAATCTGTAAAAAACCGTTTGAAGAAAAAGTTTCAGCAAATGAGCTAACCCCACAAGCAGAAATCGCCAGGGCAACCCACATGAACAGGAATCAGTCTTTTGTGACTGGTCCTTTTTAACAAATACACGTTAGTCTTAAACTTTGTTTTTGCTTGTCTCGAGAAGTTTTTACTTTTTATTTCTGATTTATTCTTTCTAAAAACAAAAAAAAAGGCCCTAACTTCCGGCAGGCAGATTTCCATGCCTTAATGTTTATTTTATATATGCTATTTGAGTAATAATTTCTAGTAATGTATGACAATAAACTCTTTTCTTCTTTTGTTAGGATTTTGAAAAAAAACTTGGAAAACATTGAAAATCTGAGGTTTTTTAAAAAAAGTTAGAAAACGTTGAATAGGTAAAAATACTTTGGTGACCCTCCAGGTTTGGCAAAAAATCGGTAGATCTACGGAAAATAGGTAGATCTGGCATCCCTGTATACCTATTATATTTCGATGTGTTACCAACAGTGACACTAGCGCTCCGTGTGGAGGTTGGAAGAGTAGCGCGGGACATGCGGGACAGGGTCGAGATCCTAGTGGTGGGTAAGAGTGGTTCATATGAGGGGCAAGTTCAGTTAGTTCATTCCAGCTCCTTTTCGTTTTTAGTCACAGGACACAGACACTGAACTAGAACTAAGAACAAAGAACACTGTCGATGGTTGAACTATCAGACTGGCTTGTGGCATTGATACAGGAACAGCCGGACGAAGGAAAGGCTGAACGACTCTTAGTTCTCTAATCCTTTGAACTGTCGTTCCGTGATACTATAAACTCCTTATGTAGTATCCACCCCATCTGAACTAACCATAGTGAACTAAAACTATCGTTCTGTACTATGTACTCCTCAAGTAGTGTTTTCACCTTATCTGAATAACTCCTAACGAACTAAAGGAACTATTGTTCAGTGTATACTATCAGCTCCTCTTGTAGTTCCAATGAACTACAAAGGACTAAGTCGCCGTGTGGGTGAGTTAGTATAGTACGTTCAATTTAGCGTGAGAGGACAGATAAACAAACGACAATGAAATCGAGCTCGCATATCACCGTATCGTGATATAACATGTAAGAGCCATGAATCTACACGGATGCACGTAAATCATATTTAATAAAAAATTAAATAACCACATTTTTATTTCATTTTTTATTAAATATAATTTATGTGAAATTTGGTTATCGTAGTGTTCTTCGTGTGTCCAGCATCAGTCCAAGTTTCGTCCAAATAGTAAATTTGTCGGTTTTCAGTTCTAAACTTCCAAATCATCTCAGGTCCTTCTCCACAAAACAAGTTCCTCCCATTCAAGCAGCACTCATGTATCCCTTCCACGTCTGACAAATTAGAATTGCAGTTCTGAGACAACTCGTAAAAAGTAGTTCTTTTAAAATTGGGGAGGGGACCGCTCAAAAAACGTCAAAAACATTTCATCATTTTTAACGTCAAAAACATTTCATCTATAGTAGGAAGTATATTCCGAAGATAGAACTGATGAGTTTTTTGGTGTACCTGTTTATTGCCTCTTGATCTAAAGAATCAACCGAATCAGCTATTTTGGGGTGGGCTCTGGTCTTCTTTGGTGAACAAAAGCAGCCGTTTTCACTGTTCTTTTAGCACCTGGTAAATTGAGGCCGCTTATACACCTGGAGCGGTGTCCACCATTGCGCGACATATTGGGTAAATCGGTCTTGATAAATTTCACACATATTATTGCACACGTTCATTACAGTGATTTTGTCGTTTTTAGTGGTATAGTAGGATATATTAGGAAAAATATCTACAAAGCTGGCTGTGTCGGTTTCCGACCTTGACATCACTATAATATTTTCTTTAGAAAACAACGAACTTCGAAAGGAAATAAAACTGATGAATTGCAACTATGGAGATAGAAGCTGAAGCCAATATCTTGCCCATGAAGCATTTTCGGCAGTTGAAGTCAAAGGTCCCCATAAGTAAATATGTAATTGGGGCATACTAACCCGCAACACCAGGGTGCTTTGATGGTTTCACATTCTGTTTACATGCTCTCACTGTAAATTGAATGTACTATAGTTCGTTAGTTCTTAGTTCGTAATGCACAGGACGACAGTTCTTTAGTTCCCCCCTTCCTATATCCATCTCTAGACACTTGGTCCTTGATTCTTTTATTCTGCGGTCCTGGTGAATGACTGTTCAGTGAAGTGAACTAGTCTAGGAGTAGTTCAGTTGGCAGAGCTAGTTCTTCAAGAGCAATTGGGGTATACTAACCCGCAACATCAGGGTGCTTTGATGGTTTCACATTCTGTTTACAAGCTCTCACTGTAAATTGAATGTACTATAGTTAGTTAGTTCTTAGTTCATAATGCACAGGACGATAGTTCCTTAGTTCCCCCCTTCCTATATCCATCTCTAGACACCAAGTGGTCCTTGATTCTTTTACTCTGCGGTCCTGGTGAACGACTGTTCAGTGAAGAGGACTAGTCTAGGAGTAGTTCAGTTGGCAGAGCTAGTTCTTCAAGAGCAGTTCAGTCAGGAACTGCTCACCCTGTCCTTACCGACTCTTTCCTCAATAACAGTCTGCTCGTCGCCGTCCGCAGGTTACCAAGGCCCTCAGCAGAGGATGGTCGCCGCCAGGAACTACCCGTTCGCCGAAGGCGGCCAGTACTCCGGCGTCAAGCCCTCGCCGGGCGTCGCGTCGCCCCAAGGCGTCATGGGGCCGCCGATGGGAGGCCCGGGCGGAGCCGTCCCGGGCCAGCCGCCGATGATGCGTTCGCCTCCTCCCATCCGCTCCCCGCAGCCCAACCCGTCCCCTCGCCCCGTCCAAAGCCCTCGCACCCAACCCGTTCCCAGCCCGACGGACATGATGCTCTCCCAGCTCTCGGGCCCCAACCTCCATCACCAGTCGCCTCAACAGGACCCCAACGACCTCACACCTCAGGACCAACTGTCGAAATTTGTCGAGCAGTTGTAGTACATATAGTTCCCATTGCCCTCCTAACCCCCCTTAAACCCCCTCAAATCCCCCCAAGAACCTGGTGCTGTTTTCCTACCCCTCCCATCTTCCGTATGTATCTCATACATACACCACAGGTCAGCTCGACTGAAAGTGCAAAGTGAACTCTGAAGTATTTATTAATTATTTATATCAAAACGAGTGCTTTGTCAAAGCAAGTTGATGACATAAGTGGAATGTTACTTAAAACTTTTCATTCTTAATTAATTTCTAGTTTGTAAATTTGTTAATACTAGTGTACATACAGTTTTTTTTTTTTTTTGAGCTTCCATACGGGAAACTCAGTCTTGTACAAGTTACTGGTCTTATCCTACATTGTTATACTTTTTTATAATGAAAAAAAAAACTCATAAAATTATAGGGTTTTTAAATGTTAACGTAGACAAACTTAGCTGTGCGTATGGTGTGTAAATAATTATTGATATCCATTTAAAGTGACTGTTGCTGTACATATAGTTGATAAATACACACAGATAGATATATTATCAATTGTTTAAAAAAAAAGAACTTGAGAAACTGTACATAAGTTTATATCTATAAAAATCACACGCCCTTTTTTTAAATTGTACGAAAGAGGTTGTAGTAGGCCGTGATTTAAAAAAACAAAAACAAATAAAATTAAAAAAATAAAAAACCACGCATTTTAGCGTTTTTGTTCCGGCTTCAGAGGCTGTGTTGGAGGGGGGAAAATTGCGAATTTTTTCCTTTTTTTTCTTTCTCTCATTGAATGTAAATTTAAAAAAAAAACCTCCACAATCGACTTTTTTTTAAATTCTGGTAATCATAATTATTGTAAATAGTCACATTAAGAACTAAGTGTCCCAGTTCTTACATTTCTCTTCTTTTTATCATTAATTGATTAAAACGTAATTATATATATTTTCTATTTTGCCTAGAGGTACTTCTCAAGATTTTGGTAGGTTTGTAAGCGCCTTCTCGATCTCTGACCCTTTCTTGTTCGTAGCTTCGGAGTGAACATTAAAAGAGTCGCTGTTATTTTTGTATAAACATGATTATAAATAAACATATAAATATATTTATTAAAATTTGTATAGTCCTTGCGTAACAAGTTTTTATTTTCTCAAATTGTCTTACGTATTTTTTTATTTCTTTTTCTCTTACTTTTTTTAAATTTCGTTTTTTGAACTGTGTATTAGGTAGTGTTGATATTAGTTACAGAGTGTTGAATCGATTCCTCCTGATTGCGAAGTACAAATCCGATTGCGAATCCCGAAAATGCTTTTTTCTGATTATTTATTTGGATCGTCAGTAATAAATTCCTCCTCCTACCCCAAATTGAAATGTTCAAATATTTTTGGAACACCTGCGCATGACGGTAATGTGAAAATGTTGAAAAAAGGTTTCGTCCCGTTTTCAACATTTCAGCACCATCACGCGCAGCATCCTTCTGTAACTTCTATCATATCCGCCTTTTTTTCGTGATTTTTTTATTCTTTTCATTATTTTTTTCAATTTCGTCGGAATAAACACGAAAAAATTCTTGGTTTTAGGCGTTTCCCCTTCTGAAAATTCGACTACTCGATAAAATCCCGTTTTATAAAAATAAGTGGAATTGAAAAAGTCGAAGCCTTATTTTAAAATGAAAATTCAAGCAACGAAATCTCGGAATTCGGAAGGCGTCTCTTTTTGTTTTCTACATGTTTCGTCTCATTGTATTCATTTTTGTTGGATTGCGGGTTTATTTTCGTACGGCGGTCATGACATTCCAGTTTGGAACATTTAGAATTTTCATTCGTTTTTAATTTTTAAAAGTTTCCCAAAAAACCCAGCGGATTTTGAGTGAACCACGTTGTTTTCCTTTTAACAAAAATCCGTAATTCCGAACAGCGGCGTAGATCTGTAGGGCTAATTGTTGGGGAAAACATTGATTTTTCCCTATTGGACTTCCTTTTTAGAAAAGCACAGCTTCCGGCAAACTCTTCTTTTTCATCGTATTACCTTTTTTTTAAATGAATAATTGAAAAATGACATAAGTAGTTGAGATTTTATATTTATGAAGGGGAAAAAACAAGTCAATTAATATTTCCTTGTAGCACCGTAAACATAAGTATTTCCAACTTTACCTTTTTAGTAATACAAAAGAAAAGGGTGTTACGAAAATTTGTTTGCAAAAATTCCTGTATTTTCCACTCAACTATAAATGAACAATTTTGAACACTTTGTATGTACTAGTTGGCAACTGAATCCGTTGAGCGTAGAGTGGATGTAAAATCATGAAAAATTTGATTTTTTTCCCTCAAATTTATCATTTATACCTATTTTTCTTCGTTTTTAATTTTTTTTAAATGTACGTAGTTATAAATAATAAAATACTAAATGATGAGTGCTCTTTATCGATCATTGTGTTCCTAATAAAAAGTTGAATTTGAAAAAAAAAGGTCCCCAGCGCGGTACGTTGCAGCGACCGTTGATTTTTACACTAAACCAAAAAATTGAAAAAAAAACTGCAAAAAAATGCACTAAAACTCGACAAAAAAATGTCTCTAACGACAAAAAAAATTGTATAAAATATCTTTTAAAAGAAGAATTTTTTTTGTGTGATATTGCTTTACAGTATTATTGATATACCAAAATGATGGCTGGGCGGTAAATTTTGCAACAAAAGAGGCGACATGAGATGGAAATCGACGGACGTAAGCTCAATTTGTAAATTTTTAAAGGGAAAGAAAAACAAAACAAAAATGTACATTGGAAAAGAAGCAATCTTTAACTTAACTGAATAAGGAAAAACTTTGTAAATATGACCTGAAAAAATATTTATTTAATCTGTGAAAAAAAAAGTTGAAAATAGAGAAAATGTTTTTGAAGGCAAAATGGTGTAAGATTTATTGTCTTTGTATGTATAAAGTTAAAAAAGTAGTTTTCGTAAAAATTATGAAAAAATTGCAGAATTGTAAAAAAAGAAGTTTATTTAATGAAGAAATAGATAAGCATTTCTTTGGTTTGTTGGCCTTTCTTGTCGAAATATGATGGAAACTATTACATGTTTGTACATTATAAATTTAAAATAATAAAACAAAGTATAGGGTCATACATAGAGGTGTGTTTTCGACTTTTTCCCTTTGGTCACATATGGTGGGAGGGGGGGGGGGGGGTTCTTATTCGGTTTACTTCTCCGCGATATTTTCTAAGTGTCAGCAGATACCTTGTCCGTGTAGGCAGGACGTCCAAGGTGCTGGACTCGGGTGGTACCCTTCGGTTCGTCGCGGAACAGTTTCCAAACCTCAGATTTCCTAGTTCACTGGTACCGTGCAAATCAGAGGCGGCCGGTGGGGGCAGGCAATGAAGGCACCGCGTACCACCTAATTAAGCTAAATTTTTCGAAATAATTTGGGAAATCCTTAGTTTGGTGTTAATAAATTTTCGAATTATTTTTCAAAAAACAATATTGTCTCAGATCAAATATTGTTGAAAATGGCCCAGTAGTACCTACTTTCTATTTTAGAATCGGCGTTAATAATAATTAGGAAATGCAGTTGATAACAACAAGATCGAGGTATTTATTGACAATATTTACTATAACACGCGTTAAGGAAGAGAAAAGTTTATTCAGCAAACAAGAGACTGTGCCACCCGGAGGAGTCTACTAATTTAAGCCAATTTTGCCAAATTCTGTTCAGTAATGGAAATTGACGCTTGTTGACCACATGACGAGGTGTTTGTCGGAAAGACGGCACCAAACGGGAGTGAAATCGGAATTTCTGAGTTCCCTCTAGAAGTGAAGTTGATTGCATTGATTGATGGCTGAGTGTTCAGTCCAATTGGTTCTGCTATATCATTGATAACGCTCATCGAAATCACTAGTTTTCTGATTTGTGGGTGTTCAGGTTTTCTTGAGAAAATCACAAGAAAGTCTTAAAAAGAAGAACCTCAACGTGTTTGTTGGTCACAAAAATGAGGGTATTTAATTTATTTTATTAATGAATCCGTATGATTAGGGTTTGATCTCAGACCCTATTCATACGCAAGTCCACAGGGTAAGGGATACCAACCCTTCGCTTGCACATGGCTATCGTGGAAGCTTTCAGGAGCTACCTACCTGTACAGTTGACGAGGAAGCAAGACGCCACAGTGAAAAATCAAGGCTAACAATCGATTTTGGCATAGATGTTACAATCGAAAAATCTATTCAAAACATCGATTTTAAGCACAAAATTTTTTAAAAATTTTAACGCAGAAAACCTATATTGGCGCTTAAATCTGAAAAATTGATTGTAGCAAAAAAATCGATGTTATTGCTTCAGAGTCTGCAAGGCAGCGGAAGCTTTGTTTTCACTTTCGAAATGAACATTTTTTGTGTGCTCCAAAATCAAAATTTCCACTTGGATTTTGCGTTTCAGGGCCTCGTGAACAAATTTGGTTTCGTGTTTGTCAGTCCACATTTCCTTGCCACAGCCATAACTTCCACAGTGTTGATCCGATTTCAATAAAATTTTCAGGAATTGTGTGGGTTTAGCGCTAGATTGTCCCCTGTCAGTTTCATCATGATCGAATCAACGGTAGCCTCTGCGCAGGGGCTAACGAGATTTTCTTGTTACGGTCATAACTCAATCAATTTTGAACGGATTTTGGTCAGATTTTCAGGGATGATGCGGGTAAGGTCCCATACATTCATCATGATTGAATCAGCGTTGGCAGTGGCACGTGGCACTGGCACCGAGTACATTCCAAACGTCGAGCAATCCTGTCCACCATCTCTATGGCTCTCTGTGGCTACGGAATTCCATAATATCGTTTAAATCTTTTTTGCACCCGTGCTTTAAATTGCCCAAAAATAACGGTTTTTTAATTTTTGGTTGCCCAGCGTTCTATCGTCATGAGCATGGCGAACCGGTCATTTCTAGTTTTCTGAAAATTTAATGGTGACATACTGTGAAGGCCATGAGAAGCTTCTGTGCAATGTCCTTGGCAGTGTATTACAAATAGTAATTAAATAATGAAAAATATTTGTAACAGTAAATGAGAAAGGTGAGTTCGCTGAAGTATACGAGACGACTGGTAAAAAAGTTTAATGGTCTACTCGGATCCCAATCCTACTTCCATGCTGGGGAGTGATAGTACTGCAATTACCCACCCTACATTTTTAGGATCAGTACCAAGAAGAAAGTGACGTTGAAATAAAATACGTAGGTAAGTAAATAAAAAATTTTTACCTGCTACTTACAGCCTTGGAACAAAATGACGGGAAAATTGATTTTTGTGACACGAAAAAAAATCGATATTAAATCGACGCATTCACTCGATTCTAAAAAAATAGAAAATTTTTGATGAAAATCGATTTTGGTTTATTATTCTGTGAATAAAACACCTATGTATTCGCTCAGCAAAAAAATTTTATAACCCCCTCAAAATTTTGGTTTATTATTCTGTGAATAATACACCTATGTATTCGCTCAGCAAAAAATTTTTATAACCCCCTCAAAATTTTTTCTTTTCCGTTTCAAGGTGCGTAGATTCCAAAAATGCAATGTCCGTCCGCCGTACGCCGTCCGCCGTATCACGTGTACAGGCTTCATTTTTGGTCTAAAAAATTCGTTCTTTCGCACACATGCTCCATTTGGGCCCTAGTTGTGTCCCGAAACTTTTCAGCCCGATCGGAATATACCCAGGGGTGTTATGAGTGAAAATGTGTGTAAAAATGGGTACTTCTTGCGTTTTAGCAACATGTTAGTAAAATGAGCTTTTGAGGTATCGTTTTTCATGTTTTTGGGGACGAGAAGACCGAATATGAAGTCGATTTTGACCAAAGAGTGGAAAATTGAGGTTGTACCAGATGTTCAGCTCCCAACATTGATTTTTTATAAGTCAAAAACCTGGAAAATCGTCTGAAATCACCATCAATTTGTAGAACAACACTAGAAAAAGTATCAAGAGGTGGATCAAGACGATTAAATGGTACTATCAATGATCAAAGATAAATAAAGATAATCAAAGATCCTGCCTACCTACCTAATTCCTGTTTTGGGGGCCAAAATTGGTGGAAACCACCAGAAATAGCTATTTAAATTATTTTATATGAAAGAAACAATAAATAAACAGCCAACGTTTCTGTAGGTACCTTATGTCCAATAGAATAATAAACCCATGTGACAAGGACTTTGCAGCGTTTTTTGTTTTGCGTTTCAAGGTGCGTAGATTCCAAAAATGCAATGTCCGTCCGCCATATCACGTGTACAGGCTTCATTTTCGGTCTAAAAAAATCGTTCTTTCGCACACATGCTCCATTTGGTCCCTAGTTGTGTCCCGAAACATTTCAGCCCGATCGGAATATACCCAGGGGTGTTATGAGTGAAAATGTGTGTAATAATAGGTACTTTTGCGTTTTAGCGACATGTTGGTAACATGAGCTTTTAAGGTAGGTACCTATCGTTTTTCATGTTTTTGGGGACGAGAAGACCGAATATGAAGTCAATTGTGACCAAAGAATATAAAATTGAGGTTCTAGCAGATGTTCAGCTCCAAATTGATTTTTTATGAGTCAAAAACCTGGGAAATCGTCTGAAATCACCATCAATTTGTAGAATAACACTGGAAAAAGTGTCAACAGGTGGATCAAGACGATTAAATGGTACTATCAATGATCAGAAATAATTTATATAAAAAAGAAAAAAAAGCGTACCTTATTCGTGTTTTGGGGGCTAAAATTGGTGGAAACCACCAGAGGTGGCTATTTCAATTATTTTATATGAAAGAAACAATAAATAAACAGCCAACATTTCTGTAAAATAGAAGAACTGTCCAATAGAATAAACCCATGTGACAAGGACTTTGCAGCGTTTTTCAATTTAATCGACAATCGATTTTCATCGGTATGCTACACTTCGGCGGAGTTTTTTCCCCTAATATTAATAAACGCTGAAGTATGTAGGTTTGTTTAGCTTGAAAGCAGATCACCGAATTATATTCACGGAGTGGTAGAATAGCGCAGGACGAGCTGTTCCCACTATTGGACTGCAAAAAAGGTTACAATGCCACAAGCTCTGCAAGGTCGACCCATTGTTGAGTACCATTCATCTGTCGAGTTGACTCTAATTCCGCGCTTTTGTGTCTAACTATTCCCCTACTCCTGAAACGGGAGCTCGTCAAGTGACGATTGGCTGCGGCTATTGTCCCTCCCCAGACAAAGGTATGATAATTAGGCTTATTTGTTTTATCAATTGTGCCGTTTGGTAAATCAATAACAAAACAAGAAATGTATGAAAAACAGAGGTCGCTTCGCAGAACTATTTATAATGCTAGGTGAGGTGAGAGACAGGAAAACTGGAATTTTGCAGCTCAGGTGAAAAGGTTTCATGAAACGTTCAGCGACTTAGTAGGTGAAGGTGTCTTGATGATAGGTAGATCCTCCATGAATCCCAGTGCTCCAGCCCTAAGCTAATGCACAAAATCGTACTCGCCAAAATTGTTGTTAGAAAAGTAGGTCACTTTTCCACCCTGGGAAGTGTTTTGGTTTATTGTTCTGTGAATAATATACCTATGTATTCGCTCAGCAAACATTTTTTTTATTTTGAATACCCCCTCAAAATTTTTTCTTTTACGTTTCAAGGTGTGTAGATTCCAAAAATGCAATGTCCCGTACGCCGTATCATCTATATTTAGGTACCTACCTTTATTTTCGGTCTGAAAAATTCGTTTTCGTACACAGGCTCAAGTTGGGCCCTAGTTATATCCCGAAACTGAGAATATTATACCCAAGGGTATAACACCCTTAAGGGGTTTTAGTGAACATGACCTTGTGATGTACCGTTTTCCATGTTTTTTAGGGCGAGGAGACAGAATTATGAAGTCGATTTTGACCAACGAGCGAAGAATTCTAATCGAATCAAGAAAGCCTCAACTATTCGACGACTCCTGCTTCAAAAAAAAAAAAAAAAAAATCAGGAATACAAAATAAACTCGTGTCCGGCAGTTAAAGGACCAAGCACATTATTAAAGAACCACTGTACATTAGGTTGTCCCTCGAGTGAGTTTGTTTACCTTGTCATATTATTTAAATTTTTGAAAGCTTTTTTTCCCCTGTGACATCTGTTAAGCCCCGTTCCCACGACGTGTGACTTGAGAAGCCTCGAGCCAAGTTCGTCTAGCCACGCCGTGGAAACGCTCAGCTCGAGAAGGTTCGAGGGGGCTCGGGCGTTCCCGCAGAAAGTCGGTAAATCGACTTCAAAGGCTTACGGCTCGAGCAGGCTTGTGGCTGGGGCAGGCTCTTGCACCCGTTCCCAAGGCCTGTTGGGGCTCGTCGCAGCTTGTGTTTCTCCGAGTACCTGGGATGTGAGCAGTTTGTCTCTGCCCAGTGCCCACTGAAATTCTGTCTGCAATGGAGTGGAGTAATGAACTCGTTACGAAATTTCTCGATGTGTATGAGAAGGAACCACGCACGTGGAATCTTAAAGATCGCAACAAGATCCACGATGCGTGGCAATTTTCGAAGGACAAAATACTTCGAGCAGTGGCACTGAGCAGCGACTGCCAGGTAAGAAACGACTCGGAAGTCACTCGAGGCGACTGGTTGCTTGACAAGCCACGCGCCGTGGAAACGCTCGGTGGATCGTGGAATGACAAGTCACAAGCTTGACAGGCTCAAGGCTTTAGTTAACAGTTAACAGTTGGTTCTGATTATTTTGGTTTATTATTCTATGAATAATACACCTATAGGTATGTAGGTATTCGCTCAGCAAAAAATTTTTATAACACCCCTCAAAAAAAAATTTTTTTCCGTTTCAAGGTGCGTAGATTCCAAAAATGCAGTATCCATCCGCCGTGCGCCGTATCACGTGTACCAGCTTCATTTTCAGTCTAAGCAATTCGTTCTCCATTTTTGGGCCCTAGTTGTGTCCCGAAACTTTTCAGCCCGATCGGAATATACCCAGGGCCCAGGGGTGTTATGAGTGAAAATGTGTGTAAAAATAGGTACTTTTTGTGTTCTAGTAACATGAGCTTTTGAGGTATCGTTTTCCATGTTTTTGGGACGAGAAGACCGAACATGAAGTCGATTTTGACCAGAGTGGAAAATTGAGGTTCTACCAAATGTTCTGCTCCCAAAATTGATTTTTCGTGAGTCAAGAACCTGGGAAATCGTCTGAAATCACAATCAGTTTGTATAGTAACACTAGAAAAAGTTTCAACATGTGGATCAAGACGATTAAATGGCACTACCAATGGTCCAAGATAATTTGAAAAAAAAGGAGCCTACCTAATTCGTGTTTTGGGGGCCGAAATTGGTGGAAACCATCAGAAATGGGTATTCGAATTATTTCACGTGAAAGAAAAAATGAATGAACAGCCAACATTTCTGAAGGTTTGCCCAATAGAATAATAAACCCATGTGACAAGGACTTAGCAGCGTTTTTTTGTTTACGGTCCTTATGCCTACGGTGTAACAGGCCTCCTATAATGGACGTTTCTGTGGACCTCCCATTTTCTAGGTGGAAGGAGAAGAGAACAGGCGAATTCTACCGACTTCAGAAGTCGTAGAAAAGCCCCTTCAATGGCCCTTTTATTGAATGATAGATTTATGAAGAGCCTTGCTAAGCACTATAGTTGGCCGGTTATTTAATTAAAATGTTATAAACTGAACAGCTACCCAGTTCATACGAATCACGTAGGTAGTACATAATTATGACCTGTTGTATACAATGCGTTGTATTACGATTGCCTGCTCCTAACCCACCACTGCTTGATTTTTTATTCTGCTAAAAAAGATTTGTCACCTTAAAATTCTCAGGGAGTAGGCTATTTCAGACTGAAAGATGACAAACACTCAAAATGCTTTTCATACGAGCTGTGAATAACCCGTGAACTAGACTTCGTGAAAGAATTGATTGGCATGAAACGAAGCCTTGGCCTCGAACCCTCGTATTGTAGGTCCACCAGATATCGGCTTACCCCAGGTCGTTACCCTTCACTCCCTTCGGTGCTCCCTAAACAGCTCTTCATCTGTACACCCGTTCCCGAAACATTGCTCCTAATCTAAATCTATCGTTACAACATTTACCCATACAGCAAGGGTTGCATAGCAAAATGCGTATCGTATAGGTATCGTACTTTAGGCTTGTCGTTGTTCGTACTTCTGATGTTATTTTACGCAATTTTCGAGTGCTTTTAGGCGTAAGATAGAATTAAATGGAAAAAGAGTGTTCCGGGCATATTTTCCTATTTTTGTATGATAACTGATCCTTCAAATCCTTCCACGGAATTTCCATTTACTTGATAAGAATGATAGGAATCACTCCTAAACCAGAGTACCTATCCTCTAACGGGGTAAAACTTTCCGCACACTGTGGGGCAAAAGGTTCCATTTTTAAGAGAAAGAATTGAGTTACCTACAGACTGTAATTGATGCGTTACTAGAGTTGTTATGTTACATCTAACTGTGATTAAGATGAACGGGGATTTTTTTTAAATTTTAATTCAGAATTCTTGAAAAATGGTAGTTTGAAGCCCGTTTTCAAAAATAAGCGGTATTTTTTAAAATGAGGGGTCATTCTAGCGGTAACTCGAAACTCAAATTTCACCCTCTTTTTCTACCTATACTTCCCTACATAAACACCTCATTATGTGGTAAGTAAGTGTCAATTTCCGTTATTGAACAGAATTTGGGCAAAAAAATGAGACTTTGTAACCCACGAAAATTGTCCATTAGGTTAGTATCTAGCAGAACTAACGGTGAATCTTATTCCACTATTACTATTTTTTTACTTGAGTTATGGTTTCATAACTTTTTTTTTTAAATTAAAATTACCTTATTTTAGAAGTTATACATTCTGTGATTTTCTGTTGCTTACCCGTTTCGAAAATGACGAGTGGAGCAAAAGTTTCCTTGTGGAAAAGTTTCCAAAGAGGTTTTTTAGAAAAACAGAAAACTCACCATCTTAATCTTTCGAAAAATTATTTTTTTAAACTGAAGCATGGGCTATAGGACGTTCTGGAGGCCCGGGGGGAAGCCAAACGTCGAAACTGGAACCTTTTGCCCCCCACCTACCCTCGGTGGGTGAACTAAATATATTCCATATACGTCTGCGTAATTTTCACTGATTCAGCTATGTTTTAATCTCTCTCTCTCTCTCTCTCTCTCAATGTCTTTTCAATTGAAAGAGGAAATGCACTTGGAGAATCCTGGCAATCTCTTGTCATTGTGCATCACTAGTTAGTTCCTACTCAACCTTACAGTTTTTTTCGGATGAAGATTTTCCGTAGCCCTGAGAACGTTCAAGTTTCGCCATCTCGAACTACAGTTTGTGCAGAGAACTACAATTTTTTACAGTGTCTTTTGAAGCTCAAAATATTATTGCTGAGGTAGGCAGTGCCTGAAGAGAGAAACTAGCACCACTACATACACCCTTTATACCTCATACTTGCGATTCGTGGAGGGTCAGAAAAACAGTGTACGAAAATGTGCGATGCAAGCGTTGTTTGGTCTCCCCGCAAAAAAAAAAAAAAATCCAAATAAATAAGAGGAGTCATAGGAATTTGGTAGGTAGGCTTTACCTAATTTTCTTCTTTAGAAACCTATAAGGTTACTAAAGCTTACTCATACACAGGAACAACCGGAAACATCGAAGAAATGTCAAACTGATGATGGATACCTATGTTCAGTAAATCAATGGATACGGCCTGAAGTAACTTAATTTTAGACTAACATATCATGGAATATCGCTGTATATCTATTCTTACAGGTTGATTGACAGAAAATATGAAAATAATGTACCTACCTATATATATTATTTCTCTTTCGACGATGAGATTTTTCTGTGGTTATGTAAGTAGTTATATGAAACAGAAACAGGGTTGAGGAGTTGATTAGGTGCCGGTGGGTGATAAATAGATTAACGAATTTACCTTAATGAGGTGAAACAATGTTGTGTGTTTATTAAGGCGATGAAAAAGTCAAATAACAAAAATATTCAAATGTGTTTCGCCGCAGTTTTTGACATTTGAGAACTTGGATCATACTTAACTGGTACTTGGCTTTAAGGTGTATTATATTGAAAATTAATAATAAATTAAGACTCGCATACCCACCCGGCTTTGGATGTAGATTAGTACCTGTTATAGATTTGTCAGAGTAGGAATTAGCGCGTCACATGCTGGTATTGTAATCACACAATACACGCTGCAAAGCTACCTTATGTACATCACCATCAGGTTTCCCTCCAGTAACGTTTTTTTCAGGATGGCGTTTGGGCATCGAATCTCCAGAATTCGTCGTAAGCAGCTCACTGAGTGTGACAGGGGCTTTTATTGAAGAATCTCATATTCGTTTTTGCTATTTCCTGGTTCATTATAGATCCGAACAAACGCTTCGTTCGATTTTACCATGTTCTTCACGAACACTGCTGCCTCAACCGTGTACAGCTACTAAGGCGGTGGCGGATCTAAGATATGAAGGGGGGGGGGGGGGGATGTTTGTAAAAATCCTAAGCCCTAAACGGAGTTTTTATTGTAGGTAGGTATATTTTGGTCTTTTAACTCGATATCATAGTACATTATTTTAAATACAATTTTTACACTTTCTGTCTACAGTAAATGTTTTATAATGTAGTCAGCGACTACAAACAATCGTTACATCTGACTCCTTGTTCGAAATTTAGCTGTAGGAAATTTATTGAACGAAAAATAGAGAGCAATTTTTTTTGGTAATGCACAACACAATGCAACAGCCAGCCAAAAACTATTCTCAAACGGAATTTTCGGTGACACCTGTTCGAAAGGGAATTTAGAAGTTTAGAGATGTACTGTAGTGAAGCTACAATAAAATACCAGACTATACCTGCTACAACATGGTTACAGTAGTGTCATTGGCACAATGCAAAATAAACTATGTCTTACTTTACTTTGAAATAAATTTATTGCTAGCAACGAGTAACATCCTATAATGTGAAAGTTAAGTTTCCTTTTCAACCTGGAAAAATAAAACTCACCGTTTGATGACAGATTTTCATTTCCAAAAAATTAGATACCTGCCTACAAAGATTGCAACTTAACGACGACACCACTTACTCTCAAAGTCTTGAATTTTCTTAGGACTGACGAGTGATTCATTCAAACTGCTTTGTCCAATTTGATAGCTGCATCCTCCTTGGCTTTGAGATACTGGAATGTTTCAAAACTTTTTCGACATCTATATTTTCTCGCCTTGTGGATATTTGGAGGAGCAGGACCGTACAGTCATAGTGGAACGAATAGAGAAACTTAGTTCGGTGGAGGCCGTTGTGACTGGCGATATTTAACACATAGAATAAAGTTTTCATGTTTCAAGGAAAGAAGGAAAGCTCATTTTACCCAGCGTACCCCCCCCCCCCCCCCCTTAGCCCACCGGATCCGCCGCTGTTTGATAAGGTTATTAATACTAAGGTTATATTTATAGTTACCTACTAAGAATTTCACGTGCTCTCCGGGTTCCCTCCAAAGAACAAGTGGTCTTGGCAGGCCCATGCGGCTCTGGAGTCTCAAGGCTCTGGCACACTGAAAGCTAACTGTCCGCGGCGAATTGTTCGCGCGGGAGCAGCGAACTTTGTACCTTTGGATGTCGCATCGTCCCACCCAAATAGAAGGCGGACGTAGGAAGGAAGGCGGAGGTAGGAAAATGTAGGTCTATATATTATAATATAGAAGGGTTATCTACACAGGAGAAAGCTGTGATCTGTAACAGAAGGGTGTTCTGTGCAGAGAAGTGTGCTGTCTAACAGAAGGATGTTCTATACAGAATAATAAAACCGTTGTGTAGGGATTTGCAGCGTTTTTTATAATGACAAACGGGGAAGGAAATATATGCAAATGGTCAGCCGTACATTATCGCATTTGTGGCGAGTTTACCAGAAGGAAGGTGATTTCAAGTTTGGTTTTACAGTGAATTGCACTTCTTATGAGTAGGTATCTTTTTTTAACAAGCTGAGGCGTAACCAGTTCAATTAATTCGTCAGCCTTTCCTCCAGTTACTCATAGGATATTTCTGTAGGCTAGTGCATCCTCCACAGCTGGTTCCCTGAAAATCAACGCAGACGTCCCCAATTTGTCCCTACTACTAATCGAGTAGCGAACCCATTTTCTTTTATTTAGCGGTCTTTGTGTTTCACTCAGCAAATGTTTAGTGAACTCAGGCACTCAGCACAAGCCGAAAGAACCAATCGTTTCATAAGTATTCGAGACGTGATGCAGACATTTCGACTCTTCACTAGCTACTACCCACTCGTACAAACCACCTGTGTGATGAGCTGCTCGCGGCGACTGAAGGGGCGACTTCCTCGCTGCGACAGAAGTCGCCCTCGTGTGATGCTACCAAACTAAAGCACCGAGCTCGAAGTAGGCAAACCGTTGGGAAAGGATCATCGCGGGAAATCGAGAGCTTCCAGCCGTTTTTCTCCATATATCGTCATCAGATCAGTCAATACTATCCAATTACCTTCCAATACTATCCAGTCTATCAGTACTATCCAATACTACCTATCCAATAGCATCCAAGACCTTCAGTACTATCCAATCTATAAATACTATCCAGTACTTCCAATACTATCAGTTACCTAATTTCATCACCAGAGGCTTCTAATTTTTATTTTTGTCTTGTTTTCCCCAAAAACGCGAACGGAGAGGAAAATACAGTGGGTCTGGAACGTCCCAGGACGCAGGTTCCAGACTCTTCTTATACCTTCTAACTCCAAGGAAACCTCTCATAAAGCCGTCAAGCACAATGGCGAAAGGACCATGTTGTGTCCAGACGTCTCAGTCTTTGGTGGATTATTTGTCTTTCGAAACCATCAAAACAACGTTTAATGATTGATTAACCCAAATCCCCTTCTAAATGATAAGTTCGTTAAGTGTAATGCGCCTTGAAAAAGTTGTAAATTTGCAGACATTGTTAATGAGTTCCCTGAGAAAACAATGGAGGAAAAAAAACCCTCTTTGTAATGTAAAGGATTACTGCTACATGTTGGTATTCCTAAATGCCGTTTTAGGCAATCAAATTCGGAACGAAATTTATGGCTAGTTGTTCCGAATTTGATTTTTTAAAAATGAGTAGCATCTCTATGTTACTTGCAGTAGTTGTTGGGATTAAAATATTACCTTACCAGGGCGCTAGCTGCCTGAAATCTGAGCCTTTCTTTGTGTATGTACCTACCTACTTATTTAGCCGATCGCAGAAGTTTTTCCTCTGAGTCACGGAAAAGATAAGTGATGAAAATAAAGATATGGAGTGGATTTGTTAAGGTAGGGAGCGTCAGCCGTTTTAGTAATGACGCGCGGTGATAGGACATGAATGGACCGCCTCCGTCGTTTCCTCTAGGAAGGGAGAGACGAGGGGCCGGGGTTCGAATCCGCCTCTCGCCCCACTCTGCCGCCCCTTGGATTTTTTTTTCCTTCTTCTTATTGTAAAGGGAAATTATTTAGCTGTATGTGACTGTTGTAGGAGGGGAGGGCTCGTCGTATTTACCAAGGACTTTTCCCGCGCGAATCACCGCCCGCTCCGAATTCATTCCGCGGTCGGGTGTTCCCTCGCGAGCTGTCAGTTCTGAGCCCCCATAGGATCGAAGGGGAGAATATCATCGGTAACTACCTGCCAGTCAACTGCACGATATTCATAACTGATCTCAGTAAGAACGCCAGTGTGAACGGTTGTGATAGATATCAGACCCTTGGGTGAGTATCGATCAATCTGTAGAATTTGCCGCATGCAAAAATAACATCAGCGTAGTTCTCCAGTCATGCAGCATGACAAAGTAAAAGAATTTGACAATTGATTCGCATAATTTATATTATGCCACGATAAGCCCGATGCAACAATTTTCCTTAGCTAATAAATAGTTATCCATATCTATTAATTTACTGCCTCCCACAATTGTTGTCGGTTATACGGATTGTATGTACCTATTTGACCAATTTCGGCAATTGTATTTGTGCAAAAATATTCAATTATTGTGCCCAGTGAAATTATTTTTTTCATGTCTAATCTCACAATTCTACCCTGGCATTATTGTCGTTTTTATATTCTTATTTTATTAATTTAAAGCTTTGAGCAATTTTACCCACCAAAACTCATACTGTCTCGATTTTATGTCTGTTTAAATTGTTATAGTCATTAGGCGATTTTTTTTTTAGTAGGTAGTAAACTACCTACATTATCTACATAACTATTAGGAAGTGTTAAAATGCGTTGAGTAGCCCCTAACGTAAAATGAACACATTTTCCAAAAAGTAATGTAGATCCTAAGCATTTCGGTAGGTGGTAACCATTGCAATACCGTATTTTCTCGGAAACTCGCTTATAAAGATACGTAGGTACTGCTTATAGGGATGAGACCTTATTAATTTTCCATGAAAATTTACTACACGGCAGTGTATTTGGAATATCTCCGTATGTATCGAAATTTAAATGGAGAAAAAATATTGACAGGTAGTTGACAATAATAAACTAATAAATACCTACACTAAATTTTGCAGTCAATAAATAATCCATAGCTATAAAAATGCCTGTGGGTCAAATTTCTGTGGAGGCAGTTTTATAAATTATTTGAGAAGCGTTGTTGCATTGTGGCTGGCTTTGAGCATGTTACAATAAATTATTATAGGTTCCGAGGTCAATTAACTTCATATGCTTAATTAAAAAAAATTTATTGGCATTAACATTGATTTATACTGTATATAAGTAGTATATAAATATACACGTTACAAGCCTGCACGTATTCAAACAGTATCGTATACACATTTATGTTCCGTGTGGATAGTAAATAAACGTAGTTCATAGGGAGTTCTATTTCGACCCCGAGTTTCTTGAACATTTCTTCTCTTTCCATATAAAACAGGGGGCATGACATCATTAAATAATGTTCGATAGTGCCACATTGATCACCGCATCTGTTGCACTCAGGATCTTCTTGGAGACTTGGAGTCCAAATCTGTGTAGGTAGGAGTCACACACTGCATATCTCTACCATGTAAAATTATATGCTAAGTCAGTTCCATAATATCAAACAATACAATTAAGTAGGTAGGTATTCACAAAAATAAATACAATTTCCGGACAAGCTACCCAACTCCTCCAGAAACGATGAGCAACTCGTTGGCAGTTAGATACCTACCTAGATAAAGTAAAAACTAGCTTCAATAAATTATTTTTGATCTTTTTTCTTCATTTTGGAAACGAAAAATGGAATTACTAGATACATGCATTGTTTTCCGCCAAAATTGCTCGCGATTATCATTGTGTAATTCATACATATACATGATTAGTTTTAAGGAATTTTTTACAAATTGTTGAAATTCATTTGGATTTTCTTTGGATAATAAAATACAGATACTATGGAAACATCAAAGTTTGAATTTGAATAATATTTGCTCCACTAAGGACCGGTTTATCAATCGCAAATAACAGTCAGTTAGGCGATATTTAACCAGGAGAAGAACAAAACGGCGGTTTGCTTCAGTGTGAGAGTTTATCTATCTATTTTATCTGAGGATGGACGGATACAAATTTGCTCTACTGTCTTGTTTATTGCTGTATGTTATTTATGTAAGCAAGTAATCACATTTTTCGTTCATTGGGTGATAAGTCTGGGACAATATGAAGTTGATATTTTGGCGAAAATCTGTCCTGCTTGGTATAATGGTATATATTCAATTGTTCAGAAAGAATTTGATCGTTGAACCGACTGGTTAGGCTCAGAGAATAGTTAACGTTAAGGAGGAAGTAGAGGAACGGGCTGCCAAAAATGAAATTACTAGTTTCATAACTTGCGTAATAAGTAGATAGTAGATAGTATCTAGCCCGTTTGTAGCGTCCTAGGGAACCTTATATTAAACTTCCTTGGCAAACTACGTATTATATCCAAGATAAGCTGTTTTGTTGTAAGTAGACACCTCTCAATATTTTTATTCTTGCATCGAGCTAACGCTTCGTGTTTTCCCCCCTTCGAAAAAGAGTTGTCAGCATCGGCATTGCATGTTGCTATTGTGGATAAGACCGTGTTCTTGTCTTGTTTTAATCCTGGTTTAAATCTCGTCATCCTTGTGATCCCGCTCGTATTCCACACACCAATGCAATATGACGTCAAGTTCAATAAAATTTCAAGTAATTTGCCCATAGTCTTTGCCTGAAGTGCAAGTATGAGAATTCAACAAACAACTGGAGGTACCTACTCACGCGTCATATTAATTCAGGGAGACACGTCTGAATAGGTTGGGATCAATTTAAACAAACTTCCAAATGAACGATGAGGTCTTCAGGTCAAATCATGTCTTAAGTTTGTCGATATCGTGTTGTGATCGTTACTTATAATTATAACAGTGGAAAAAATTACTACTTACCTAGTTTGAAGTCAGCTCGTGTTTGGATTTTGTGTCATTATTTTTAAAATAAATAATACTTCCCTGTCAAAAATGCTTGAACGCCTCATAGATACTTATACGACCGATAAATCAAAATTGAAATAACGAAAAATGTCAAAATATGAACCGTCGCTCCTCCAAGTCCACAAAACACAGACGCATACTACGAGTAATAACCAATAAGTAGCAGTTCCACGCTGTTAGTTTCGAATAAATTTGATCATGTCTGATGAAAGTTTTACCATATTGATCTTTATTTGTTAGGTACCCAGCCACCAACAACAGTTACTTGAACAAAATGTCTACTGAAATGCAACATTCCATACAAAATCTTTTTTGGTTATTACTTTCAATAATGAACCTTCGGACCCCCCCCCCCCCCCCCCCCCCCCCGATAATAACAATGTGATGGTTTCCTTTTAAAGGCACCATGTAGAATCCGAAAATGCAATAAAAAAAATGCTGTCTGTCCGCCTACTTAGTTTTTTCTTATTAACATGAAATTAATGAAATTTGGTTTGTGGGTCCCATTTGGGATCTAGCTGGTCCGCAAAGCTCGGTTCATCTCTAAAGGGTGAAGAATAGGGAGTTGAAATTTCCGGGGCTCCGTTACCTATCTCGAATTGTTTACGTTTTTAAATTGATCTCGAACTTGAGTCCATTGTAAGTACAGCCGTTCGTTCACGCTAAGGCCATGAAGTTTGCACCGAAAAGCTTCGTTAACATGATCGTGAATGAAGTGTAAATGTCCAGCCCAGATATCATTGCTAGGGAACACCTGATTATAATCACGGATGGATCATTTCATTTGACGAATAATTGCTCTTTTCGATTTCATTGATAGGTACTTTTTTCAACCTGAACAAACGTTATGCTTTATGAATAACAACAAATAATGATAGAATTCCACCGTATATTTATGAAACTGTAATTGTCCGGCCGGCTCCAGTACTCGATTTAGGGCTTTCCTGGGGGAGGGTATAGGTATTGACCACAGATAAAGGTGATCTCCGTAGAAGGGGCATCTATATGGGTAAATAATATCGTTGTGTAATAATTTGCAGCGTTAATAAACTACCAACTAACGCAACATTCGAATCGCCTATGAATGGGTGTCAGGAAATCACCAGATCGGAGTTGAATTTTGATCTGTCATTGCTGAAGAAAGATGTTTAATATGACAACTTAAAGTGGGACGAGGTATTGAAAAAGTATCAACACCTTACAAGTCCGTACCAAAGAGGGGTAGGTAGGTACAGTTTCTGTAGGCGCCTGTTTTACATTCAGCTCGTTCTATTCTGTTAAAGAGGGATTGTACCACAATGGTTAGATCACCTAATGCTGTTTCTCCATTGGAAAGTTTGTTTTGGGATCATTCAGTTTAACTGGTGTGTACGTTGGGTTTACGTCTGTTGACCAAGAATTTTAATAGCATTCGCTGTTAAGGTCAATGAAGACGGTATAATGTTAGGGGTATTGTTGACACATAGCTTGTTATTGTCAGATATAACTTATGGAGAAAGGTAGATAAATAGGTACCTATAGCGGTAGCATATCTGGGTAATCTAATCCAAAGATTAGATTCTAAAACCTAAAGTCTCCCTCATCTTATAAACTAGGTACTTATTTATGGAAGCAATTATGCAAGTTAAGATTTGTTTAAGTGAAACTGACTTGTTGTTCGTTCGTTCAAATGGAAACTGTGTCTACTTGGGCGGATGTGAATTTCAGCCTTTTAACAACAGTAAGGAATATAAAAAAATATCTACATGTACTCAATGCAACCAAAGGCTATAGAAATTGGGAAGTGATATAAACACCAGAGGTGGAAGTACTGGGGTGTTATCTTCACGTCTATGCTCGAGGTAATAACTAATGAACCATTAGTACTTGACAATACTACTTAGTGGAATTGTAGGTGTCTTGACGCAGATACCTCCTTAATTTGTTGCCTGATAAGACCTCACAGAAATAAAGATAAAACCAATTTGAACTAGACCTTGAAAAAGTCATTCCAGTTTATGTTACAGGTTATTTTTATACATTCCTAGTCGATAATAATGTTCTTTATGCAGCATCGCGAATCAATGATTTTCAAGGCTGATAATTAGGTAGGTAGTTGTTTCATAAAAAAATATATAGTTACTAACCAATAGTGTGCTTTAAAGGCACAGTCAATGAATTAATTACCTGCTTACTGTATAATATCACAAAGGCATCGCAAAACGCCTTTGTGATGCCTCAGTTTTCCGAAAGTTAAGTATTTTTCAATATTGCTTTTTCCTTCTTTCATGGCAGCTATATAGGATTTGCATTTTTAATTTATCCTTTTACCAAACGAATTAACCCTTTTGCCAAATGAATATAACCTTTTGCCAACCGAATTAAACCTTTTGCCATTTAAATTAAACCTTATACCTTTTCAGTTACCCCTCATGAGAAAAATTGGTGTAGAAAGAAAAAGCGAGTCATAGACTGATAGAATCGACAGAGTTTGTCCGTTGCATTATTCTTTCGGAAGGTACTGAGACGTTCACAGACACTGTTTACTCATTAACGAGTTATTGTAATACTGAGATCGAAAACTTCTCTGTGCCTTGAATGAAAATCAAACAAAAATCAATTGCGATGGACAAATTAATTTGTCGATTGTATTATTATCTCTCAGAAGGTATTGACACGTAAAAAATGAGTTAGCCACTGATTTCTACCAATTTATGAGTGCTTTTCCTTTCCACATCACTTTTTTGGCATGAGGTTTAACTGAAAAGTAAAAGGTGTAATTCAATTGGCAAGAGGTTTAATTCATCTGGTAAAAAGTTTAATTGAAAAGGCAAACCCTATACACCTACATATATGCAGGGTGTCCCATTTTCGGAACCATGAAACTTCGGAGATCGATTCTAGAACTAGTTTGCAATTAAAAGTGCCTCGAAATTGTCCGAAAAACGCTTCGTTTTCGAGTTATTTTGATTTTAATATTTTTTCGTGTTCTTGACCTTCTATCACAAAAATGGTCGTAATACCCTTAATTGAAAGTGTAAAATTGAAATTGATAATACCAGTGGAATTGGAACTTACTTACATTATTTACGTTTACGTTGCATCAGGGAGATAGGAAATCTTCAGGGGGATAGGGGCTCTTTACATCGGTATTATCAATTTCAATTTTGCACTGTTAATTAAGGGTGTTATGACCATTTTTGTAATAGAAGGTCGGGAACACGAAAAAATCTTGATCAAAATAACTCGAAAACGAAGCGTTTTTCGAAAAACTTCTATGAGGCACTTTTTGTTGCAAATTAGTTGTCAATATCAGAACATACCTACATTTTCATTTTTAAACAACTAAAAATTTCTAAGTTTGAAAATCTACTTTAAGCTATAGGTATAACAACAACAACAACAGAACAACATCAGCAGATAAAAACAACTACAAAAACATCTAGATAAAAATAAGCATTTCGAAAATCCATGTTTTTAGAATCTTGTAAGGTTGCTTCGGTTTTAGCGGTACCTATCTACCTATTTACCAGGTGTGCCCATGCCCAAGCCCTGAAGCCTTCAACATTCGATTCATCACCACCCAAGGCGGGGAATCATGGTATTCATGCATGGTAAAAAACAAAATATCTTTTTCCTATTAAAAATTGTCAATTTCAGACATAAATCCCCCCCCCCCCCCCCATATTAATCTAATAGAATGAACGATCCAAACGAGCTAAAATATTTGGTGGATTTTTTTATTCGACCGATTTCGTTGAGAATTTTATAGGTCATAAAGCTGTTTATAAAGCGTCTGTCAATGTTCTAGCAATCGAAGCAAAGTAGATCTGCGCACTTGAAATCCTATTAAAAGAGTTTTGGTAAACAATTTGAATATACGTTCTACGTACGCACACCAGCTAATTAAAGTAACTACCTGAGCCTACTACCTATCGTCTTTACTTGATCCCACAAAGGATCTCTCAAAAGGCACTCACATAAATCCATCTTTTATTCAATTTAATCTTCACATTTTCACTTGAAACATTTCTCGAATTTTTCGATTTCCATTTATGTCGATAAGTTGCGTTCAAAATTAGGTGAACTCATTGAGAAAATCCAATTTTCCCTCAATTTCGAACGCTGAATATTTGAAGGCAGTGTTTTAGATGTTAGTAACAGAAATGACGTTTCAAAACATGCCTGCGGGCACCAGCTATCAGTCTGGAAACGCCACAGTCGAGAATAACGAATTGCAATTAGTCGTTTGTCAGAGTTGTTGGTGAATAGGATAGTACTGAAGTGTGAAAAGATTGAATATTCACGAGGAAGAAAAAAAATAAGACAACCTGCCTTATTTTTAATGAGGAACCGGAGATGTGCTAAGAAGGTGCCAACTCAAATTGTTGAGTTATGGAAAAGTTCTTGGTGTTTTAACAATTAATATCAATTATATTTTGGTCGCCACAACACTAAATTATTGATGGAGAGCTTTGAGGGCAGTAGGGCAGACGTCAGATGTGATCTTCGTCCTACCTCATTAGGGGCTGAGATACTCGTGCATAGATACCTTAGAAATCCTGACCTATCGTGATGGCCATGAGATTTGATGTGGTATTGACATATTCCAGATAACTTCGGGATGGTGTAGCTGAATGGAAGGAACCTGAAAGCCCGACTTGTTCACCATGTCGACCAACAAAATCGGTATGGACCCCGGATCCAACCGGAGTCTTAATATCAACAACACGTCATCCACGTATGTAAAACAAGTCCCTCGCATGTTCAAGGCTATGTAGATTACCTACTTCTATAGCTTATCGCTGTAATGTATAACACTGCAATGAAGTTATCTTGTCAGGAAAAAACAGACAAGCAATGACTGTTACGCAAGAACGTTGGAGGTGAAAAAAAGTGACGGTGTCGGTCCTTTTTCTCTTTAATCGTGGGACAGGTCATTGTGAAAATTGACTTCAACAAAATAATATAACGATGAGGTATTTATTCAACAGAAGTTTCTCAGGTCACAGTTGGGTATAAGTACCTACTTCGACATTAAGCATTTCGGTGCATTGCTCTCATACATGCTCCAGATAGGTACGGCTATTCAGACAACACTTACTTGTACTTTCGCAGCACCTGTCTGTTGTGACGATGATCGGAATAGGGTGTTCGGTGAATTTGGCGACGTGAAGAGATGATGATTATTTAAGCATAGGCATTTAAGGCATTTAAGCATAGGTCGTGTTGGTTTTTTTTTTTTTTGTATGATAGAGGCGGATCTGTTGAATTACTCGTCGTTGCAACAAGCTCGAAGTTCCGACAAAGGATGATAATGAAGAAGAAAAACACGAGAGAACTAGATTCAACTTAATCGAAGTTCATTCTATATTAATTTATATTTCATCAACTTAATGAAAATCTATAGGTGCCTACTTAAAGTTTCTATATTATTTATCTACCTACCTTATCAAGGCATGTCTTCTTGATGTTAATCCTCATAAAACTAAGTAAATTGAAGCAGGTAGCACTTACTTTTATACATTTCATAATTTTAACTTCATTATCAAAAACTATTCTTCAATAAATTCAGTATAATAATAGGTAAATATATTACCGTGCAGGTGCCCGCCTAGCCAGTGCCTTCTGGATAATAGTTACCTACAAATCGAATGAATAATCAGTTTGACCTGTCACATTATTTAAAGGTTGGTAGTCCTTTTTCACTCGTTTCCGTAAACCATACAACACCGAGGGAACTTGCGGGAAACAAAAGGATGTTTCCCTCCATGTTTCAACAAACATGAGTAGGTATGTTGTGTACTGATTTCCTAAATTACTTATATGAAAAATAGAAGTCTGTGTGCCTAATATTTAAGATTTTGCACCCAGATCAGTTCACATTACGCATTACCTTCATAATCTCCAAAGCTTCACCCAATTCGGCCCATCCAACCATTTACACACTGTACGTCTGATTGGAGCCAATGGCTGCAAATTCAGGAATAGTTTTAGATTAGCGGGTGGGAAACTATGGAAATCCTTGCAAGTGACGACGAAGGCTATTCCTGCTCTGAGGACCTTTCACTTCCCCTCAGTTTTTGTTTTATCCCCCCTCCCACCCAGCAGCATACCTATTTTTATTAATCATGTACACTCAGTTATTACATAGTTGAATTGTAATAAGTACATTTTTTTGTCTCACCTACCTAATAATAGATACCTGCTGTAATACGTATGTAGTTGAACATCATGTACCTATGGGGGATCACTAGTTCCCATGTACATGAATAATAATAAAAAAATTATTATGCTCTTTACATCTAGTTTAGTTTAGTTAGCGTTAACAACATAGCTCTTTGACGTTATTTGGGAGGTCGAAATACTTCCTTATTATTTCATAGCTGGTAGCAACCAGTAGGTTCATTTAAAAAAAACTTAGCTTTGACCGAATCGAACATACGTTCAGACCCAACATAAAACTGATTTCTAACAAGGTTTTGTGGACCCATGGAGAAACGGACGTGGAAGCAATATCAGAAAGCCCGTACAAATGAACTTGAGTGGAAATTTTAACTTCGGAAGACAGCTTTTCAGTTCCAAAGTGATGTCCAGGATTCCGGATCACTCGGCTAGGAAGTGACTAGGATGTCTATATATATTTATGAAGCTGCAATTACTAAGGGTATAAATGCCCGACTAATACCTCTTTAACGCTAATCTGCTCGGGCACCGTCCAATGTCATTGGAATCGTTAAAACTGGTCGGACACACCAAGTTAGGCGTTCGGGTTCGCCTGTGGCTCTTTCATAAATATTATCTATCTCCTGCACTCCTGCAAGCGTTACGGAAGCAGCTACCCCTGGAACTAAATGATGCACGGTTTCTAATGAGTACCTCGAGTACTTACCTACTAATATTACTGGTCTGTTTCATGGGGAAGCATTGTTTACGGTCCCCGTATACCTTTGTATCAAACATTTGTGTTAATTAGTATTCCACGATGTTCTTTCGCCTGTGGCAAGTTCAGGGTTTTTTCGTGGTTTTAAAATAGGCACCTCGGTGGGTTTCCCCCATGGTCGTGATGGCTCTTTTCTGTTCGGCTTCCTGGAATGGACAATTTTCGTGGGTAGGAATTTTTAATTTTTAATCTCAGAATCGGATTTAGCACCCTTGAAAACCCCCCACTGCCAGTTTTCATCTCAAAACTTCGTCGGTATAGCTTGGGCAACAAACGGATAGAAAGAAAACGAAATGTCGTCATAACGTCATAAGTGGACGGCGCTGAGGATTCCGACGCGGGGGTGAGGGGCCTTTACGTATGACGTCATTTCGCTTTCTTTCCCCTGGTTTATCGCCCATTTTTGATCATCAGATACCCCTCATACATTACCTTTTCGGAAAGCACTGAAAATAAATAAAACCATTGAACAGAAAAAATTTCATTTGGGAAGGATGGTTTGACTTTTAATTAGGGACCTGTATGGAGTATAACCGTGAACAAAGCCTTTCTGCCAAAATCGATTAGGAAACTTTACTAAGACCATGATTATTATATCAGTAATAAAACGGGTTTAAACTGAAAACACCAAAGCCAAAATAGAAAGTGTTTCTACTTCTTGTAATGTGGGATAAACACAAAATAAATGCACCTTTTGCTTTCCACTAATTTATTGAATACACAAAGCTTTTCACTCAACTTCTGAGCATCATCAGGTGGTAAACTCACATAAACACAGGTGCATTTATTTTGTAAACTTACATAAACACAGGCAAAAGGTGCATTTATTTTGTGTTTATCCCACATTACAAGATGGCTTACCACAAAAGGGAGGTAACGAAATTCGATGAATTGATGATTTCTACTTCTTCTTCTTCTTCTTCTTGTCGTTCTCACTTTTCTTTGACAGGGCTACAGCCTCCCAGACATAACGGATCGAGCTGAATTTTGCACACATTCGTTATGCTCCAAGGAAGCGCATTTTGACCCCTCCCACTATTTTCTCACCATGGGGGGGGGGGGGGGGGGTGCAGTTTCTAAGAGTAGGTTAGGGAGTATTTTAAGAGCTGAAATTTGGCATATTTGTTCGCTGAGGCTCCCTTAAGGAAGTGCTCAAAATCTGAACGCGATCGGTCGAAAAAATCCACATTAGAAAAATATTTTTAGGCAAGTAGGTCCTGAGCAAAATTTTTGTAGGTAGGTACCTACCTACTGGGAAAAAATGTTTACTTCATTAAAGTAGAAAGATGTGATCTCTCCCCTCCCCCATACAGCCCTGTTGTAAAAATTTGCCCGCCAAGGAAACCTCCTCAGCCGCAAAAAGGATTGACATCCATTTCGCCCGCCAAAATAGCATGGATGTGTATATAGAAACTTGTTGCTTCCCCCCCCCCCCCCCCAAACCTTGAAATTTCTTTCAACGCTATTTGGTGGGCAAAAAGCTGCCTGTCAAACAGTGTTGAAAGAAATTTCAAGGTTTGGGGGGAAGCAACAGGTTTCTATACACATATCCAACAGACGGGGAAGGAACAGGTTTCTATTTGCACATCCAAGAGTGAGGTGCAAAGCACCGGGCGTGCTATTTTTGCGGCTGATTTCTTGGCGGGTAAATTTTTACAACAGGAGGATATTACCTACTTATCATCACATTTATTATTAGGTACTGAAGATAACTATTTAATAATGTAGGCCAGTAACTTTGAATAAAAACCGACTGGGTTGTCTTTCCTTGGTAACAACTGTTGTCAGTAAGGAACATTTTTATGCTAATGTGATATAATTGTGGTATACAGTATTTCAAGTAGTAGGTAGGTACTTACTGACGCGTCTATGTTATAGTTTTGGCCCATAATAGGTTGTTATGTGACTAGCACTAAATGGACCAAACCAGCTCAAACATTATAACAACGGTTCCATTTGAAACAGATGAGCTAGGCGCGAAATAGGTAAAACGCCACGTTTAAAAGCCTATGACTCGCGTAAACCTACGGAAAGGTTTTGGAAATGACCTTCGCCAGGAGGCCAAGATCGGCTCATCGTCAGCCCTGGAGCCTCATTCGAAATACAAGTTCGAGGAAGGCTCATTATCAGATTAGGGTCGAACCCATCAATTTAGAGGAGCACGTTCAATTTGACAAGGAGCGCAGGATGAGGCACGTTAGCCGGCAATAAGAAGGAAGACAGGCGAAATGGACCCCCCCATAGCGGCGTAGACTGAGTATGCAGTAGTATTCGCACGTTCCCTTCAAACGTGACGGGCATTCGTTAAAGGCAGAGGACGCAGGGTATACGTTTCGACTTATTGAGAAATACAGCATGATAGGAAACATTAAACAACGCGCACACATGCTCGCTCGCGCGCACACACACACACACACACACACACACACACACACACACACCACTCCTGAAAATCTGATGGACGCTGAACCAAAGTAGGACATATTCCCAAAATTTCACCTAGTTTGGGAATATGTCCTAATTTGGACAAAAATTTGTCCCTACCAACAAATAGGTTTAAAAAAAGTACCTATTAACAAAACCAAAATAACCATATTTCTTCAAATGAAATAATATCGCGGAAGAACAAACTCCATGTGTGATTATGATGAGCTGTTCCCTATCAATATCTGGGATGGATTTATGTTACCTACCGTTGATTCTCACTCGTGCTGAAGCTTTTCTGTGCAAACTTCATTGCCTAAACTGTGAACAAAATCAAAAAATCCTCAAGTTCGGAATCAATTTAAAAACGTCATAAAATCCATAGTTTTTATTTGTTTTTCATGCTCGATTCCAAAGGTTCGTTATTGAAAATAATAAACAAAAATTATACATGGGGATTATTGGCGAGGGGAGTGGGGGTAACTGTGCAAAAAACCAATGGAAGGAGAGCTGAACTGCCCATTTTCAGCAATAATAATAATAATATTAATAATAAAGCTGTTGCAAAAAGCTGTTTTACTCAGCACATACGGTCTAGTCCGCCTTGCACTCGGGAAAGAATCACACCCGAGCTGACAAATTTTCTTATTGATATTTTATTTTAATTTAAGAAACATCACGATTTACAAAAAATATCTGCTGTCTTGCCATGGCCGCGAACATTCATTTAAAACCAGAAAAAAATAGTAAAAAAAAATAATAATAAATCTTTATTGTGTACAAGACTTCACAGTCAGTGTGTGCTTCACAGTGAAGCACAAGTGAATTACGTGAAGCTATTCAGCTGTCCCGGTTTGGATGAAACCTGTGGAACAGTTCGTGTGTACCTTTGCTTGCAAACAGCGACGATTGGAATAGCGAAAACTGGTATGTACCTACCTCGCAACGGCGTTATTGGAGAGGTCTGAGAGGAACGCCATAATTTATTGTACGAGTAGTTGAATTACCTTTCAGTTTAATTACTACCTGGATGTCTCGATTTTGAACGAACCCAAGAACTTGAACAGTTCTTGTCGTGCAGCATGGCTATAAGAGCGAATTTTCAAAGATATATTTGTGTGTACTATCGTGTAAAAAGTGATACAGCGAGAAACCATACCACTTTTCGTAAAATTATATCATTTTTTCGTAATTTTAGCGGTTTTTACCGATTTTTGACCCTTATAAAGTGTCAATTTTGACCCGCTCTTTTTTGAGAAAAATGTTTTTATCATCGAAATAGTCCCTCCGTCGTGAATCACCATCCCACTGATTTTTAGCCCTTAATACCAATTTTTGACACCCAAAAATCCAAATTCGACCCCTATTCCTTATGAAAAACAATTGAAAAGGTATTTTTCTGTCTTTACTCACCCTTTAATACCATTTTCAGTGATTTTCTGTAAATTATTGTTCGCGATATTAGCTGTTTTTACCAATTTTTGACCCCCTAAGATCTCAACTTTGACCCTTAGAGTGTTTGAACGTTGCTCATCTTCTGAATGACCCTTTTGTTTGGTAATATGAACATTTTGGCGAAATTTGGAATTTTCATCATGGATCCAAGGTCAGATATCGTCTGGCGTGACATTTATGTATTGTATATACATATAATTTTTTTTTGAAATCTATGGATGAATTCAGGATGCTCTGAAACGGATTTGCCTATGAAAAAAAGTCAAAAATTCATGTTCTGAAAATTTTGGACTAAATGATCAGAATCGAAAAAATCTTATAAGGATTGGGTTTATGGATGAGGTAGGTGAGGGAAATTGTCCTAGGTTTCGCAAAAACACAACCTTGATGGGCAGATTTGAACGAAACGTTGGAAGAACGTCGAGATTAATCCAACTTGAAATCATCTTTTTAGGAATCAGACAGTGAGGGGGTCATGGGCGGGAGAAATGGGAACTAATAAAACAAGGAAAAATAGTCTGCACGTAGGTATCTACGGCAGTTATTGAAACTACATATTAAAGAATATACTAAAAAAATAAGCCGTTTAGAAGCTTAGATAAACTGAAGAAAACCTTAATTAAAAGAGTTTGTTTGAATAACGATTCGGTGCAAAGCTCTCCTTCTACATAGACCACTCGATGCATTTCAAAGCCAAAATATTTCATAAACCTCTAATGGATTTTTTAATAAAGATAGCCCTCAGGTCTCGAGTGTATGGATAAGTGGGTTATTATGAGGGGATTACTGACAAAACTCCTTCGATCTCTGCATTTTATATTCGTAGTTCAAGTACATAGGTACGTTATGGGTGCTGTTGGGAATAATGAGGCGGGTGATCCATACTACATTACCCGCACTACTAGTTCACGGTATGTACCTATTTACAATTTCCAGTAATGAAAATTTGGTATCGAGCAAGAAAAAAAGTTTCAAGTTTCTAGTTTCAAGGTAGGTACACAGAATCCAAAAATCGAATTTTAAAATTAAAAAATCTAATTATAAAAACAGCACCAACCAACTCCAGCATTTTCAGTGGGTAGGTACCAATTAGAGAACAGCAAATTAAAAACGCTGCAAAGTCCTTGTCACATGGGTTTATTATTCTATTGGACATACCTAAAGAAATGCTGGCTGTTTATTTATTGTTTATTTTATGTAAAATAATTGAAATAACTATTTCTGATGGTTTCCACCAATTTTGGCCCCCAAAACTCGAATTAGGTACGCTCCTTTTTTTTTCAAATTACCTTTGATCATTGGTAGTGCCATTTAATCGTCTTGGTCCACGTGTTGAAACTTTTTCTAGTGTTATTATACAAACTGATTGTGATTTCAGACGATTTCCCAGGTTTTTGACTCATAAAAAATCAATTTTGGGAGCTGAACATCTGGTACAACTCAATTTTTCACTCTTTGGTCAAAATCGACTTCATATTGGGTCTTCTCGTCCCCCAAAACATGGAAAACGATATCTCAGAAGCTCATGTTACCAACATGTAGCTAAAACGCAAAAAGTATGTACCTATTTTTACACACAATTTCACTCATAACACCCCTGGGTATATTCCGATCGGGCTGAAAAGTTTCGGGACACAACTAGGGCCCAAATGGAGCATGTGTGCGAAAGAACGCATTTTTTAGAGCGAAAATGAAGCCGGTACACGTGAAACGGCGTACGGCGGACGGACATTGCAATTTTGGAATCTACGCACCTTGAAACGGAAAAGAAAAAAGTTTGAGGGGTTGTTATAAAAATTTTTTGCTGAGCGAATACATAGGTGTATTATTTACAGAATAATAAACCAAAATACCTTTTCTTTTTACGAAATCGAGTTTTTTGTTGTTCTAAGATACCTACTTTAGAGTCCAAAGAAAGAAAGTAGTTTGTTGCATCAAATGGGTAGTATTATAGGTACGGTAATAATACCTATAGCAGTAGTGTTTTCAACAGAAGCTCGGATTCATAATTTGGAGGGGTGAAACATCTGTATACCTTGGGGCTGCTGCACCTTTCAGTGCCTTGAATGGTGTTACCTATTCTAACAGTAACCAATGTGTGTCGCCTACCTTAAATGTAGTACAATTTTTGACCATTGTCATACGAATTTTTTCGTGACGACAAATAAAATCTCTCTCCCTATACGGGAAACACATTGTCAGAAATTGTTCGTGTCTTCTAAATAATATCCATATAAGACTATTACCTCACTATTACTACAGAGAGGTATTTAATCTAACAACCCCCATAGCTGCTAGAGATTGCTACTAAACTCGCCAAATCGGATAGTCACCAATACCTACTACGGGTTTTGGCAGGCGACGGGTAAATAGAAACGCGCAGAAATTGTCTCTAAAACGCTGCAAAGTCCTTGTCACATGGGTTTATTATTCTACTGGACATACCTACAGAAATATTGGCTGTTCATTTATTGTTTATTTCATGTGAAATAATCGAAATAGCTATTTCTGATGGTTTCCACCATTTTTGGCCCCTAAAACACGAATTAGGTAGGTACGCTCCCTTTTGGTTTATTATTCTGTGAATAATACCCCTATGTATTCGCTCAGCAAAAAATTTTTATAACACCCCCTCAAAATTTTTTCTTTTCCGTTTCAAGGTGCGTAGATTCCAAAAATGCAATGTCCGTCCGCCGTACGCCGTATCACGTGTACAGGCTTCATTTTCGGTCTAAAAAAGTCGTTCTTTCGCACACATGCTCCATTTGGGCCCTAGTTGTGTCCCGAAACTTTTCAGCCCGATCGGAATATACCCAGGTGTGTTATGAGTGAAAATGTGTATAAAAATAGGTACTTTTTGCGTTTTAACAACATGTTAGTAACATGAGCTTTTGAGGTATCTTTTTCCATGTTTTTGAGGACGAGAAGACCGAATATGAAGTCGATTTTGACCAAAGACGCGGAAATTGAGGTTTTACCAAAGGTTAGCTCCCAAAATTGGTTTTTTATGAGTCAAAAACCTGGAAAACTGTCTGAAATCACCATCAATTTGTACAATAACATTGGAAAAAGTGTAAACAGGTGAATCAAGACCATTAAATGCCACTACCAATGATCAAAGATGATCTTAAAAAAGATGTTGTGAGTGAAAATGTGTGTAAAAATAGGTACTTTTTGCGTTTTAGCAAGTTGGTAACATGAGCTTTTGAGGTATCGTTTTCCATGTTTTTGGAGACGAGAAGATCGAATATGAGGTCGATTTTGGCCAAGGAGTGGAAAATTGAGGTTGTACCAGATGTTCAGCTCCCAAAATTGATTTTGTATGAGTCAAAAACCTGCGAAATCGTCTGAAATCACCATCAGTTTGTAGAATAACACTAGAAAAAGTGTCAACACGTGGATCAAGACGATTAAACGGCACTACCAATGATCAAAGTTAATTTGAAAAAAAAAAAAGATCGTACCTACCTAATTTGTGTTTTGGGGGGCCAAAATTGGTGGAAACCATCAGAAATAGCTATTTCAATTATTTCACTTGAAACAAACAATAAATGTACAGCCAACATTTCTGTAGAATAATAAACCCCATGTGACAAGGACTTTGCAGCGTTTTTTTTTTTCAATTTATCTTTGATCATTGGTAGTGCCATTTAACCTTAATGATCCACGTGTTGATACTACTTCCAGTGTTATTATGCAAATTGATGGTGATTTCAGACGATTTCCCAGGTTTTTGACTCATAAAAAATCAATTTTGGCAGCTGAACATTTGGTAGAACCTCGATTTTCCACTCTTTGGTCAAAATGGACCAAATGGTCAAATGGAAATGGATTCGGTCTTCTCGTACCCAAAAACATGGAAAACGGTATACCTCAAAAGCTCATGTTACTAAAACACAAAAAGTACCTATTTTTGTGCACAATTTCACTCATAACATCCCTGGTTGTATTTCGATCGGGCTGAAAAGTTTCGGGACACAACTAGGGCCCAAATGGAGCATGTGTGCGAAAGAACGCATTTTTTAGAGCGAAAATGAAGCCGGTACACGTGAAACGGCGTACGGCGGACGGACATTGCAATTTTGGAATCTACGCACCTTGAAACGGAAAAGAAAAAATTTTGAGGGGGTGTTATAAAAATTTTTGCTGAGCGAATACATAGGTGTATTATTCAAAGAATAATAAACCAAAAACGCACTGGAATTGTGCTGAAGATTTCCTATTGGGGATTTGCATATTCAATTGTCTTAAACCATGGATTTAGGATGTGGCCCAGACGGCATGAGGCCGCTCCTTGTCGCTAGAGGAGGTATTGCAGTCGCGAAAAATCCAGCAGGGATGGGATATAATCAGTCCCACACGCGAAGCTTGTATTTCTGTGTGGAATGAAGGGAAATGAGCTATTTACCTTTGTTAGAGTTCGCCAGGAAGCACCAAGGCCGAGTCCGCGAATGATCACAATAGTAAGAAAGACGCCAAACTCCTCGAGTTTTATGATGCGTGTTTCGCGCATCCTTAGGTATACCCTATTTGACATCCACATATCTGTCAGTAATTCAGAAATTGTTTCAGTAATGTTTAGATTATTCAACTGACTATAATGGAGCTCCTGTGTCAAAACGGAACAGCAGAACTCACTGTAAAATTAGCTAACCTGCAGACGTACACTACCTACCTTACATTTTACCTAATAAAGGAGCGCGTCCCCGCCGAAGTAACAGATTCTGTACCTAACTAAACTACCTCTATTAGTTTGTTGGTTTTTCTATTCTATAGGATAAACCTACCTATGAGGTAGCAGGATTTTTCAAATTAAATAACTTGGGTGCCAATACCACAATAAATAAATTCGATCGGTAAAACTACCTGCTACTTCATGCGTGTACCTTTCGAATCTCAGGTTGATTTTCCCATTCAGTCAGGATAAATATGATCAAGTGGTGACTCTATTATTGGTAATAACTTGATCGTAAATTTCGACTAAATAAGGTAGGTAATAAACTGGTTGTAATATCATACTGTCGTAGATCAAAATGATTTCGGAGGGGACTTGTCGAAGATGTATCAAAATTGCAATCATCGCATGGTTATGTAAACAATGATCAGAAATTAGTACAAACAATTCACGTAGATCACCTGTAACTAATCTCATTGACTGTATCAACAATGTGGGTCAAGATCCTCGGTAGGTAATATCTGTTCTCCTTTCCATCCATTTGGTTATTTGGACAGAAATTAATATTTACACGCTCGAAAATGTCAACTCCTTTTTGTAACGTATTGTGAGAAAGACGACGTTTACGCAATTTCTGAAGACGTTTGTGCATTTAAATCCTACGTAAATTACTTTGACCCACGCTCGTTATAATTAGTAGTTACTATATTATGTGTTCCCTGTGAACAAAGAGTAATTTCCAAAGCCATTTCACGTGTAACTGGTGACGATGATATTGAACTACCGACACGAGATTTTATCGAATACAAATAAAGATGCAGTCGGTTCAATAAACTACGAGTAGGTAGGATCTCCGTAGGAACCGTTTTGAAAATTTCCTTTATTAGTCAAACATTGGAACTGCTATTGATATCAGATAGATAGTTGACATTGTTCCATCCGTTATTTCCTTCGTATTGACGTTTGTTTGCTCTCTGTTGAAATGAGCGGCATCTCTCCGGACCTCAGTAATAACGACAGCCTCACACGACGCGACGTTGGTTTTTTGTCGTTTGTTACCAAGCATCAGATCTGGACAAATCGCGATAGATTTCGCCGAAGCTGGGGTCTAAACGTGTTTGTGATCTATTTTGTGGGAAGATGTCATACTCGTACTATGGAAGTTTTTCCACTCAGCCCCTCCTAGGAAGGTAAACAAACACCGGACTAAAGAATTATTACATTTTAGCTTATTATACATATAGGTTATAGGTATACCAAAAAGTAGTACATGAGTCATTGCTATTCAGGATATCATTCACCTGGATCAAACCATCACCAACTTATGTGTTGGAAGATAGTCAAAACATTTCTCAATTTCATTTCTTGTCATTTTTCTGGGTCCCACTTACTACACCGCATCACGTTCAGGGGTTCAGTTGTGTTGAAAATGCCATCTTCGATGTATTGCATAGAGTCCCTCTTAGTGTACCTATCACATTTCCTTTGTTTAATATTTAATTTATATCCAGCTTTTTTATTTTGTTTTTCTGAGTACTGTTTTCTTCTTTGTTGCTGTTGTAAACAGGGCACCAGCCCGTTTCATAATAAATAAATAAATAAATAAATAAATACCAAAGTTTTGTTTCTTACTATACCTACTATAAAACTTCTAAGACCAATGAGCAATCAATTAATTGATGAGTAATTCAGCAGCTGTGGTGAGGTCTTTCTGGGTCCCACTTACTACACCGCATCACGTTCAGTGGTTCAGTTGTGTTGAAAATGCCATCTTCGATGTATTGCATAGAGTCCCTCTTAGTGTACCTATCACGTGTAATACCAAAGTTTTGTTTCTTACTGCCTACTATAAAACTTGTAAGACCAATGAGGTACTATCTATAATGTAGACAGTGGAGAACGAAATTAACATAAAGTTTACTTGCTGATCTGATTAACCACAAATTTCGTTCTCCAATTATTTTTTACAACTGGTATGACTAGGGATCTTTGGCAAAAACGTCGCCCATTAAACAATATTTCGAGAACACTGGTACCTTCATTTCATCCCAGTTGTGGTTTATTATCAGTCTTTGGAAACTTAAATGAAAAATTTGTTCAATTGAACAAAATACCTGCAAAATTGTTGTGTCCACTTTGGTTTGGGAAATGTTGAATTTGGCTTAGAAAATGTCCAGTTTGGTTTGGAAAATGTCCAATTCGATTTGGAAATGCTATATAATATTATGTACTTGGTAGCTGGCAGGGGTAAGGTTCCTTATCAAACCGTCAGGTGCAGTTAATAATGTTCATTTCACTTGACAGATTCACTGAGCAATCAACACGGCTGTTGACAATTTGGATTTAAATCGCTTACGCAAGTAGGTTACTTCAGATGCCGTCTTGAGTCTTCGGTATTTCTAGTTAATTTGCCTGTCCATTCAATGTTTCAGCATAGAACTGGTGAAATGCAGTTCTCCGAAAGAGAAGGAGCTGGAGAGCCAGCTACAAGATGCTCATCCGGAAAAAGTTCATCCCACTTCGTAAGTTATTGTTTATACCTAACTGCATTTTACGATGGCGTCATAGGTAAAAGTGACGTCGTCGACCTTGAGAGCTCACTAAATGACATTTTGATTGAAGAATACCTAATAATATTGCAACTGTTCAAAATACCGTTTAAATAATGAGGCTGTGAAAAATCAACCAGGGAACAGATAAAAGGGTATACAATTAATAGGTAGGTAGTTAACAATAACGGAAGTGCTGCTGTAGCAATAAACGGAAGCTTTGGGGGTTCTGGTTGAACGAGTTTTGTTACGCTACGATACTTGCTCATGTCATTTTTAAAATTGTTTGTTGTTGAACAAATGTGTCAACATTCAAACTCTATTCCAGAGATCTCGATGCCCTCCTTCACGTCGTCAAGAGCAGTCTAGGCACTGGAGTCCTGGCCATTGCCGACGGCTTCAGGAACGCCGGGATGGTCGTCGGCCTCGCCGGCACAGTAATAGTCGGAATACTATGCGCGCACTGTACATACGTTATGGTAAGTGCGTAGAATCCTACTGTTAATCGCCTACAAGAGTGTGCGCTATGCTTTGCACTTGTGCGACGCTCTTTGGGTGCATCTGGTCGAAGTTGAATAAAATGCAGTACTATGTGTCTCGGGATGTTGACTCATTCCGCGCATATCCCTTCGAGGTCTTGAGTGGATGACAAGGTTTAGGCGCTGGTCCATATAACCATGGGACGTGTGTTCGATTCTTATATGAGAGTGATTTTTCTCTGCATTCTACTGGCTCTTGTTATTCTTATCTCTTCATGGACGCTAAAACTGATACATTCCGAATCTCATGAGACACCTCGTTTGGAGAGTGAGTACAGCGGCGTGGTTTAATAGTTTGGCTGTACTCGTATCTCTGCAAGCACACCATAGACCATACCAACCCTATATTTTACGGCACCTATACATGCCCCCTTCAAAAGCAATCCCCATTCACCAAGCAGTTCAAAAGGTTCGAGTCGTGTTGCATGACCATATGAGCGAATTTTCTAAGTTACTATTCTATTTATACGGACTTCTCCAAGGCCTTTGACAAGATATCACATAGTCGCCTATTTACCAAATTGATTAATTTCGGATTTCACGGTAGAGTTTTGGACTGGATCATGAGCTATTTGAGGGATCGATCTCTCATCGTAAGGCTGAGAGGCTGTCAGTCTCGTCCGTTTGGTGCTCCCTCTGGGTGCCCGCAGGGTTCTCATCTGGGACCATGGTTGTTCCTTGTGTTTATGAACAATATTAAGTCCGTTTCCGACGATAAGATAAGGTTTTTGTTATATGCAGACGATTTAAAGATTTTTTCAGAGGTTTCCGCTCTTTCTGATTGTATGCTACTTCAGTCGAATCTGGACAGGTTTGGTGGCTGGTGCCGTGTGAATGGGATGTCATTGAAGTAAGTGTCACGCGGTTACATATACGCGGGGAGGTTCTATTAACTTTGATTATGCCATTGATGGACGGGTTCTTCAGCGTGCGTCCCTCATGAAGGATTTAGGAGTCCTGTTTGATAATCAGCTAAGCTTCTCCGATCATTTGGATTTTGTATGTAACAAAGCAATGAGAATGCTGGGGTTCATGAGGAGATGTACCACAGACTTCAGTGACCTTAGAGCTCTGACGCTTCTCTTCACCTCTCTGGTTCGGTCGATTCTGGAATACTGCTCGATGGTTTGGCCCCCATTCTATGCTGTGGCTAAGGTGAGGCTGGAGAGGATTCAGAATAGGTTCCTCAGGTTTCTGGCCTTCAAGGCGGGTTTGCCGTGGGACGAAACTGGCATCGAGGATATGAGGAGGACGAGTGGCTTTAGGCTGTCAGAAATTAGGCGTCAGTGGCTTGATGCCACTTTTGTTGCCAAGCTCTTCTGCGGTGCTATCGACAGCCCGGAGTTGTTATCATTGTTTGGCTTGAGAGTCCCTTCACACGGTACCCGTCACCACCTCCTTTTCTCGTTGCCTCACACCGCCACCAACTATCTGCTTAATAGCCCCATCACCAGAATGCAGAGGAATGTGAATTACTTGGCCTCCCTTCTGATGACATGGACATAGTAGCTTCCAGCCTGGCCTCTACAAAAAGGCATTTAAAACAAATTTTATTTATGTAGGATTCTTTTGTTATCCTATTTTTTTATCCATAATGCTATTGTTGTATATTTATTTATAGTTAAATACCAAATTTGTAATTCCCTATGAAGTCCAGTATGTCGATAAAGTCTGTATCTGTTTTTGCCCGTATAATTGTTTACATTATAAGTCGATATTTTATCTTATGTATTTTGATAATGGTATCATTTCTGTGAAATTATTAGTGTTCAGTAAATATAATATATGTAATTGGGCTCTGCCCGTTTATTTTCTACATAAATAAATAAATAAATAAGTTACGCGAATGTTAGCTATTTATCAAAGATTCTTTGCGATTGGCCCACAAAAACTCCAATTTGACCCAAACCATCTCGCAGAACTGACAAAATTTCACGAACACATCCATCTACACCAAAAATATCATTTACATAGTGAAAATAGACAATAATATAGGTACATGATGAGAAACCAAATTGAAGATCTCATCCTTACCTTTCCAAATCTATAAGACGAACAATCAAATTTATACATAATCTCAAAGCTGATCCATTTCATCATACCTACCTATTCGCAGTTTTCTAATTTTGGAATTCATGCGTTTCATCATCGCTAGCCATTTTTTGAGGCGAAAAACTCGAATCTGATGTTTATTTTGATTAGACAGAAAACCGTCACAAAACTTTATGATTTCTCTTCGTGTAACGTAGGTAGTAGGTACTTTGAAACTGAACGCGTTTTCGTATGGGTATGGGTTCGTTGCATGCGGTTCATTCCACTTGTGCAAAGAACGATATTGTAGCTTAGTTTACAAGTGATTTCCTGCTGAAGAGCTCCGACCTCCGCTGCGACTTTTTGCGGAAGGTCAACAAATTCCGAGGTGAACAGTGTTTTCGTGTGAGGGGTCCGAGCGCATGATGTTGTGGCGGAATCCCATAGTGGCATTCGTCCGTATGATTACTTCCGGCCAGGGCATTGTGGACCGCCCATCCGCCATTTACCGAATCACCACTCGAATCTACTCAATAGCGTTTGTATTCTATGAATACCTACGCAGAACCGAACCGTATTACTACAGAGAGCGTGCTATAGCGAAGAGCTAAGAATGATGTAACATAGAAGTAATTATACCTGCATAATAAAGCTCAGCGAACCGACTGACTCATATACAGACGTACAACACATTCCAGTAAGTTTCAAACACCCACTTCTGTAGTCACCTACTGCATTGATTTTCCCACTTACATTTTCTCTCATCAGCGTCCGAAAATTCTTCAAATCATGCCAACTCACACAAATAAAGCAGTTCCAAATAGAATTAAAAGAATGAATTTAGAATAGAATTTAGAATTCAAAGTTTTCCATTTTGAATTCAACATTTTTGTTTGCCAAATTGAATAACACATTTCCCTAATAGAAATCTGCAGAATGCGCTTGTTCGAAATAAGATCAGAGGTGTTGATGCGCTCACCTCTTAGGATTGCGCAAATTATGTGATGGACACCTTCCTACTACCGCGTTGGAAAAATCTTATTTTTTGCATGTTTTATTGATGCTGTTAATTTTCTTATTTATTAACTGCAACTCTTGCGAGCTTTCATGGTTTTGGAAATTAACGTTGCTAAATATTGTTCTTATAATGACATAATTATAGTACATAATTATATACCTACACGCTTCAAAACTTCTTTGCTTCATTTTTTCGAAACCTCGCGTCTTGCAGAATTTTATTTGGAAAATTTAGAATTCTCTCTGGAAAAAGTTTAATTCTACCTGTAAAAATGCTATATCTAGGAACCTACAAACATCAGCACGACTAACTTCAAAATGACTTCTGTTGCAACAGTCGTTACCTACCTAACTAATATTGTTGAAAAATGAGTTCAGGACACTGGGTACAGTTTCATGAGGGGATCTACTACTACTCTACTACTAATAGAAAAATCTACTACTAGCAGATTTTGAGGAAAAACACATTGTTCTATGCATTTTTATTTTTATTTATTATTATTATAATAAGTATTTTCATATTTTTTGGAGCATTCATTATTTTGGAAAATAACGCTGCCAAATTTTGTGATAGGCATATTGTTCTTAGAATTACAATAATTGCTTGGAAAATGTTGAATTCCATTTGGAATTTAAAATGTTGCTACCTATGGAAAATATTCAATTCTATTTTAGGAAATGCTACGTCCAGGTACCTAAACCAAAGCAATCCACGACCATGTTACTGACTAACTTGCAGCAATCGTTACCTTACCTGAAATTATTGTTGGAATGAGTGCAGGACACCAGGTACTGTTTCATGAGAGGGTCTCTTGAGATCGAAGCAGATTTTGAGGGGATTATGGAAATGTGGGATCTTCCGAATCGGAGGGCGAATGGTATGCAGTAGGTGTATTCTCACTTCAGACGCATTTTTAGTCCAGGCAACGAAGGAAAAATAGGGGGAAACAATAAAATGGATGCAAATTTTGGCACAGATGTAGGGAAGCGTGTCCTGGACAACACTAAAAGTACTGGTGGGTGTGGGGCAAGTTAGGGGAGGTGGGGTCTGTAAAGGTCCCTTTTTTACGTTTTTCGTGAATAACTCGGAAACTAAGGCCTTCAACGAAAAAAATGTCCATGTAATAAATAATTATAGATAAAATTCCCTACAAAAATGGTTCCATACATATTTTCACTAGGATCAGTTAGTGAAAAAATATAGAGGGGGAAATCGATTTTTTTAAAATCGTATTTTGTTGTTATAAATCAAGTTCACTGTAAATCAATTTAACGAGTACTGTCAATGACTTGTGTGTACACGAGAGTAAATAAACCACTCGTCTACAAGGTTTAATCAAGTTGGGGCATCTGCGGATGCTAGCATTGCTCCAGGAAAGGCACTCGAAGGGCGCATCTCATAAGTTTCTATGGGGTTTTGGTAAATTTCATATGGGATCAGAGGGCGAGTCCCGTTGTATCCTCCAGATTTCAGCCAATTTGGTTGAAGTACCTTCCGACGGAGAAGAAGTTTGCTCCCTGATACATTCAAAATGAGAATGGAAATTTGTAGGCAGCAAAACTGAATCCTACTTGATAGGATGTGTTGTCTGTAGTGAAATTCATGCGCATGTTATTATATTCCACGTATGTATAGTCTTGTTATTTATGACCAGCTACAAAACCTGCATATCTCGGAGTTTTGTACTTTTCTATTCCGCATTTACAGGTCAAGTGCTCGCAAGAGATGTGCAAACAGCTCAACAAACCCTTTTTAGGGTACACGGAAACCGTCGAAGTAACAATGCTTCACTGCGCCAATAAGAAATTTAGCAAATACTCTGGATTTATCAAGTAAGTTTAATCAAATTTCGTATACTCCGCGGGGTTTAGTGCATAAATAAACTCATCACAAAAACGCAACACGTCAAATACCTCATATGAAATTTTGGACCCAATTCCAAGTCAGTTTTTCAAGAAATTGAGTTTGACATAGATTTTAATAAAATCGAGGTTGTAGAAATCGATGGTGAAGTCAGTTTTTTGCTAAATCCACTATGTCACCTTGAAAAATACATTTGAATGTTGGCCTTTTTCCCCAAAAGCCACCACTACCAAATAGTTTCCTGTTCCAGAAGCCCCAATGTCCATCGAACGGCTAGGGACTTTTACCAAAACCACCTTGTCCCCTGTTTTGCCACCTCTTCTATAAGCTTCGTTTTTCAAAACTCTCAGTGTTCTAGGACAACTTCTTCCTTCTTATTTCAATCGAGTCCAGTCAGATTTTCTCAAATTTTTTTCCTTCAACGCCGGAATGTGGTTAACTATTTTTATTATGTTGGTAGCCTTTCTCCTTGAATCATTGCATCAGAAAACATGACATGATAGTATGATACTATGACAATATTGTGGCGAATAAAAAGGGCATATTTGTACTTGCACTAAGTGACTGTCTTGATTTCTGAACCCACTATATCCCAATGTTTCTGTTCCAAAATACACCAACTACATAGGTAACTCTTTTCCAAAACCCAAACCAAGTCCAATCAGTTTCTTGGTTTTCTGAAAAAATCTAAGGTCCACGATTTCTATCTAGCTGCAGTCATAACCAAAAGCAGATTATTTGAAGAAAAATAGTTTAAAAAAAATATTGGTTTTTGCATCCCGTTTCAAGAGGTAACTTACAAACTTACTTCAAGAGGTAACACTTTTTTTGCGATTTTTTCAAAATGATTCTTACTGGACTTTAAGCCAGCTGGTAAAGCCGGCCGTTGGGTTTTCGAATTGGGCGACTGTATTTAATGACGTCCCATGCTTTTTCCTTCCCCCTTTTCACCCACTTCCGTTCATTTCCGACCCAACATACAGCACCTTTTTGGAAAGCTCTCAATTAGGCTTACAATTTGAAAGAATGAAAAAAATGCACGTCCATTCCCCATTGCCAGATTCTGGTGGCATTTTCAGTTTGATACCTACCTATACTATATTATACCTACCTTAACAATTTATGTTGGAGTGCCTCAATTCTGTTTGTACTCTAAATAACAAAGCGACCACGCAATCGAACTACACTCCAACGTGATAGGAAACATAAAGAGTAGTTAAAGCTAATTAAGTAAGTTAATATACTTATACAAAACCTTGGGTATTACGCGTCAGCCAGCCCAGGGAGCGCAATTCATTGCTGCTAATGGAGCTATACCTAACTAACGCTAAAATTTAGTTGATCATCAAAAAGTACGCCCAAATCAGATACTGAGGCATGGCTGACGAGTGGAAGACTATTCAGATAATACGTAAAATTCATAGTCTTTTCCCCATTCAGAATTTTGTTAGTACGGGCGTTTTCCAGAGTTACTTCATTCTGGAGTTCTATGAAAGCAACGTAATACCTTACTGCCGACCTACTAAACATCAGGTTTTCATTCAAGTAAAAAATACTTAAATAAGATGTTGACTACTGCATAATAATAAAAATTCTCGAATTTATTTGATGTGTACAGGAAGAGCGTCGAGGGGTTCATGTTTTTCACATACTACGGCGTCAATACTGTCTACATAATTTTGGTAGCCGAGTCACTTCAAGAGGTAGGTATGTTACGTCGAGGTAACAAGAATTTACAATTACGCCCATTTGTATGGGTTGTTCTCCTAGCACGAACTATAAGTTAACTGTTTTACGACTAAAATTATGGACATGTTGGAATGAGCATTTTTGCTACCATAACAAAAATCTACCCACGACTGAGTGAAATCTTATTTTATCACCTTTAGCGAAGGAGAATATTGATTCAAAATGTGCAAAGAGTTATTTTTGGCTGAAATTAGCTTCAGTACCTATTGAAGTTAGAGGTTTCTTTCTCTGACACCCAGCATAATGATTTTATGTAGTTTCCAATTTCGATCGTAAATTTCATAATCACACTCTCGCTCACAATAAATGAGCTATGTGCATGATTTTCAGTGGTATTTTTTATTGATAGAGGTCAACTTCCAAGTTTTAAGAAGGGCTTCACCGAAAAAATTAGCACCCCTCGATATTTTAAAAATTTAGAGGTTCGAAAAGAAGGCGCATCAAGATTGTATGAACTACTGAAGCTTCTGATCGGTCGGAATGCACCATGCAGCGAACTTGCGAACCCTCAACATTCTACTGGGTTTACAGTATCCATACTACAGCGATAACTGACCTAACTGAAACGAGTTGAGGAAATGAAAAAAACAGAGTTCAATTTTATTGAACTCATCACTCACGCAAAAGTCACTGTTTGTTAACGCTTTCGCCAAATGCATGATCAGCTGCAGGCATTACAATATCCATGAGCTTGATTTCTGGGAGGGCGTCGCATGAATTTGTTGTGACGACGACCTATGAATTGTGCTGCCAGGCCCAGGCCAAACACGTGCCAGGATTTTAACCAACCCATAGGTATTCAAATGTTAATTTCTAACTCTTTTTTTTTGTCGTCTTACCAGATGTTCATTCATTACAGCTACTAAAATGACATAATTCATGAAGGTTTTTTTTCATTTTCTACATGTGCATAGCTCATTTGGTTATTTGGGTTATGATTCGGTTATGGAAGACATATTTCTGAGATTTTGATAGAATGTCGTGGAATTTCCGTCAATTTTTTGAAAAAAAAAAAAAAAAATCAGAACTAAAAAATTGTAGTCTTGAAGCCCTTTTTCAAAAATGAACTGTATTTTTTAAATGAGGGCGATTAAAATTAAACATGTGGCAAAAAATGACGTATCAGGTTTATTGACATCTGATTGGCTGTAGGTCCAGTGAGGCGGACCGAAGGCTCTCAATGCTGCCAAAAGCACAAAATTACAAATGGCAAACCTTCGTGGCAACCTCCAAGAACCTTTGTCATCACTTTTCCCTTGGTTTGATTTTGAGGATGTTTTGGTTTTTTCAAAAATGTATTTCTAAATTTGGGGTTCCACCCATCCGTTGCAGTTCTGTACACCATCTGAAGTGATGCACAAGCCCTTTAAGCGGGAGTTGATTTGAACTACTCAGCAATTCATTTGATACTTCATTTTTGGCGGGAACTCAGAAATTCAAATTTCACTCTCGTTTCCTGCCTAGACCTTCCGACAAACACCTCATTATGTGGTCAATAAGTGTTAATTTCCGTTACTGAACACAATATGGTCAAAAAAAGGAAGAATTTGTAACCCACAAACATTTATTATTGTGGTGCCTAATGGGTTACAGGTGATGGAGAGCCATCTCCACCTCCATTGGGACATCAGGCTGTACATTCTGATGGTGGCCGTGCCCATCTACCTGGTCGGGATCGTCCGGAACATGAAGTACCTCGTGCCGTTCTCCGCCTTGGCGAACGTCCTCCTCTTCTTCGGTCTTTGCCTCACTTTCTACTACATGGCTCAGGATCTACCGCCGATCAGCTCCCGCCCAGCAGCAGCTCCCATATCCAAACTGCCGCTTTTCTTCTCCACCGTGCTCTTTGGGATGGAAGGCATAGGGACCGTGAGTAATAATTTGAAGATTTAAACTTGAAGATTGGGTTTGAGGATTGCCGGCAAACTGCCGAGTAGGTAGCTGAAAGTCTGCGGTAAGGAAATTCGGATTGTGGGTAGGTATTTGAAAGGGCTTATTGTAGGTACCCTTTCCAAGATAATAGCCCTTGTACATCAACACTTTCAGCCCTGAACTGAAAATCATGCAGTAACCCCACAGACAAAAAAACAATGTACAACACCTTAAAGGTTCTATGAGAAAAACCCGAAAGAAATGTTGAACTGTGCACAGTCCTAAAAACATGGACACAGGTTCTTAAAAAAAATATATAAAAGAGATTTCTTGAATTGATTCTGTATCGGACTCAAGAAATCTATACTCTAAAAATGGAATTTAGGTACTCTCATTTTCTTCTTCTTGGGTTGTTTAAAAAATTCATTTTTCAAAACTTGCTTTAAAAAAAATGAGCTAAGTACTTATTAATGGTTTTCGATGCACTATCCCCCCTACCCCTGTTGATTTTAGTACGATTAGCCTTCTGTATTATGTTAAAGGTCATCATGACTAATTATTCATGGCCATAATTGGTTCTTACATGTTGATTACTAATTAATTATTTTCTAGGCAGAAATCGGCATAAAAAAAATCTATTCTTGTGAGTACAAGAGTAGAAATACTGCATAGTTCTGGGAGGTACCTTCCATCCTCGTATTCAGCCAATCAACCCTTACCCTGAACCCCCTTGTGCGATTGGTGTTGCTATTACTGAAAACCCAGAGTGACTTCAAATCCCATGTTGTAGTAGCAGATAATAATCGCGAACAATTCAGGAAGTTCGATATTCAGAAGAGGCTTAATACTATATTTTCATAGGGAATGCTCCCGCTTTTCTTCGATCCTACCTGTCAAAGCCAACATCAATACTCCCTGCTCCAGGTGAATGTAACATGCAGAGGTTTGCTGATACCGATCCTGTTCCGCTTATCCCCCCCAGCTGTATATTATTTTTATTTAGAACAGCTAACTCGATGTCGCTTGTTATTCCAGATGCTGCCCATTGAAAACTCCATGAAGACCCCAAGACACTTCCTTGGGTGCCCGGGAGTCCTGAACATCGCGATGAGCATCGTCGTCACTCTCTTCATCCTCCTCGGCTTCTTCGGTTACCTCAAGTTCGGCGACGAGACCAGAGGGAGTATCACCCTCAACCTTCCACAAGACGCGTGAGTGTCCTTCTTAATACTTCTTCCCAATGGGCAGAACTTGCCTTTCCTTCAAAACCAGATCAAAGACAAGCAGCATTCAATCCCTTACTAGGCAACTTTCTCTAGCTGCGTAAGATTCTGGCTCTGGCATCCCAAATAAATAACATTTACGCAGTTGCTGTTACTGAATATGAATGAATTCTGTACTGCTATTTAAACATTATCTCATGTCACACTCTCATCTGCGAACTCGAAACGTTCAGCATTGATATTGGTCTTAGGCTTTAGTCCATTAAATATCAATAAAGTTGCTCCTCCATTTCAGGTTAGCTGAAACGGTGAAAGGGCTTGTAGCGTTGGCCATCCTGTTTTCCTACGGGCTCCAGCTCGCTGCATCGATGGACGTCATCTGGAAGAGAGTGGAGCATCGCTTCTCGAAGGAGAACGAACGTGGCTACTACATCGTTAGATCTGTCATGATCTTGGGAACAGGTACCTACTAAAAAAGACTCTTTCGACAAACGCGGCATTCCCTCGGTGGAACGAAATCTTATTAAGCAATGCATGTAACTGCAGAGTGAAAACCGTGAGATGGCACCAAACCAGAACAAACACCAACAGATTTTTCTACAAAATACCTCAAGGCAACAACACCCTTCCCTTTATTCACTGATTGAGTGATATTGAGCAAACTGATATTCCTAAACTTTTAATTAACACTCCATCTTCATACAAAAACGTCGCAAATTCGACTGTAAATTAGTCATAGAATTCATGTGGTACAAAAATATAGCAAATTAAAATACAACGAAACAGTGGCTCTTCTGCACGTACCTGCTTGAATGGAGAAGCTACTGACTAGAAACTAGGTCTGTGTGTTACGATGCCGATCAATCCACAAGACCACCAACAGCAAAACACACATAGACATACCACAAATCCAAATCTGTCACCAGAACCGGACTGAAGGCACACACAAAATTCGTCCCAAAAATGGAGAACTGACAACAGAGAACATGAATGTGATTCATGAGACAACAAAAACAAATCGACAGACATAAGCATCTCGTATCGAGATGACAAGTTGAATCGAATGGATTGAACCGATTGTGAACAGGAATGGTTTTTGGGTGGAAATCAGATTCTGGGGACAGGGCCCAAAGTGGGTGTGGCGAACTGCATTTTTACTCGACTGAGTATGTGCAGACAGGACTTTTCTCAGTTGCCATGGGAACACTACGTCCCACGGTCTGGCAGTTTCAGGAGCTTAGGTTTCTGTTTCGATTGCAGGACATCGATTACTGACACTATATTCCGATAACATGCTTGGTCAATGGAGCTACACGGAGTTAACTGCAGCTAATATGAAGGATCACCTTGGATGCTCTACTAGAATATTGAATATAGTCACTGTTAAACTCTGTGAAAAAAGCTAGGTAGGTACAGAGTATGGAGGGAAATTCAAGTGCCACCTTAACACATGGTTGGATTTTTTTACTCCAGTGTTTTTGGGTGCCAGGCAGTGGCCCAAAGTGCCTTAAAGACGCAACGCCCCTGGCAGAGTTACACATTTGATTACTAAAGCCGTGATTACAGCCACGATTACATGAGGCCAGCTGGATGAATTGGAAGCCAGCTGATTGGCGCCAGTAACTGTTCAGAAGTAGCCAGCTGACTGGTGCTAGTTGGCCTAAAACCATGGAGGCGAGCGCATCTCAAGGCAGTCCCGCGTTCAATTAAGTAACATTTTGCGCAATTTGTGCCGTGACCATGTGACATTCATTTGTGCCGTCACATTCCTTGTAGGCTTCGACAAACTTCAAATTCAATTCGTCGCCCCACTTTTCCAGTGGCATGTTGCAAGGTCAGTCTGCACTACTGTAGAGCTACTATTAATCTGATGGCAGATGGTCCACTGGGCTGGAGCGTGACTTACCGGCGACTTACGGTAAGTCACGCCACCTCAGGTTTTTGGTGGTGGGGGGAACTGGACTGGCCTCAAACCTACTCCTCAAGCCAGTCGACTGGCACGGCATTTTTCGACTGGACTCGCCCGCCGCTGGCCTCCAGTGGTGTTTACACGAAGCCAACTACTGGCGCCAGTGAACTGGCTTCCTGCGACTGGCCTCCCAAAATCACGGCTTTCGTACCTCTTTGGTATAGGTAGGTACTTGCTCATGCAAGTTGATATTTGTGTTGTACATACCTACTTGTCGAGCTTGAGCAGGTACACAATCAACATTAAAACAAGCTTGCCATTGATTAATAGTACCTCACCACCACTCTGGTAATTACCTTGTAATTCATGCTTAATGCGAGACACCCACGTATTTTTTATTTGAAAGTAGACACTAGAGAGATGGTACATATTTCTCCAGGGTGGCCGCAAATCAAGATTTCAAAATTTCCTGACTTTCCCCTGAATGTTCCAGAGATTTCCCTAACCAAAACCATGTGTTCTTCACTGTTTGGAGTATGAAAAAATCACAATATTAATGTTAAGCAGTCTTTATTGTTACTAATTTGTTTAATAATATATATAATAACAAATAAGTATCACACATTCTTTCGGTATCAATATACTGAAGAAGTACGAGTATATTGATTCAAGATTAGTAAATCAGTCAAAAGTAGCATTGATAAAAATGCAAAATCACAAGAAACGCGACTATTGAAAGAAGTCACAACATAATATAATACGTTAAGTCATTATCAAAGAGCAATTCAATCACAAAAAAATTGTCTCTCTAAAAGTAATAGGTATTTTCTCACAATGAGTAAAACAGGTACTATCTCATTATCTTGTGCTTTTCTTCAACCTAGTGAGCCTATTCTATAACTCCCTTCCTATGAGAATGTATGTATGACATTTCCTGACTTGTCCGTTTTTACGGAATTCCATGACTTTTCCAAGTTTTCCCTGACTGGTGGCCACCCTGTTCTCATTTGGACGAGACATGAGTAGTTAATTTTTAATTAACTGTAGAGGTTTTGATGACGTCGTTGCCATGTTTCTACGGTCACAGCTTGTTTTATATAATCTACGACATCGAGGTGAGCACAACCATGTTGGCTCAGCCAGAGAGTTACCGTCACAAGCCTCGGAGTTTGATGTACATCAAACAACAAAAGATTGGAAGAAATAGGTCGTCAGCTGGAGCACGGGGGCAGAAGTATCCACAATGACGTCATTGTCGCTTTCCACACAATTTTGGAAACTAATAAAATATATGCCATTCTTGTGAGTTGATTCATCTTTCTCGTCAGATGCGAGATTGAGTCGGAAAGCTGATGTTCGAAACAAAATATCAGAACTGGTCCTAAATTGCCACTGCTTACCTAGGGCGGCTAGGAGGTCATGTCAACACCGAAGCTTTCCAGCTGCTTGACGTGGATGATTTGCTAAGAAGACCCAAGAGAAAAAAGCCACATGAACTAACACAGTGAAATGAATAAGATTTATCTTGATAGGTCAAAATAGAACACAATCAAGTTCTGTATCTTGGTTGATGCTGTGTAGTAGAATTAAGGCAGCAATGTACTACTAATAAGTTTTACAACTTGGTGTAATAAAAATAAACCAAACAGGGGGAATAAATCTCATCACCAAACAACACAAAAAATAAATTTGGGGAAAAATCTGCAATTCGAGAACCACGAGTGACCCGCATTATGCATAATACACAGATGTAAGTTGGTGTTCCCTTGTGTTTCAGTCATTCTGGCGATTGCTGTACCGAACCTTTCACCAGTCATCTCCCTCATCGGAGCCGTCGGGTTCTCCATGTGCGGCTTCTTCTACCCCGCAATCTGCGAGACGGTCCAGAGATGGGACGAAGTCCGCCCGACGAGCCTCATGCTCTGGAAAAACATCGCCCTCGTCGCCGTCACTGTCGTAGCCATGGTGTCGGGCACGCTCACATCCATTTCGGAAATCATCGAAAAATACGAGTGAAGGCGGCCGACCCCCCATCCGAGGCGACTGCTCTCCTACCACGAAGCATCCCGGCGTGGCGAGTCACCACCAAGGGCGCAGTAGGTACCTACGTACTATGAAGGTATACAAAAGCATACATGTTTGTACATACAGGAGTCATACAATACATACAAAAAGCGCTAAATGGGTATTCAATACATGGAACATTGTTTTAATACATGCTGTTTTAATGAATTATTCCAAAACCTTCTGGATGTGTGTTTGCTGTATTGTATTTGAAATGGCTCAACTCTTATCTTCGAGGAAAGCGGAAAAAATTGCTTTCAGAATTCGATCTACTTGGTACCAATCCGAATACCGTAGGTTAGTACCTAAACATGCCTACTATTGATGCGCCAAATAGGGCTTTTTCCGAACAAATCGAATATTTATCCCAATTTCTGCCAAATAACTTTACAAAACATTGATTTTTGATTCATAAAAATCATTATAAAAATATACGACGTGGTATAATTGTAATAATTTGTGTTTTTCCCCCCCTTCCTTTGCGGAACACACTATTTGGTCTGATCGGACAGTAACCGAATATTCGGTGCATCACTGCTGCCTACATTGTTTCGTCCATTGTGAAATACCAAGCAGTCTATAAGAATCAAGATCATTAAATGATCATTAAATAACTGATTCGACGATCGAATATCAACCTTTTTCGTTCGAAGGCTGATTTTTATGTTTAAAAAATCAACTCGAACTTTCCACTGTACCTACCTATACAACGACATCAACTCAAGCGTTTGAAGGATATTTGTAGGAAAATTTCGATCACTGTTGAACGTGCGAGTATAATTATTCTATTTTCCTTGTAAAATGCTAATATTGGTGCTGCTATGAAGTGCCTTTAATGATAATAAGAAATTTAGTCCGTACATGTACCTGTAATTTGAATTATAACGAAATTATGTGTTGTCAATTATTTAAGTAAACCAACCTGCCCGGTTCTAAAATATAGGTAGGCCTTGATATAATTTAATTATAGGCACGTCCTGCTGGAATTATTTATTATTATTTTAATTTAATCTTCCAAACGTCAAGATCTCGCTTTATCCCCAATTGCATTTACATCTTGAATTGTTTTCGCATTTAAACGTTTGCCATACTGGTGGTGATCGCTACTTGTCTCGTGAAAATCTCCGCACGACGTAAGTCACTTCTGAAGTATGTTTGAAACTGTATTTTATTAATCGAATATAAATGTTTCAATGTACTCCTTTGCAGGTTTTGATGGTATTAACGTCGAATTCATTTTACAGTCTGTAACCCACCACTTTAAGTTTTACAAAAATTGTTATATTTTTATTAAAATTATGCTTTGTGTGAGTAATGTTATTTTTTAATTACTATAACAATGTAATAGAATCTTATTATTTTTAATTAGGATAACATCTGGAAACGAACGGAATTTTGTTAAAGTTGTAAATAAGCACTACGTGTTGTATTACCTGTCTGAAAATAAAAAAGTTGAGAAATCATTGTTAGCCATTTCCACTTCCTCAACAGATAAATCAAATTAAAATATTCAGATTAGACCAGTAGTGCTGAGTTTTGCTCTCTGCAGTAGTTTACTGTCAACGCAAATTTCTTTAAATTGAACTAACTGAGGGATTTTTTAATAGAAACAACGTATACTTTAAATACAAATATATATTATTTTGACAAACAGTTAAGAGAGCACAATGGAGAATTACAAGAGAACTAAAACAAGGTAGATATAAATATAAGGTATAAATAATATAACCTTAAGAAATTATAAACATAATTACTTCTACCTTAAAATACTACCATAATGTGTTGGCTGTAGCCGCTCAGTAAATCTGATTGAGGGTGAGGACAGTGTACACCGTCGCAATATTGAAATAAAAATCCCTGACTACACAGGCTTATTACTGAAAATGATGAACCAAAACAGAGAAGAGCGGATTTAAATTTAGGATCGTAATTTTTGTGATATAAGTTTTAACATTTTGCAAGTTACAACTCGCACTTTGATTCTTACCCTAATTGAGATGCGATTTCTATTTTGTAAGAATCTGACTAGCTACTCTCCTACATATTGTACAAACAACGCTGAAAGGTTATTTTCAAGCTGCATAGCACATTTTCTCTTGTGCCAGTCTGTGATAAGGACTCACTTGTTTGCCCTGTTTTGCTCAAAAATTCTCCATAATAAGTAAAGTTGATTAAAAAAATACCCTTTGAAATTCTGTTTTTCTCACAGCTGTTCATATCCCATCATAATTATTATATTTCAAGAGGTAAATTGGTGGCCTACATTCGACAATTTTGTATTTTTTTGAATTTTTTTTTTCGTACAAAGAAACTTAGTTGCGGACTTGATAAAAATTTATATTATTAATGAACGGTCACAGAATATAAGGGATTTTTAATTTTGAGAAAAAGTCCACGAATACAGTCAATAGTGCCTATTTTGTGTTAAGAGGTTCGAATGTTCTCCACTTCCTCCTATCAACCGAATCGGAACTTTTAAACACTTGTACAGTAGAATTCCGATGTATTTTACCTACCAAACCGTCTCTTCTCGATGGGGAATTATGTTACTTTTAAATGCACGTAGGATTTTGACAACTGTAGTTAGCATCATATTCTTCGTGCTGCGATAGGATGATTATGTACTAGGAACTGTCTATTGATGCTTTAGGACAAATAATACAGACATACTGATCCAAACATTTCAACAAAGCTATAGAAACACAGGATTAACATGGATAAATCGCGTTTACAGTATCCATGACCGCAGGGCAAGATGACTCTTGAGAACTTCTAACCTCAATCCCGAGATGACAAACGTGATGTACCTTATAGGAATTGTGATGTAATTCAGAAGTTCAGCGTAACTCCACCTATGCTTTGTAATGTCAACAGTTTCTGGCTTCTCCATATCGACTCGACGTGGCCATTCATTCATTTTCCCATCTTTCCTAGAAACTGGGTGGGAATAACGGATGTGCCAAGTAGAAAATGCAGGTAAACTGACTCCTAGAAAACATTAACACGTTTACTAGAAGAGACGATCAGCCAGCTTTTCCTAACAACCGGAACGGTTTTGCTATACTGGATTCTTTTGATGCACAGTGATGTGATGTGCCCAAAAAATGCCGTATTTTTGGGTTTGGGCCCCCTCATGCACCAGGTGCGTCATCAGCATGGCAAATGAGAAACAGATTGTGAGATATTGTTTTCTTACTTGGTGTGCCTGGCGCACCTCAATTATTATTGGTAAAATTTCCCAAATTTTTGTATTTTTCTAGTTTTCTACTTCTTTTTTTTTTTTTATTTACCAAAATATATATCTTCAAAAAGGAGCCAAGAGGGGAACGAGCAGCTGTGCCATGCCCAGAAAACGGCTCTTTGAACATGAAGTTATGAATGAAAACAACGACGACTTCACTGGGGTGGTGGACGGACCCTAACAGAGTGTGGAAGGTAGGTAGAAAACATTTCTAGCCAACCTGACGTGAATGGGAGTCCAAAGGATTCGCTATACTCTTTAATCTGTACAGATTTTATAATAAACGCAGTCAGTCAGTCACACGCCAGGCGCATGACCAGCACAGCAGGTTGGTCTGATAACAACATGCCAGGCGGGTGAGACGCACTGAACGTGTTAAGAAACCATCCATGATCCAATGCCATCTTGATAAGCGTTCGACAGGAGTTTGATATTGGTTGGCAATCGAGAAGGCACTGCACAGCCAGTTATCATCCGCACGATTTTCTGTGTACTGGAATGACTTGAGAAAACTTGGCTTCGGATAGTCAGGAAAACAATGTAAAAAGCCGGTCATAGACACTATACAGTCAGAAAAGACAATCACTTCGAACCGCCCAACGCATTTCTGACAGTCAGATAAACCGTCAGTCACTGCGAACAAACCTTATGGGTAATATGATCAAGAATACGATCAAATGGGAGATTATTACTTAGGCAAGTATTATCATAATTAATAAGGTAAGTAATAATTACCTTATATTCTTCGGTAAGTATGTAATATAACCTACCTGAATGATAGCTTATCAAGCGCAAGGCACAGAGGGTTTTCATCTCCAACAATGAGCTTATTCTACTGGTTAGTCCAACAGGGGTTAAACCCATGTATACAATTCATAACTCAAAACGTCATAAGAAACTTATTACATATGAAGTACGAGAGGTAAATGCGTAATTATTACACCTTGTAGTTAATTATGAGTATTCCACAAAAAACTGCTCTTGCTATTAAGTACATAACATAATTTGAAAATGATGTAAATTAATGTAAATCTAATTGATGTTTTCTACAGTAAACCATTTATTACAGAACACATGCTGAGTCCCGCACTTCTGATCCTTTGTTGTTGGGATTAAAACAATTTGTTTAATTCTCCCCAAACATTAATAGGTTAACGTTTCAAGTTACGTCGAATATGTTTCAAATTAACGAGGAAGCTCAAAATGTGGCGATTTGGCTAGTATTGTGCAGGGCCCAAAGAGGCATCGATAACTCTCAACCAATAGGAATGTGTGAAGAATGGGAGATGGAATGGTCAAACAACGCGAAGGTGAGAAACTTTTAAAAGGACTCAGTTCTAGAAGTTTGAATTCAATAGAAAACATTGATCGATTTATGTTCGGAAATTACCTAGTTATTAAACTTATTAATTTCATAGGTTTACCGTAATAAATTCGAAGTGATGTAAATTGCTTAATACTATAAAAATTTAAGATCGATAATTTCATACGTTAATCTATCAGTGAGAAAGTACACAATAATACTAAAGTCTGCAGATCACTAGTGGAATGAAATTAGGTAGGTACTTAATCTGATTGTGATGTTCGAAGGTACCTAAAAACTTCAATTTTAATAAGAGAAGGGAGGACGTCGATTCAGAAACGTCCTCCTAGGATAATCGACGGTAGAATAAATTGTATTATTACCTTGAGGAAGTTAGCCTAACGTGGTCTCCGTTTCCAAATATAGCCGGTAAGTCTGTAGCTTTCGGACTGTAGAGCCTGAAGAAGACTTTTGTCTAAAGCCGGCCTTGTTTGCAGAGGGGACAGTTCACTATCAGTACCATGACAGTTCCAGCGATGGTAGCAACTGTCACAGCCACTGCCATGGTGTAAAATGTACGACAGTTGCCGCCATGACAGCATTTACTGCCACACCTTCTCAACTGTGGAAAATATTATTCAGATCCTATGGTACTACCTTCCAAATATCAACTTACTGCGATTGGTTCGTGTAGTTATGAGCGTTTTAAGAAATTCACGTTTCCGCTTGCGAATGCCACAGTCCGATTTTTATGAGATTCATATGGGACTAAATAGGGCCCAACCCTCAACTACCATCAAAATATCAACTCATTACTGCGGTTCTTTCGTGTACTTAAAGGCGTTTCAAGAAGTCCACGTTTGCCCATGCGAATGCCACAGTTCAATTTTCATGAAAATCATATGGGACTATATAGGGCCCATCCCTCAACTACCATTAAAATATACACTCATTACTGCGATTCTTTTGGGTAGTTATGGGCGTTTTAAGAAATCCACGTTTGGGCACGCAAATGCCACAGTCCGATTTTTATGAAATTCACATGGGACTGACTTTATAGGGCCCAACCCTCAACTACCATCAAAATATCAACTCATTACTGCGATTCGTTCGTGTAGTTATGAGCGTTTTAAGAAATTCACGTTTGCGCACGCGAATGCCAGTCCGATTTTTATGAAATTCATATGGGACCATATAGGGCCCAACGGTCAACTACCATCAAAATATCAACTCATTACTGCGATTCTTTCGTTTAGTGAGGGGCATATTAGAGTTCCACATTTGCGCATGCGAATGCCACAGTCTTGATTGTGTCTGAATTCCTACCGGCTAGGTAGACTAGGAAGCAACCTACTCGGTCTGTTTTGTAGGTATCTCATCAATTAGTCCAGATAGTTATCTCTAGGCATTTGATACTACTATCGACTGTTGTTCTAACTGTCTGTAGTCCGATAGCTTGAGAACTATCGATAATGTGGGTTCATTTCGGTTATCGTTCGATAACGAACCATCGGAATCGACCAGCCTTTTCTTTCTTGTTTGATTCAACCGTACAGACCACGTACGCCTATGCCCTCAGGGCTGTAATCAGGATTCATCTGAATGGGGGGTGGGGGGGCTTCAGGCCAAAACCCTCTACTTATAGGAGTAACGGTGCAAATTCAGAAAACAGTTTTCTGAGTTGCGTATGTCTTGGGGCAAAATTTGGATGCAAGAAGTATGTAAGGTTGGTTCGAACCTACAGTAGCATTGCGGGTGGCGCTGTGGAAATTCCACACGTGAATAGCAATACTCTGGTTGATGGTCGCCATAACTCGATGGACCTCGGACGGTGCAGTCACAAAGAAGTCCCTCCATTCCCGCCAGGGTATTGCGTAGAATGTGGATGGGGACATCACGTCGACCCCTCCGCATCGCTCCTTCGTCATTTTACTCACCTGTAGGAACAAAAGGGGTGAATTTAGTCCCAATGAAATCTAAAATGAAGTCTTGACATTATCTCTTTCCCGAACATCCAAGAACAGAAGGCAATTTGGTATGAGCATCGTATAGTGACAAGATGGGAGACACCTTCCAAAATACCATCTTCTATTAATCCAGGACTTCTTCACAGTAAGCCACAACCTCCCCGTGCTTGGTGTGTGTTGCCTTGTCGTGGCGGAGGGAGGAGCTTGTGCCCTGTAACTGGGCGAAGTATAGAGATTGGCCTGTCTTTTCATTAACAGAGCCAGCAAGAGCGCCACTACTGCAGGGACAGAAACCCTTCAGCTGCAGCAGCGGCTCATAGACTGCCTTCATTGGCAGACTGGAAGGAAACATACTCTATCTAGGAGCTACAGTGTCTCTAGTATGACGTCACACGTAAGGTACTTCGCATAAAAAGTTAAGTAACGGCTATTTCAACGAACTCATTTGATTTGCCCCATCAGTTGTCAGTGCAAAACAGAATTCTAAAAAAGGGGCCAACTTCCGACCCATGAGTTATTTCTCATTATCGAATTCACAGGTAAGTACCAATCGAATTTAGACCACGAACAGGGCCGGATCCCATCACATTTTTGTTTTGCAGAATTCCGCAGTTTGAAAGATTAATTCACAAAAAAGCATTCATTTTCCGTTTCTAATGTATTAATACATCCTAGTGATTGATTTAAGTGCTCCACTTTTGATAGAAACTAGAAGAAAGTTCCAGTCATGCAGCATGGCTATAAGAGCGAATTTTCAGACATTTTCGTGCTATTGTGTGAAAAGATGATATAGAGAGAAACCACATCACTTTGGGTGAAGAAATCATATCATTTTTTCGTAATTTTATCCATTTTTACCGATTTTTGACAAATAAAGTAAAATAAAAAATCAGACACACTGTTTTTTGAGAAAAATATTTTCATCATCGAAATAGTCCCAGGTTCTGCCGTGAATTACCATTCCACAAAACTTCAGGTAAATTAACATTGATTTTAGCCCTTAATACCAATTTTTGACCCCTAAAAATCCAAATTTGACCCCTACTCTGATGGAAAAACAATTGAAATGTTATGTTCCCGTATTTACTCAACCTTCCATACCACTTTTAGTTATTTTATATAAACTGTTCGCTCAGAATTGCTGAAAATCGCTGATCTTCGAATTCATCCTTTTGTACGATAACAAGACCATTTTGGCGAAATTTGGAATTTTCATCATGCACCCATATCGTCTGGAGTGCCATATAAATAAGTATATATATATAAGTTTATTAAAACATAGGGATGAATTCAGGATTTTCTAGTTCTGAAAATTGTGGACCCATTACAATAGCTTCATTTTCTTTGAAAATTCGCAAAAACCACAAAAATGTATTCAAATGATTCATAAGTTGTTGGTAAAGGTGGCAAAGGTAAAAACCATGAACCATAATTAGTTGCTGTTTCACACAATTTTCACCAAAGTCGATTCTCAGTTATAATAATACTCGAGATTTGAAAAGTATTTCATTACAACCATAATTACCAAGGAAAATGGGGATAATGAGGTAAAATGCGAAGGTCAATGAAAAAATTATTTTAACAATGTTAGTTTCTATGTTAATGTTTGGGTGCCAACTTCAGTGATTAGAATTTCCTATGCTCGCTAACGTAATTTTCCCCATTCTCCCCAAGGGTAGCAAGAATTTTCCCCATTCACGGCAAGAATTTTTCTCCCTCACCCTCAGAGAAAGCATAATCAAGGTGAAATATCGTCTACTTACACCTTTGCTTAGATATTATTGTCCATTTTCCAGAAGAGGAAAAATACAGAAAAACAAATAAATGGAGTGGAACTAGTGGGACTCTAATCAATCCCGCAGTTCAATCGCATGGGACTGAGTAGGGGCAACCCTATCACCAATTTATCAACCTACTCATCTGTAAATAAATAAATAAATATTTTCCTATTCAAATACGAGGAGTTTTAGCTACGAAATAATTCGATTTCAAGCAGTATTAGGTACTTATTGAGTATCCATGGTAGGGATTAAGTGGTTAGCTAACCTCTTGGACCCGGCAGAATCTTTTTAAAGCTCTGGTGATCACGCCGGGACCGTTGTTTCCCCACCTCCAACCTTTGAATTTGTACTTGAGGTCCAACATGGCCAGGTGGATCAAAGGGTGGCCGTGGCTGAACGCTAAAAATCCAGCTGCAACGTCCTCCTCGTCTTCTGCCCCAACGAAATTCGTGATACCATCATACGACCTTGAAAATCCAAATGATCATTCAACAGTGTAAATTCAAACAGACTGACGTGCAACTGATAGCAGAATCCAAACGAATCACCGCCATAGCATAACGAATGTCCCTCGACAGCACAGACTCACTTCAAGAACACCACATCGAGGTCGACATAATAGCCGCCGAATTTCCACAAAGTGGTGTACCGAAGAATATCGCTGGTGTGTGAGGTCGGCCAACGGCTGGTTTTCAGGAGCCCTTCCTTGTACCTGTACAAGACGTAAAACTACTCAACGCTTTCAGAGTGGACGTCTTTCATATACGTTGTATTGGTACAGGTGACGTCCTAACATCTTGGTAGTTTGGAGGGCGCTCCTCACAGGAATTTTGAATAGAAGAGAACGGTAGTGAAGTAGGAAGGTCTTGAGCACATTAGTTGTACAGAGCACCTATGGCAGACCTACAACAATGATGACTGCCGGAAGCAAATTCTTTTGGCCAAGGCCAAACTACCATCAGCATTCCCATTCTGGCCAATGGTAGCAGTTGTCATTTCAGAAGACCGAAAAACGGGAAAAAGCTCAGCTGACAACTGCTGATACTCAGTTCGGCCTTGGCCAGAAGAATGTGCTCCCGGCAGTCATCATTTTAGCGGGCCGGCTACAACTCTGATCTATTTAAATATAGGAGTCCTCAAAGTTCTTCGATGTCAAGACATAACCTGATCACCAAGATGTCACCAACGCTTTACTTGTTGTGGAATAAAGACAAGTTTTTAAAACAAGTGCAGGTTTATTTGTAGCTGTGCACCACCCACAGTCAAATAAATCCTGGTTACGTTTTCCCAATAAAAGGGTTTTACGGGAGAAAATTCAAAAGAATTTGAAGAGATCAAAATATTTATGGACGGAGAAATCAACTACGTGAAACAATAATTTTAAATTTAGCTACAACTGCAGGATAAGTGGGAGATGGGCGCCAATGGATGCAGCAGCCCAATGAAGTAAGAAACAACCTAGAGAGGTCCTGCCGAGGGCACTCTACTGCGTTTCTACTAGGTGAACTGTTCCATCCAAACAAAGAATTTCAACACAAAGAATGAACACAATAGCTTCGTTCTCAGTGTGCGTTCTGCCAGTTCCGAACGGTTCTGGGCAAGCGCAGTCGAGTTTTGTCGTTCGCAGTGCCAGAACACCCAGTTCCGGAACGCCGAGAACGCCGAGTTCTGCGTTCGCAGTGTTTTGCGAATCCAGTTCCGAACGGTTCTGACAGTCCCCGATTTTTTTCGGAACTGTCAGAACTGGAACTCAAGAACGTAGGTGACGCATGCGCACACAGGTTATCCCACTTCCAGTTCTGAAATCGTTCGCAGTGCAGAACGCGGTTCCTCAAGTTCCGGAACGCCTCGGGATTTTCCGTCCCAGTTCTTATGAGTTCGAGAACTGTCAGAACGCCCACTAAGAACGAACCTTATACCTACTACGATTAGCCACGAACTCACATAGACATGTCCCAGTCCCAGTGAGTTATTTATACAAGGATTTCGATGTAGGTATTCTCTCCTAGGATGGCATATATGTGAATCAGGTGCTCATATATCTTTCTATACATGTCTTCGAATTTATTTACTAGGAAGGCTAACACGGGCGAATGCTAACAACGCGAAGATCTGCCGATACATAGATGTATAGACACCGAACCAAATTTGTTCAGAATGCACTAAAACGTAAAACACGAGTGGAAATGTTGGAAAGCTTGGAAGCCGTGGATGACTCCAAACCAAAACCTGATGTGGCTCGGAATCATATTATTTTTATGTAACCTGACAACCGACTGCCTATCAACACGGGCCATGGGAATCTTTAAGCTGGGTTCACACTGACGCCTAATCGTTGTAAAACGCGCAAAACTCAAACGAGTAATTGAATTTCATTGGCTCATAGGTATACGCTCTTTATGTGCGACGAATTTTGAATTAGTCTAAAAGATTTAAAAAAAACTAGATATCTACGCGCTTTACGGATCTGCGCAAATGGAGGCTAGAGCATAGGCTACACCTCGACGATTACGCACTTTACGTCTGCAACTAGTGTTGTCAACGACTTTGTTCGCTGTGGCCATCTGACTGTTTTCAAACCGTCAGATCCGTAATTTGGCGTTTGCGGTGGTCTTGCAGACTGGTGGTCTCGGACTCTATAGCATCCATTTTTTAGCATCCATAAAAGCATTATTTTTTGAGTGTTGATGAGTGGTTTCAGAATACAACGTGGAAAGATGGGAAGCGCGATATTTCAGATTTGTAATTCTACCTATTTGGGAAGGTTAGACGTCGTTGCAGGTTGCAGAGCAGTTGCAGTCATATTTCCAACATAAAAGCGTTCACGGTGTACCCAGTCTGCTTGGCGTTTGGAAGTTGGTATTGGTGGCGCATGCGTGTTGGCACGCACAGAAAAGTGGCTTCAGCCAGTCCGCTGCCTGTCAAAAAAGGTTCACCGCCAACGAAGCTAACAGTTTGATGTTTTTACGCACTTTACGCAAACCTTTACAGTCTTTGCGTTTTACGTCGATTACACGCCAATGTGAACCCAGCAACATATCGATTTGTACCTACCAATAACTTTGTGAACTATGAATATAAATGAGTATTATCTGATTTTAATGGAATTATTTGTGAATAAACTGAATGTATTCTTCTATATGATGTCTTCCTCTTATACTCACCAGGAATCCAATGGCGTTCCAATGAAATACTTGTTCATGTCAATGTGTTCTATCCGAACGTTGGGATAGGTCCGTAGAGCTGTCATGTGACTCTGAGTCGATATCTTCTCAAAAGGCGATGGAACAAGAACCAAAACATCTTTGTCGGGATTGAGCAGAGCGGCAGACTCGACGGCGCAGGCTTGGCGGCTGTTCAACCAAAACGTCCCGTTGTGGTGACAGCTCGTCTCGAAGAAGAATATCGATTTGTTCTTTTGGACGGACTCGTCGTCCAGGGACGACGTCGACGGATCTTCGTAACATTTGATCAAATGAGCCTCGGGAGCTACTCCCGGCTGTATCAACCAGGACAGATCGCGTGAATCTTCATCGGAGAAGAAAACAACGGAGACGATCAAAAAGGCAGCGAACAGCAACAGAGCATGTTTCTTGTGACGGAAATAACCAAACATGACTTGAACCTGCAACGAAACAACATTCTTCGGTCGTATATAATATACAGAACTCTCTGTACCATTAGCTACCTATAAAATACATGGAAAAATCCGTGATGACCCATCCATGAGCCCTACATAGGCTTCAGCAATTCACAATACAGACGATGCCATGAAATGAGATGAGCCTCCACAATGGGCCACTGCTGTGGGCAGTGGCGGAGCCAGGATTGTCGAATTGGGGGAGGGGGTATCGGAAATAGAAAATGTAAGATCTGACTTTACAAACAAAGTTGAATGTAGTAACATTAGGCCAGATAAACTGATAAAACATTTATTTGATAACAATGTTAGGGAATTAAAAAAAAAATGAAGCTATTGCGATGGGTCATTTTCAGAACATAAATATTGAAATTGTTTTATAGGCAAATCGTTTTCAGAGCATCCTGATTTCATCCCTAGGTTTTAATAAAATTTTTTGTGTATTTGTGCCACTCCAGACGATGTCTGACTTGGGTACATGTTAAAAACTCCAAATTTCGCCAAAATGTTCTTATTGTCAAACTTCAAAGAAGCAATTTTCAAAAGTTCTAAGGGGGTCTAATTCAAGTTTTTAGGGTTCAAAAATTGGTAAAAACGGCTAAAATCGCGAACCATTTGCCCCAAAAATCCAAATCTGACCCTTATTCTCTATAAAACACGACTGTCAATTGGTCAAAATTTGGTATTAAGGGCTAAAATCAATATTAATTCACCTGGCATAGTGTGAGATGGTGATTCTCGGCAGAAAGAGGGACTATTTCGATCATAAATATATTTTTCACAAAAAATAGTGGGTCAAATTTGACTTTATAAGGGTAAAAATGGGTCAACGTTCAGGCGCCCACAGTTCGTTCCCCGTCACCAGGCCGTCATCTCGAAGTTGCTTGGCGACAAATATCCTGCTGGTTTTGACCGCCGTAATTTTTCGTTTTCGTGAGGTTTTGAGGTTTGTTCTCAGTTTTAAGATTGAAGTTACTCATCAAGATGGGTAAGAAAAAGCTGATAGAGGAAGTAAGGACATATCCTCCGCTCCACCCCCGTTCCAATCCAAAATACCCTTCTCGGCCGCTGGAATCTCGTGACGGTGACGGGCCGGTCTCGAGACGGATAGTGTGAAGGGACCTTTATAGGGAAGAATGGGGAATCTTCTACAACACAACACCCTCCTTGCTCGTAAATATTCACAAATGCCATGACATTGCTTGTTTGTAGTAAATGAGCGTACAATTATTTAACTATTTATTCATGTTTGAATTACCGTTTAATCTGGTATTGTCGTATTCGCTTCTGTTACTTCTGTGATTGTTATCATTCTTGAAAATTTAATTTTGTCATAAAGTTTTTGAACCAATGAGGGGGTTATGACCCCCAATACCAAAACCCCCCCGGCTACGCCACTGGCTGTGGGTTACATCTTTTTTTTTGCCAAATTCTGTTCAGAATAAATTCGCTTTCAATCTCGTTGAATAGATTTTTGTAGCCTTCTTCTTTCAGTGAATACCGTGATCACGCTTATGTCACGATTTTTCATTTTCAATTTATTGATATTACCTGCATTTCATCTGCTTCAATTTTGAGTTGCCCATACTGCTTGATATTTTCTTTTATAAGGACAGCTGCGTAGATTTTTGTAATCTGAAGAAGATTACAAAAATCTTTGCAGATTACAGGACTGTATAGATTTTTGTAATCTTCTTCTTTCAGTGAACTGCCCATCACGATTATGTCATGGTTCTTCATTTTCACTTTTATTGATATTACCTTCATTCCATCTACTTTGATTTTGAGTTGTTCATAGTGCTTGATATTTTCTTTTATAAGGACAGCTGCACCTCCACGCGCCCGATCAGCAGGATGTGTAGAACGGTAGAGGCAGAGCCTTTTAATGCTCGCGAATGATGATCGAGTAAAGTGAGTTTCAGATATCCAACATACAGCTATGTGTTATTTGCTTAGGAAGAATTCCAGTTCTGAAATTCGCTGACCAAGGTCGTTAGAATTCCATGTGACTACTCGAAGAACGCTTGGTGCATTCATCTTTAAGTGCTACTTTTTTTGTCTAGCCTTTATTACTCGCTGTTGTGGCACCCTCACAACATACCACTCCTGTAAATAGTTTAAGACTATTACCAGTAAAACTGTGGAGAAGCCGAGCTGCACGGTGCGAGGGACGAGGCCCAGGTAGCTCTCCCTCCAACGGCCGTTCCGGTGGACTGGGGGAGAGCAGAGGCGCCTTTATAAGGCGCCCAGCTAGCCCAGCTTGGCATTCATCCAATTTCTCTCGAACCAGAGCCTTCTCTCTCTTACCTCACCTCCTCATCACCAACTCACCCTTCTCCTCACCTCTACGTTCTCAACGTGGTGAAAACGGGACGAGAACTTCCTTTCAAATACTCAACGTGGTGAAAACCGGACGAGTATTTTTCCTGGATATTCAACGTGGTGAAAACCGGACGAATATCCTCCCTTCCTCTCTTTCAAATATCCAAGGAGGTGAATGTATTTTACCTTCCCTAGAGGCGTATCCAAGGAGGTGAAAATCGCGTGGATACGATCCCTCGCGCTCCTCTCTCTCTTCCAAACCTTCTACCTACCTCAAAATCCGAGTCATCACACTCGTTCTAGCTTTATTCTGTCCATCCATCCTGCTTAGAATGAGTGCCAGAATTTCTTCTGTTGATAGCTTCTCTTTTGTCAGGGTTTTACACCAGCGAGAGCATAAGTATTTTTTTTCCATTTTGTTCGTGCCTAGGCTAACTTTTCTTTGAGGCATGCTTCCCTTTCTCTCCTTAACCATTGGTTGTTAAAGGTTTTTTTAAGGCTCATCTCGAAGTTTCTGAAGTCCCTATGCAACCTCACATCTGCGATAGTTTGCTGGATGGTTTTCTTTACAATTCAAGCACTTTGGAGGCGTAACCTTATTCTTGGTGCAGGTACTGGTGGTATTTTTGCCCGCACATTTCACACATCTGGGCTCCACTTGGCAGTATTTCTGACTACGACTGAAACCCTGGCATTTTTTGCACTGTGGGATCATGTTTGAGGTTTTTCTGAGTTGTTCTATTTTAACTTTCAAATGTGCTATCATAGCGATCAACAGCGGAATGAAAATGAATACCTGAGCAAATAAACAGATGCCATTTCACGATGGAGGCGGCTCGTTATAACTACCTACTTGAGTTCTGATTTCACTGTGGCACCACTTTAACCTTCTGTCCCCCATCTACAATGAATCCACACGAAACTCGACTTTTTTTCTCTTCCTACAATCCGGAATATACCTTGATTAATTGTGGGGAAGGGGGTTTTTAGGAGAAAGAGTTTGGAGGTTATCCCCGTGATAAGTGATTTTCGTTTAAGTGTTCACCTTCGCACTGTACATGGGGTACAGACGCAGGTGAAGACGTACGAGAAAATAAAAATAAGACACACTACTTCGTCCAACCAATGTCAGTAAATCAAACATCTACCTTACATGAACCAGGTTCTAGGGAGATATAAAATACGTACCTATTTTCCAACGCACTTTACTAGGTAGGTACTCTGACGATTTTGCTAAACTACAACTGGCTGCTTTGGATAGAAACAAAAATGGTTTCAGAAGCAGCCATTATTGTTGCCTTTCAACACCAAATTTCCTTTTCAAGGTTTTTGGGAGAGTTGTTAAAAAACTGTAGGGACAGCGAAGAAACGCTGCAAAGTCCTTGTCGCATGGGTTTATTATTCTACTGGACATAACTACAGAAATGTTGGCCAATGTTGGCCCCCCAAAACTTGAATTATGCTCCTGTTTTTGACAAATTATCTTTGATCATTGATAGTGCTATAATTGTCTTGATTCACCTGTTAATACTACTTCTAGTGTTACTATAAAAATGTAGGGTAATTTCACAGAATTTCCCTGTTTCTGACTCTTGAAAAAATGAACTTTGGGAGCTGAAACTTCGTTAGAGCCTCAATGTTCCACTCTTTGATCAAAGACGAAGTCCTCGCCCTAAAAAATAGGAAAACGATACCTCAAAATCTCATGTTACTAAAACACCAAAAAAATTCTATTTTTCCCCCCATAACACCCTTGGGTGTATTCCGATCGGGCCGCACAGTTTCGGGACACAACTAGGGCCCATATGGAGCTGTGTGCGAAAGAACGAATTTTTTAGACCGAAAATAAAGGTATATAATGGATGATACGGCGGACGGACACTTTTTGGAATTGCATTTTTGGAATATCCTTGAAACGTTAAAAAAATTTGAGGGCGGGTGTTCCAAAAAAATTTTTGCTGAGCGAATACATGGGTGTACTTACTTATTATTCACAGAATAATTAATCAAAACCGTGTGACAGGCAAGAAAGTGTGAGAATGTGTACTAAAATTATGGGATATGACTACTTACCTCCGTCACATATTGTTATAGAGGACACTTTGAGAGTTAAAGATATTTTCGTCATTAAAACATGGGTTGAACACCGTGTGACATGAGTAGGAAGAGAGAATTGCGGTAATTAACTACCTGTGTTTAATTACGACCTCAGACTTGGCTGGTCTGCCAGAGACCGTCATCATCCTACCTACCCCCTAAAAATACTGAAATTTTTATGACGAACCGTGTAGGAACAGAAGCTGTGTGACACTCAAAATGTAGACTGAATCGACCCAGGTAACTATCTAGACCCAAACGTCAAAATATTTACCTACGGAAGGAAGTAGTTCCAGTAGTTATTTACAAAGGGAGTAGAAATTTGATTTTGCGGGTATGAAGGTAGTTTTACCGAAATGGCTAACAAGTGAATTTACCCCAAAAATAAAATCCAGAACCAAAGACATGCTCAGAATCTGCATGCAGCTTGAGGTCACCTTCGTTCTACCCCGAACTAGTTCTTGCAGTCAAGGAAAGCAAACACTGACAATAACTAAGCTGTGTAGGGTATGAGCTGAATTTCATAAACGGAAACTAAATTTGACAGTGATCTAACAATAATAAACAAGACCGCTTCAACAGGTAAATGCAAGAAGTTTGTTCTTTAGTTCGGTTTTCAAACAGATAGGAAACCGAAGGTGTAATTTGAAAGTACGCAGTAAGTAGTTCACATACTGTCACATTTCCGTTAATGCCTGATCAGTGATTTGCAAGTCATTCTAAATGCCAGTTTCAAAGCATTGCGCGTTATTGAAGGGATCTAAAACATGTAAAAGCTAAGAAATGGAATACAAACCCAGTTCAGAAGCCATAAACAAGAGTTCTTCTCTGCAGTTATCTTCAAAGCACTTATGATAAAACTATGATAAAAACTAATATGATAAAACTATGCGATAAACAGAATACCAGGAACATCTATAATACGACAACAATAATCAGAGCAGCGCTTGTTTACGGAAATTAAAATCTGATTCTTCTTCTTTTTTCAAATTTCACGTCCTGGCCGCATCCATGTCGGACATAGATTGAGTTTTCAGCTGAGTCTTGAGATGATTCAGGAAAAGGGTTTGCTTGGGTGCTGATTGGCTGTGGGGTGAAAGGTTGTAGAGGTTGTGATGACGTGATAAACTTAATAATTTAAGGCCATATTCGACAATAGAATGATAAACCTCCCTCATAGTACTGAATCAGATAGTACTAATCATAGTATCATCAGATGGTGCGGCTGATTTTATTTTGAAGAGGCTGATGATACTCGTATTTTGATGAGCGTCATCGCTGAATAAGCCACTCCGCTGGTTTGCGAGTCTGATACACTTGTTGAAAATGTTGTCCAAACCAGCTATTTCATGTTGGTCGCAAGTTGTGCAGTGGGGTGAATCCATCTTTTTCATGAGCCAGGGGAAGTACGGAGTGTTTCCGTGCCCCCAAGATGGTTTTATTGATGGTAGGTACGTACCTATTATTTCGTAAATATAATATCAACTACTAGCGATGATATAAGAATACAACGCCTTAGGAATCCATTGGATCGTTTGAAACCATCGTTAGAAACCACTGGACCATGGAGTAGGCACACAGGCATGCCATTTTGCTGCACTTTAAAATTAGTTTTTCTCGAAACTAGAAAAGCAGGATATCACCCCTTTCTCACCTGGACTATTCTTTGGAAGCTACTTTTACACCCTAAGCAATGCAGAAATAGTTCTTTTTTTATCACTTTGGTAACTACCATACTTATTTAAATTGTAGATACGCCATATTGATTTGTGGAGGTAGTTAAGGATGAGGATGGAAAGCCAGACTTCATGGAACATGTAACTTTATTAGGTACACAGGCATTATATAGGTAGCTCTTTGTCTCTATACATGAACATATCACGAAGATGATCATTTGTTCTAATCGAAGGAAAATAAATAACTATAATAGGTACGTAATGTACATAATACATCTAATTAGTCTAAAATAGAAACAACAAATTAAACTTGTCTTCAAAAATACTAAGGAACCTCGAATCGGAAAATAGAACACATTATGTAGTATAAGGTACCTAGTTTTACAAAAATAAGATAAAAAACCGGATTATTGTATTATAGTGCAATAGCTACAAAAAATAGCTTAAACACGTCAATTATACTTCGAGGAAGGTAGTAGGTACTACATTTGTGACCCTGTTTCATTTGAACAACCCAACTGGTGATTACGTAAGTGGACAAATATTGAAGAATAAAAATAAAAAGTAAATCAGATACCTACGTTCCTAGGTATCACATTTATTGGAGAATCAACACTAATAACAGCTACGCTGACACTGGTAACGGGGATGTGAGTGGATTTACGCGTATTTTTATCATTTTTGTGGATTTAAATACTCGTGCTTGAATCTCACTCAAGTTATTTCACAGATACAAGTTGATTTCTCCATACTCAACGCGTAGGTAGAGGTACCTTCCTACAATTTACAAGTCTAATATTCTTACTCAGTTACCAGTGCGTTGCTCAGGGTATACTTACTGGATTAAGTAGGTAGGTATATGGTTTGATTGATATCGAGAGATGTACTACCTTTGTAAGTACCTACGTAATATGGTATGGTCTCAAGTTAATAATATTCGTTTACACAGTCACATCGACGTCAAGGAAAGGGAACTTTAAGGATATTATCTTGTAGTGCGACTCCAGATAAAGGTAGGTATTGTGGTGTGAGTGTAGTAGGTACCTATACCTAGTTTGTTAATGCCCACAAAATCGCCACAGAGTGTTTAGGCAATGCCTACAACAGATGGACGTAGTTATAAGAGATGATAAATTTAAAAATAATAAAATTAAAAAACAATGAAGCAGGAACCAATTTAATAAGTAGGTACCTACAACATTCCCCTCGCCGCTTACAACTTAGTTGTGATGAATGCTTCTATCAGCTTGGGACCGGTTACGATGTTTATACGGCACTTTTCATTATAATATCTCAAAACTCGTTCATAATTTTCAACAAGCCGGTAATTTTAGGGCAACTGCAACTGGTTATCTCTAAAAACTCGTTCATGTTTATGGCATCGTCTTGCCATTTTTCACGAAAAAAGTACCTACCCACGTATGTTTTGAGCGATGGAGGGTATAAAAATGTTTCATTTCCTGGTCGAACGTCTGGGTTTCCTGGAGTCAGGGGTTCAATAAAATTCACGTTTTCGTGAGGGGGTCTCTTCGTGAAAGTCGGTGAAAAAATGGACAAACCGGATTCGGACGACGCGTAAAATACTGGGGTTTTTTCTTCGAGGCGAAGGGTTGCGCTGCCGCCTACATCTTCTTCCATCATTGAGAAGTTATGCCGGTTGCCGGGCAAAACCTAATCGAGGGAATCGTTTTCGGCTGCTTCGTTGAGGCCTTTCACTGGCCTTTTTTGGCGGACCCTCATCATATTTTATTTGCGGTCAAGTCTGTAGTAGATATGTCGGCTGCGATGTAAGGTACAAGGTACATCACTTCTAATCGGCACGGAGCCACAATAAAAGCTTTATGACTACTATAATATCCCTATCCACTGCCCTCGAGATGTAAAACATACCGTAAGCCAGATAAGGCAACATCCTCCTTCTCAAACCACAAGACGAGTATGTACCAATTTATTACCACGTACCAGTTAAACTACGTGTATCTTTCCCTCCATATAGTTCTCACAGTACCTACGTACTTCAACTTTCAATACTTCATCGGTCTAGGGGATGTTCAGTGTAACCTATTCTAACATAGAACAGGGTGCCCTGGGCTTCCAGGCTATTCACAATCGGAACTTAACCATTGCAAACAGCATATTTATATAGCTTCGTAGCACCTATATAAAATATGCTGCTCCTATATTTATATAGGGAGGTAGTATTATATTTATATATAGGTATATATATACATATTATTCACAGATCAAGTTAAATTTTTCGCGAATATAATTAGATGTTCCGCAAATAAAATTAAAATTTTAAACTCTCGGCAAATAAAATTCACCTTTGGGTAAATAAAGTTAAATTTTTGGTATTTAAAATTCAAGTTTAAGCAAATAAATGTAACTTTCCTGCTACAGTAATTTTATTTACAGAAGATAGAAAAATTCATTACAAAGAGAAAGACCAAACATTATACTTAACGCAATTTACAGCACGTTTGTAACAACAAACAAGGCCAAATGGAGGATACACAACTATTTTGATGGCTGCAGCCAAAGAAGTGAACAGATCCAGCTAACGATACTATATTATGTATGTACCTACTGAAGGATGATCGATTAGTGAATATAAGCCATGTCCAAAGCTGATGTAAATCGAACAGCACTTTTTCAGCACGTCTCCAAATTTCAAGTTTATCTGAGGATACAGTCAGATTATTGAGAAATCGGCTCTTTTACGTGAAACAAAATGTGCAATTATTGTTACGAGTGGTTCATTGACTATGAATCTTGTACATGAACTTGACAATATTATAAAAAAAACCACAGTCATGCAGCATGGCTATAAGAGCGAATTTTCGAAGTTTTCGGCATCTTCCTCCTCCGCCTAAAATTTTCTGAAAATTAATTTTTGGCCAATGTTTTCCCAACTTGATACCATACAAAATTAAAACAGGAGTAGTTTTACGCAAAGTAAAATTTGGGGTGGAAGGAGGGGGAGGGGGAAATCAAAAATGTTTTGAATACCAGAAGAGTAGGTAGGTACCTATTGGGTACGTAACAAATTTTTTGTTCCATTTTTTGCCGAGTAACACCTCGGTTTGTAGATTTTCCAACGCTGAACACGATGGTGAAGTCAGAATTGCGATATCCCATTCCGTTATCAGATTAGAGCAGACGAACCAGGAAGAACATCTCAAGAAATAACCACGTTCCTTCATCTTCAAAGTGCTCCAGTTTGAGAATGGAATGAGATATCGCAATTCTGATTTCACCATCGTGTTCAGCGTACAAAAACCTTTAAAATGAGGTGTCACTTGTCAGACTTTTTCATTTTGGGAATTTATGGGTAATTTCCCCCCCTTAAAACTCCCCAAAACTCCCCCTTAGGGTGACCCGATTCTGCCCATCTTCGAACTTGGCCTGTCGATTGCCAAGACAGATTTTTCGTGCAAATTTGAACTTTTTATCTCAATTCTTTCGAGAGTTATCGTCTGGAATGACACATACATATATAAATATATATATAAATATATAAATATATAAATATATAAATATATATATAAATATATAAATATATATATAAATATATATATATATATATATATATATATATATATATATATATATATATATATATATATATATATATATATATATATATATACATATAATTTTTGGTGTCTTTCGGCAGGGAATTCAGGATGGTCTGAAACGGATTTTGGTATAAAAATCTTTCGGAAATTCGAGTTTTAAAAATTTTGGACCGAGAACAATAGCTTCCTTTTCTTCGAAAATTCGCTAAAAAGAAATCATAAAGTATAAAAAACGAAAAAAGAATCATCAATTTATTTGTTTTTTAAAATATTTATTTGCTTAAAAAAGATTCATAAATTTAGTTGAATAAATCTAGTTGTATAAAAAAAAGTTTAACTTAATCTGTGACTACTGTGACTAGATGCTGTGACAACTTGTACCTAGTGTACCGGCCTAGCAATACCGGTATAACGTTTAGGTACTACAATCCACAATACAACTGCAGTGTAGTCTATATCTATTTCGTCGAGCTCTATACTGTTTCATAAGGAGAAGTTGGCTAATTCTTCAATACAAAACAATAACCCAAAATGTTGAAGTAGGTACTTCATTTTAGAATTCAGCATTCATATCAAAACTATCATCCCTTACCTTGAAGTGCAGCTTTTGAGAGGTGTCCCTAAAGTCGTTCTTTTCCGAAAAATCGTAGGGCTTTCACGACCGTGGGGCATACGTAGGGCTTTCACCAACTGAACAGTGAAATCGATCATTCACATCACCTAATCACAGACAGCCTTTCTGACAAGATCAAATGTACGGGCTGTTATCTTTGAAGGTTATGACCGGTTCGGAGCGGTGTCCCGTCACACGGTGGATGGGGAGTCCGGGGAGAGCCTCCTGAAATTATTTGGAAGGAATCCGATTACAAATTCAGCTTGAATACATTTGAAAGGGGACGTTATGGTGTTTTTCTATGAGTAGAAGTCATAACTTCAGTCAGTTTTGGTTGTGAATTTTGAAAATTTAGTTGGCATGTGTAAACAAGTTTTGGGACACATTCGGAATTTTGCATTAATGCCATACACACCGCGATCTGTAGGAGCGATCCAGACTTCGTCTCCCGATCCGACGGTACTGTTGGACAAAAATACAAAATACTTTGCGATTTCTCAGTGCGATCCAGCGTTGCAATGTAGGGGTTTATCGAAAAAGTGCGGGAATACAGAAATATTTGTATGATACATCTCACAAACATTACCAATAAAAATGTGGTGAAGAAAGCTGAAGCGTGAAAAGATACAGTCGCCTTCTTTTCTGCATAGATTGTACCTAGGTATTGCTGGAGGAAGGATTATTTCCTTATCAGAACTACTCATTTTTTCAGCAACAAAAAAACTGCAATAGGAAACACTCACAGAAAACAAATGGAGGGAACTCGCTGCCGGAACGGTACGATACTGGATGGCTCACAGATTTTTATATCGCAATGTGTGTGGTATATACCATACCCATATCACCGGTCGCCGAGGAGATCTCCGGTTCGCCTCGACAGATCGCGTTCTGTGTGCTCGAAAGATTGTGGACTCCAGCCACTTCTCCCTAAAATGGCAAAGCCCAAACGAATAGCTAATTGTGTTTGAATATTCACCTGACTGTGGTGCTTGGAGTAAGCCCTCACAGCCCGCATATGGAGTTGGTGAAGTATCTTAGCGACAGCTGCATCTTCGGAGTCGGGAAGCAACTCGTTCCGCGTCGGCCTGCGGAGGAGGTCCGGCGTTTCGCTCAAGCCAGCTTAAAAATGCGGATAACACTAAAAATCGATAGAAAAATAGCATCAACTTATGACCTCTAGGCGAGGCGGAGCGGGTGCAAACTTACAGGAAGAATGAGAACCGTTCCGTTCGGAACTTAGACTTAAACTGAGGATGTCCTGAAGTCTGGCCAACCTCATTGCTCGATCCTCACCGACAAGCCAATATGTGATCATTTCCCCTTTGCCCTGAAACGTGAAAGCAATTTCTGCAGTAAATACAGTCAACGAGAATCGGTCCATTATTTTAAACCTAAGTTCATCACTGTAACACTTCACGGATATGGAATGAGCATTAATTAAGTAATACCTGTATATAATGTATCTACCAATATGTTTAATCTTCTTGCTTACTTTAATTTGAACTTGACCTCTTTCCTCACACTGGTAACCACCTAAGCGGTCCAGTAAGTCCTTGGTCGTTCTGGATATGTGAACTCTGAAAGCCTCTCCAGTTGATTCCATCCTTGAAGCCGTATTGACGGTATCCCCGAACAGACAGTATCGCGGCATTTTGAGACCAACGACGCCTGCCACGCAATGACCTGTCAGACAAGACAATCAGATTGAAATTCAGGTTCATTTCGGGAAGCGACAATGAGTACGTTTATAAAATTCGTGAGATTTCACAGTGTTTAATCATCTCAAACCTGTGGCAGCCCTCGGCTACTAGGCGGGCCACAGTTGGCTGACAGAACTTATTGGTAGTGCAAGTAAATCTGGAAGCACACACGTAGTATTAAGTTTAAACTCTGGGGATGCTCGCAGGATGCTCCAAAGGGGATTTGTATGGGAAAAATTAGGTATACCTACACTAAAAATTTTGGCCCCATTGCAGAAGATTATTTTTCTTGGAAATTCGCTTACTTACTGGGCTGCTAGAACGCGTATGGCGGGTGAGCCTCAAAATGTGGTGACATAAGGATAAATTAAAATTAGCTAAAAATGGGGAAATTGAATTGTAACTTATATTGTTAAATTACTGTAGCGTGTTGAATTCCTAAATTCCCTACTTATAATTTGGATGGCAAAGCTAGTGGGCGAGATAATTAATGGCGGAATCCACACACGTTCATTTGTTACCTGGTTTGTAGGAGGCAGTTTTTTTTTTTAATAATGTACATGATTTTTTAAATCCAGTACGTAGGGTATCCAGCTCATTAAGTTGATAGGTACCTGTTGATTTTTAACAAATTATTAAAAACTAACATACGAGTAATTGCTACGTTATAGGATGGGATGAGACTTGAGCTATTACAGGCAACTTTAAATATCACAGTACGTATCACAAAGTAAATAAGCATCATCATTGACTAGTAACTCTAAAATGAATTAAGTGGAGCATGCGCAAACAGAGAAGTTGGTGGAAAGTGCATAACATGACCATGCGAGACATAACAAAGCAAGGTGATCAAAAAAACAAAAGATACAATAAAATAAAAATCATTCTAATAAGCAAAATGCCCTTAATCTGCAAATCTGTTTCATGAAACAAAATATCCTCTTCATTCGATCAGGAGAGATCTCCCACGACAGGCACCCCCAAAACAGCTCCAGAGACGTCCCCACCATTTCCGGCAGGAAGTGGGCTCTTGACGCTCCATAAATTGGGCAGCGTGCCAAAACGTGGAACAGATCCTCTGGCTCATTAAGGTTGCACACCGTACAGAGCTCCTTTGGGCGAAATTTATAGTTATATCTGGCGATCCTAATGGAGAAACAGTATTCACCCGCCATGCGCATTTGTGCAATCACCTGCTTGAACAGAAAAGGAACTCCCTGAAGCGAAAGGTATGGTTGGGCTCCTCCCAGCAGGACGAGATTCTTGTAATACGAGTTGTATCTTCCCGAACAGAGGCTTGAGCGATCTTCCTCCCAAAGCTGGAACTCCATGAGCTCGAGGATCTCACTGCACTGGGCCCGAAGCGCAGTCATGGACTGTGGAGGCCATTGGAGAAAGCCACCACACCTCTCCACAATGATCAGTAGCTGGGACCACCAGTTATACTTTGTGATGTTTCCCGGGGTGCCATGTCTTTCAGTCATGACATTCAGGCAAGCTTTAGGATATCTCTCTTCCGGCATGGCTGCAATTCTGCAAAGCCAGGATAGAGTCTCCCGCACGATCCTCAGTGCCAGAGGCAATCTTCCAACCTCCGCCCTTACATAGCAGTTCGGCGTCGACCTCCCAAGCCTCAATAGACGTTTGAAAAACCCCACGTGGACTACCTCAACCATCTCGAGGTACCGTAGTGCCCAGACTGGTGCCGCGTACAGGAGACTCCCCCCCACCATCGCATCAAAAACTCTGATTTGGGACTCCAGAGTTTCACATCCAGATCGGGACAAGGCCCCCAGGCACGCACCCGCAGCCAATTTACCCTTCTCCACTGCTGACTGTGCTGCTCCATAAAATAACCCAGAAGCAGAGAAATCAACGCCCAGATACTTGATCTTGTTAGTTCTCTCCACGGGTTTCTCCTTATAGCAGGGTTTCAGGAGTCTTCTCGGCAAGCTGCCTTGGTGAAAACACAGTATTTTAGTTTTGTCCACATTAACTGTCAGTCCATTCAGGTCACAATAACTTTCCAATAGCTTTAGCTTGTTCTTCACGTCGCTTATGCTGTCGCACAGAAGGATCTGATCATCTGCGTATTCCAGTGTCATTATTTCCAAGTTAGCCCCGACCCGTACTCCAAAACCTCCCTTGTCCCGCATAAACCGCGACATATCCGCCACATACAGATTGAACAGCCCTGGCGAAGCTGTTTCGCCCTGCAGAACTCCCTCCGTCACCCTCACCCCACTCTGTGGCCCAGATGAGCGGACTCTTATGGTCGCTCGAGAGTAGAGGCAATTTAAGACAGCTATGATTCGTGGGCTGCAGCCTAGCTGGCTTAATTTATGCCAGAGTCGGGCATGCGGCAAACTGTCAAATGCCCGACAGAGGTCGACCTGTATGATGAACAAACGCTTACTTCGCATCAGTGCCAGCTGTGCCGCTGCACTCAAGACAAACAAGTTATCCATGCAGCAGCGTCCCCGACGAAACCCCGCTTGAGACTCAGGGATCAAATTGTGAGCATCGGCCCAACCCGACAGTCGCTCCGCCAAGATGCCAGTGAAAATCTTCAAGGCGCTGGAGAGAAGCGCAATAATCCTGTAATTGTACGGGTTCCAGCAAGGTAAACAATGACTGAAGGTCTTGGGAGAGTGATGCAATGAACTAATTGAACAAGAGAATTTATTAAATGAAACAAACGACAAAGTTGAGGGGATCCACGGGGTGCGGCAATTTAGAGACAGACTTTCAGAGAAATGATGTTCGCGAAATAACGGGACTCGATATAATACAAAGGGACTGAATTTAAGATAATTT